>ML781176.1:332395-346762 GCA_009831015.1 Picea engelmannii | reverse complement strand
GACAAAGGGGAAGAGAGAGAGAGAGAGAAAGAGAGAGAGAGAGATAGTTGAAGAGGGGGGAGATAGAGAGGAAGTGGGTGTGTGTGAGGCATGGTGAGGAAAGTTCTAGTCTAGGTCATGGTATAAGTCTAGTTCTAGGTCTTCACATGCCTTGCCCTATCTAGGCCAAGGCCATTTCTTTCCTTATCATGCCTTCTATTGCAATGTGAAAAACTTTCTAGTGTGTGAGAGTGTGAGAGGGAGAGAGAGGAAGAAAAAGAGGGGACGTAGAGAGAGAGTGTGTTAGAGTGTGGGAGGAAGAGAGAGAGGAATACATAGAGGGGGGATAGAAAGTGTGTCTGTGAGAGTGTGGGAGGGAGAGAGAGTAAGGCATATAAGTCAAGTATAGAGAGTGTGTGAGAGTGTTAAAGGTAGAGAGAGGAAGATAGAGAGGGGGGTAGAGAGAGAGAGGTAAATGTAGGAGAGAGGGGTAGATGTAGGAGAGATAGTGAGAAGGAGGGGTAGATAGAGATGGAGGGAGGGGGGAGAGAGAGATTTTGTGAGCGTGTGAGAGGGGGAGATAGAAATACAAACATGATAGGTAGAGAGATCAAGTTTGAGAGGGAGAAAGACAGAGATAGAGAGGGGGGATATAGAGAGGGATAGTGAGAGGAAGGGAAGCAAAGAGGAAGACATATAAGGGGGGTTAGAGAGAGAGTGAGAGGAATGGAGGGATATAGAGGGATACAAAGAGGGGGAACAGAGAGAGAGAGAATGGTAGAGAGAGAGTGAGACTAGGAATAATAATGAGGAGAGAGAGAAAGGGTGGGAGAGAGGTGGAAGAGAGAGGGGGAAATAATAGGGGACGAAGGGACAAAGGTAGAGAGAGAGAGAGAGAGAGGGAGAGGAAAAGCGAGGGATAGAGAGGGAGTGGGCGTGAGAATCTGAGGCATGTCAAGAAAATCTCTAGGTCTAGGTATTTCCATGCCTTGTGATTGTGATTTCTAAGTGTTTCCATGTCTAGGTATTACCATGTATAGGAGTGTGAGAGGGAGAGAGAGGGAGACATACAGGGGGGGAGAGAGGGAGAGTGAGAGGGATACATAGAGGGGGGGTAGATGTATGATAGAGTAGTAGATGTAGGAGAGAGATATATATAAAGAGAGAGGGAGGGACAATGGAATGGAAAATAAAAAAAAACTTATAAGAGCACGTGTGTGCTCTTAGGAATGCATGCATGTTCCTATAGTGTGTGCATGTTGTTCCTAGAGTTCTCGTGTTCTCTTAAAAACACATGCACCTTCTTTTGAATTCATTTTTTTTGGATGGGGTTGACAATCTGTTTGCTGACTTAGTTGCCTCAGATTCAGGTTTTGGATTACAAACATAACGGTTCGACCTGCAAATTGATCAAAAAGCTCCATTTTTCTGAAAACCTCATATATATCTATATTTGACACTATTTTTCTATTGGATAAACAATTCATTTTTTGACGAAAAGATAGAGTCGTCTATGAAGATTCAAAATATATAGGATTTTTTTTTTAAATTAATATTGTTTACTATTTTTAATCTAATTTTGTCTTCACATATATCAAAATCTTAGAATACATGCCTCTCTTATTTATGATATAACTTTTTCGTAGCTTAAGAATTTCTCGAATATGTTATATTTCACATTAGAGGAGACCGATATGTACGATATAAATAATTTTTTTTATTTTGATCATGTTAATACCCTCTTAGCCTGCATGATTAAAAGCCATTGTAATTTCAAACATATATTGAATTTGATAAATTAAAAACAATATAAATTTAATATTATAAATTTCCAAAAAATATATAGCACAAGAAAAACAGGTTCTCTACAAGTATACAAGTTTTTGGAACAAAATTCCATCGTTGAGGTATTGAACACCTACACGAACAAAAACATATACCTTATATTTTGTTGGAAAAATAACATACCATTGATAGAAAAAATCAAATTTGACATAGTTATTCAGAATTTCTATGAATAAAAGTTATATATTCAAAAATATAATTCAAATTCCAATGTTTCATATACTTACACCATATTCAAATTCATAGTGAAAGTACCTTGAATAATCCATCAAAAATTAATAGATTGTTGTTTTTTCATGTTTTCATTGCCACTAACTTGTCATGAGAGACCATCATTAGCTTGTACTCACCCAGTCATCAATAAATTGATGGATACTAGTTACGGGGGTGTACCTTTTATTAAATCAAATCTTGTATTGTTGCTTTGGGATCCAACCATCTTGCTGAGAAAACCCCATCTAGAGAAAGGAGACCATATGGAAGAACTTGGAATTGAACTTGAGACCTCCCGAAGTCTGGAAGATTTGAAGGAGAGTAGATTTTGAAATAGAGCTATAAGTGTAAACTCTTCTCCAAAAATGTTTCTATGAAAACATGAATCCCAAATTTTCTTTAAATTTCAAGAGTGATCAACATGGTTCATCATCGACACAACTTCTTTAATCTACAAAACAATAACATTATCATCATCATCATCATCCCACCAGTGCACTTCACAAACAATAAAAAAATGACCCTTATCTCAATGGTTAAAGGGGTTGAAATTTCATTTTGGATGTCAATCCTCTCAATTATGTCATTCATTTTTCGTTTCTATCATATTTTCTAACTTTTGCATGGAACCAATTAGGATACAGTGACACGATTCATCCTTCTACAAAACAAATCACATAAACGCGTTGTATGCAATTTCATGAGAATTAATGATCTTTAAATTTTCCTCCTAATCAAATTTGAAATCGAACATAACTCCATGAGATACTCCACCTTCAATGAATTAAATTCTTGTACCAATACATGACCTTGAGCAAGCTTAATTCCTCTTATCAATCCACAATTTAAAACAACAATTGGGAAACGTGTATTGCAATAATACTTTCCCTCATTTATCTTTTTGGAATAATATCTCTGTAAGATATAAATGTATCTATGTCTATTGATAATGATGATAAACAGTGAGGATAAAGTGTCTATATCTTCCGCATATAGAGGGGTCATGAGACTTGCCAGTAGATCAGGGCTCCCATGCCTAGGGATGACCTCATGCATCTAGAAACAAATGGAAATGCATATAAATTATTTTTTATAAGTAATTTAAATAGAAAAATTACAAACTCTAGTTATAACTAGAAGGGAAAAAAAAATAGTACCAAACATATTAATAAATAGAAAATTTTTAAACCTTAATTCGAACTACAACAAAAAAAAAATTAAAATACTTTTCATGATGATCCATATTTATGAGAGGAACAAAATGAAACCAAACTATATAAAATTAACATGGATATACAAAAAACAATAACAAATATATAGTGGAACTTAACTTCTATTCTATAATAAAATTTGTTGAAACTGTAAAATGAAAAATGAAAACAATCTTTCTCGAATGGTGGTAGATAATATCTGAGAAGAGATGTGGTGGCTACGCGCATTAGTCTGATCACAAAAAAATGAGGCCTCCAAGCCTTTTTATCATAAATACGTAAATAGAAAACCCTAGACATAAAAAAACCTAACCCTAGGAAATGAAGCGCCAAAACTCATGTGGGCCTCGATGGGGTAAGTGGGTACATGAACTTCTCGGGGTCGTAACTTTTGCATACGATCTCTGTTTTAGGTGCACAATAACCTGTTAGAAATGTCTATTTGGGGACTACACATCATGCCATAACACTTTTCCTTTGGCTATAGTGTGATTTTGGTGGGACCAAAAAACGTTGTTTAGGGCCTCAAAACAACTCTGGAAGTTTAGGACCTGAAAAGGTAGAAAACAAATGCCAAGATGAAAACTATAACTGCCAAGATGAAATTTGTATGTGAGCCAGCTAGAAGAGTTGGGTGGCCATCAATATCCATCTGGATCAATCCTCCCTCCTTAATAAGAAATGTTATCCATTGCATTGAGCCCCCCCATTAGATGAGGAATTTTTTGTTGAATTTTTCCCTGGGTGAGCCACTTGCCTTGGTGCAGGAGCTTCCCCGCTTTGACAAGAGGGTTAGTGAATTAGTCTAATCTATGGTTAGAAAAGGTTAGTAGATAGCTTGAGGTAAATTATTCAAGGGTTTATCTCATCAATCAATAAAATGCAAGGTCTAGATCAGTTTCTTTAGGGATAATGGAGTCACTTTGCAGTAGTAGACTTGAAGGAAACAAATGACAATGTATGAGATAAGGACAAATAAGGATGATGGTTGAGGTCTTGGTAACCCAAGGCCTCAATCAAAAAGCCTTAGAAGGAAAACGATTACTTGGAAGTAGGTAACCCTAATCCCTAGCTGTATTCCTTCTTCTTTAGCTCAATCTTGAAGTAAACACTGAATTGATTAAGCAAATCATACTAGAGTGCTGCAATGGTAGGGCTCTAGTAAAATGTTTCAAAAGCTATGGTTTCTAGCACAATCTAGTAGATTAAAAGTTGTTAAGACAAGGACAATAATATGTGCTTGATCTCCTAGGGTTTTAAGCTAGCAATTTCATAATCTTGGAAAAATGCAAAGTAAATGTACTATAACCATTCAAAGTAAAGAATAAGTTCATAAATTCACTTACATCCACCAAGAATAATCTAGCAATTAGCCTAGATGAAGACCTTCCACCAACAAAATGCCCAAAAACACCAAATTTAGTCTCCTCCAAGAAGTGCGCCTAAAATTTCAGCAAATAACCCTCGAAAAGGGAAAAAATTTAAGACCTCACTTGTGAGTGAGTGAATGATGAAAAATTACAAGGGGCAAATCCCCTATTTACACAATGAAACTGACCTTTAATTACAACATTAGGTCAAAAAGGCCGACATGGCCAGTTTACATGAGAAAATCCAATTTTACACAAAATTGTCCAATAAAACCCTAATTTTATCTTTTTAGGGTGACGTCATGCCCCTCCTAGGGTGACGATAGCCTCTCTGTTAGAACACTAGCCCTCCAATTGAAATGTCGGGGCTCAAAACCCCTCAGGAACTTACACACATGCCAACCCAAACCGTCCTCAAGCTGGACACCCCAACTGGGTGACGTCAAGGCTCTGAATGATGGCCTAAACGGGCTTCAAGGGTCAACAACATGTGGGAGGTCAAGATCCCCCTAGGTCCAGGCCTGCCAGGCTGTCTCTGTTGGAACATCCTCCTCTCTCTTTAGTGCAAGCCTCTGGTATATGCTTTCCCCTTGCTAGGGTATCAACACCTATATGGTGAAATTTTATCCCTTTGGAGGTCTGAGCTAATCATCTCCCCATGTGTACCTGTCCATCGGGCATGGTCCTGCAACAACAAGAAGTACGCCCTACATGGGCTCATAAGTCACATGGATCATAGCAATTCCAATCACATCTAATAATCAAGTTATCTAAACATATGCATAAAACACATCTTTCCGATACAAATGCTCAAAGACGTTATGAATTAAATGAAAATCAAAATATACTTTTTTAAATATGAAATTTCACATAATTTAAATGTAGTTTTTTTTTTCATAGTTTTGACTATGATTTCATTATGTTTATATTTATGTTTCACTATACTTATATTCAAAGTGATTTTGAATCTCTTAAGTAATAAAAATTCATTATTTAATAGAAATTTTATTTGTAACTTTTATAATAATATAAAATAAACTTTGGAATCATGGAATTATTATAATCATGTTTGTTTCTATTATCACTTCTTTTTCATAATTTACTTTTAGAATTAATTTAAAAGCTTAACAAAATCTTAAAACCACCAATGAAATGAATTTATAAAATTTTATTTTATTAAATTTCAACTAAAATTGTCCAATAAAAAGTGTGTGTTTATCACATGATTATGTTTTATGATGAACATATAAGTTAAAATAAATTAGTGAATTGAAAAAACACAACAACCAACTTAAGTGGATAACTCTCAAATAACATAGAAAGAATAAGAATGCTTCACAACCACACTTAATTAGATAACATAGTGGTTAAAATAACAACTATTGGTTTATTGGGATGACTAAGAATATTCCATCAATATGTAATATTGCCCATACAAAACTGATTAAGCACTAAAAACTTATTAAATGTGCCCATTATCAATAGGTGTACGCTTTTCGGAGTAACAAAAAGAGGCACACCATTGCGCTAACCACCAAGATGACTTGCAACTTGGGTGTAGGCTAATCTTCTTTATGTGTTTCACTCTCCCCTCAGGTGAATCTGCTATGGAACTGAAGGAAGACAAAAAAACATGCAGAAGCAGTTTTTGAAGACTCAATACCTCACTATCATTTTTATTATCATAGCAGTTGGTGTTGTAGAAATCTGGTAAGAGGAAAATGTGGTTGTGGTTGTGGCATTGAAATTGGATGATCAAATTTTTTCAAATTTGAGTATGAAATACGTCCAATTTATACACAGTGTCAGTAAAGTAACGTTTGATTTAGGATTTCTCTATTTTTAATTCACTTCGTTAAAAAAATATTTATAAAACGACCAGAGGGGATGACATTTTGTCGTTCCAAATTTTGTTGTTAGTCATAATTTATATTTGGCAAGTAGGTTAACAAGGTTAATGAATAATCTATGTTAATGAGGTGCTCTAATGAATAACTGACCCATAATGATATGTTCCAGGTTATCTATGTTAATTCTGATCTTTAATTTGTGAACAGGACTAATAATATTCTTCTATGATTAAATCTGACACACAGATTGCATATTTTTAATTAAAAAAGTGATTAATGGAAGTTTTCAATAAATATATACTAGGTTTAATTATATAAATTTAAATATGAAATACCTCAAATTTATATATCATGTCTATTGATTTACTAATCTTAAAAAAAAAAATTGATACATAAAATTTGTAAAAAAATGATTAATGGAAGTTTTCAATAAATATATACTAGGTTTAATTATATAAATTTAATATGAAATACCTCAAATTTATATATCATGTCTATTGATTTAATAATTTTAAAAAAAAATTGATACCTAAAATTTGTCATGTATGACCAAAACATAACAATTTTTTTTTTAATTTAACTGAATTTTTCCCCTCTCTAAATGTTTTTTACCAATTAACATAAAATTGTGATTATTGAATTTTTTTTTTTAATTAACTGAATTTTTACCCTTTCTAAACGTTTTTTTCCAATTAACATAAAATTTTACTCATTCGATAATGTGTTTTCCATTTATTGGTTGAACAATGGTCTTTTTTAATCACAAATAACTAAATAAATCTATGAACTTGACACTATCGTCTAATGCATTGACCTGCCAATAAATCTATGCCCATGTGAGCTTGACAACTTGCCCTCATCAACCTAATTGTCAATGTGTTTACATGGCTTTTCAAAGCACTTCGATGTAGGGTGATGTAACATTGGTTTTTGTAATAAACCAAGAAGTGCTTGGTAAGTAACTTGAATAGAAGAACCCTCTTAAGAGACTAAACAATGGTGATGTTGAAGAAGATGACACTTTGGCAATGAGCAATGGTGACAAAAAAAAAAAGATGACACAATGGTGATATTGAAGAAGATGAAACTTTGACAATGGTGACAAAAAAACATGACACATTAAAGTCTTACGAAAATGCTTAAATTTTTTACTATGGTCCTAATGGGAGAGTATGAATATACATCTAATTTTGTACTCCTAAGACTTCAATATTTATGGGATCGCATAGACAGAAACACACTTTAAGATGGTGTTTATCATATCCCATGTTGGTGAGGATTCAAACAATTCAAATTTAGAATTGTTTTCTACATGTTTATCTAGGCATAGCCTTTGGTGATGGATGTCCAAGATATAATTCAATAAGGAAAAGTTGACAACCATGACTAGACGAAAATACACAATTCCCAATTATTTTTTAAAGTTGTGGATTGATGAGAGGAATTAAAATTGCTCGAGGTCATGTGCTGGTACGATATTTGAATTCACTAAAGGTGGTGTAGCTCATGGAGTTATGTTGACTTTTAAATACAATTAGGAGGAAAATTGCAAGATCATCGATTCTACTCATGAAATTGCATACAAGAAGTTTCTTATCTTTGTTTTGTAGAAGGACTAATCATTTCACTATATCCTATTTGGTTTGATAGAAAATTTAGAAAATCTGATAGAAACAGAACAAGAATGACATAATGGAGGGGATTGGCATCGAAAATGAAATTTCAAGTTAAGTAATCATCGAGATAAGACTCATTTTGTTATTGTAAGTGAAGTACACTAGTGGGATGATACTGATGATGATGAAATTATTATTTGGTATAGTAAATAATTCATGTCGAGGATGAACCATGCTAAGCACTATTGAATGTTAAAGAAAAGTTGGCATTTGTGTTGTCATAAGAACATTTGTGGATAAGGGTTTAGAATTATAGCTCAATTTTTAAAGCCACTCTCCTTCAATCATTCCAAGCTTCGAGAGGTTTCAAGTTCAAGTCCAAGATCTTGCATATGGTCTCCTTGTTCTAGTTGGGGTTTTTTCAACAAGACAGTTGGATCCCAATGCAAAAAGATAACTCTAGATTCAATAAAAGGTACACCCTCCTAAGTGGTAGCCATCGAGTCATTGATGACTTCTCAAAGGACTTAGAACAAAGAAATTGTGGTGGTTGAAGCTCCAAATGGGAAAATGACATTGGTGGAGTGATCTGTAAACTACAATCGATACTTCACTAGAAAACTTCATCACAACAGATTTAATAAAATACATAAATATTTACTACTAAGGTTATTTTTCCTTTAGATATATAGAATATTTAGTTAATAATTTTCTACTTATACATGAAATAGATAAAATGAAGAAAATAGAGAATAGTAAAATACAATCACACCATCCAAAAATAAACACAAGGTATGATATGGTAAACCCAATACAAGAGAAAACCTAGATAGAAGGTGAGGTTGCTTTGCTCTCTTTTCTCTAGAATAGAAATGATGCAAGTACAATGAAAGAGGCACTCTTCATGGAGTGGCCTTTGACCTGTGGCCTATATGGTTGCTACAAAATATTTCATCCTCTATTATGCTCATAGAGTACCACTCTTAGATGTTATGCTCAGCTATGGAACAAGACACAATGCAAAATCATGCAAACCCCTTCTCCTCCTAGTGGCCCAGTATTTAACATAGCTTGATAGCCATCTATGTTGAAATATTGTAACTTCAAAGAATATTCTAATTATTGTCTTATATATCAAATCCCCTTTTGTGAATTGATCATGTCAAGTCTTGTATAAGACCAAATCCCCTTTTTTGGATTGGTCAAACCATATTTATATGGTGGTATTTGTAAAGTTGACCCCTAGGGTTTATAAAGTGGTTTTAACCACTCTTGGAAGAAGTCAGCCCTACTAAGTGAAGAGGCATAAGACTAGTGCCTCTTAAAATAGTATTTATAAGTGAGGATGGCACCTCACTTGTTCATTCACTAACTTAGTCATCTAGTGCACATATTTTGAAAGAAGTTGGAGTTGCAAGAGAAATGATAAGAGAATTGCATGCTCAATTTTGGTTTATTCTTATCCTCTTTCTACTTTTGGGATGAACCAGGTTCAGATCTAAACAAGATTCCAACAAATCCCTCTAAAACTGTCGTCCCTCCTGGTAAACCAGGAGAAAACACAACACATAGAATGTGTTGCTCAGTCTCACTCGAGATAGTTCTTGGGGTGACTGCAATGCTCATATGCTTGCGGTTTAGGAAAGAGTGGGGATCTGTGATTGCACTTCATCTTATTAGGTCTTAATTTGGTTGTTATTTATGTTAATCTTAATATTAATTCATCTTATAAATCTATGCATGCATTCTAACAGATCTAACATATGGTGATCTCATAGAATTATCTAGTCGTAGTCTAACTACTTGCAGAAGGTAAACAAAAAAATAATCATAACACATAACACAAGTGTTACCATAGTTCACCCCCTCCTGAGCTACGACCACAAAGATATGGCTCTCAGGATCTTTTATTATGGTTCCACAATATATAGTGCTGTACGCATTGGAACTCCGTTCTTACAATCACAAAAAAGACTCCATGAACTTTTTGAGGTTGACTAGATCTCACCAGGCTCCTCAGCCTACGATCCAACCCTCAAGGTATAGCTACCCTTTTCCCCTTCAGTTGAACAACTTACAAAAATGGTATACAAACTTACAATAGCTTCCTTGACTTAACAGATCAAAACTGAGTAGCAAAAGTAACAACCAAAACTAACTGACCAACGATGAACCTCGACCTAGACCTCCTAGGTCTTTATTTATGCTAACTCTGAGCTCATCAGCTAGTACAATAACTTACAAAAACCCTAACCCTAATGAGGTTAGGTTTTCATGAATGTGAATCTTGAATGCTCTTCTCTTTTGCATGCGGTTTTTTCTAGCATGTGTTTCTTTTCCCGCCAGCTATCTTTTTCCTTATTAATCTCTACCTTCTAAAAATGGTTTTTCCTCAAACTTGGCCTGTGCCCAAAATGCCCCAACACTGACATGTGACTCATCCGGAGCCACCTAGGCATTGCATGCTCCCACGCTAGCCTCTGCTAGGTTGTGGAACTTGTCTGCAAGTTCCCTTCCTCTTTCATAAACCTACAGGGCCTTCTCTACAAGCACTTCTAACGCTTGTGTTGTGATCTCCTCCTGGATCATTTCTACACACTTTATCTATGTGTGTACCATGTTCCTCTTCTCCTCCTCAATTTGCGCGATCATTTGCAATGGTTTTTCTTGAATAAGTTCCATCTACGCCTCTCTTTCCTTCTTCTGAGTTTGCGCTACTTTTAACTATGCCTGCAACTTCTTCATGTATCTTGCGTTCCCTTTAGATGATTTGTGATACACATAATTGTATGTCTCTGCTTGAGGTCTTGGATTGTTGTACTTGTTCGTCTTCCTCTAGTATTGTCCAAAGTTGCGCTACTTTGTCAAACAATCTCACTGCCACGCTGACTTGTTTTTCCATCTTGTTGATTTGGCTTGTAGCTTCTTCTTTCCTTTGTTCCTTTACCTCTGGGGGAGTTATGGGGTTGAGTTTTTCTTTAATTCATTGATCTCTTGCAAGTACTAATCGATTGTGTGTACAATAAAGTCGATATTTCCCACTGTACTTTGTTCTACTGCTTGCACGTTAATCATTATTCGATTATATGTTGTTATCAATCCCTTCTCTAGCCTTTCTGGGCATTTATTTTCTTCCTTGGTTTCAAGCTTGACCTAACTAACTACCAATTCTAACACTTCCTTTCCATTCTTCATATGTCGCAAGTCTGTTGCATCTGTTCATACATGTGACTGCACCTCCGATGCGACACTAACTTGAATCTTGTACAATGACTTGGTTGGTATCCTTTCCAGTACCAACTCTACTTGTGCCAGATCCTTCAGTGGTGTCTAGGCTACCATCTCATCTATCTACAACATGTTTGGTGTAACTAGGAAATTCAGGTTTGCCAATGCTATAGTTTGGAAGGTATCCTTCTCACTCAATGCAACCCTTGCCTTTACTTCAGTTACTGCCAGGAATGAATCTGTTCCTTTTTCAGGTCTATGCGTTTCTTTGATATGTTCTAAGACCTACCTTATATCATCCATCTCATCTTGAATTCAAGCTCTTTGGTGTTGGGCGTCTTCAAACTCCTTAATTGCGCATTCCTCTACTTTTTCTTCTATGAGGTTGGAGTCGTTCTCGGTGATCGTATAATATGGCAGTTGCTTATGCATCTTGGCCTTCTTGCACGAACCCCTTGTATGTATGAATGGTTTCTTGGGTTGCGTTGTTTCCTGTGGGGTGGCTGTCGAGGGGGTTTCTTGTGTTGTTGTATCCACCATTCCTTGTTCTCTTGGTGTTGGGGTAGCATCCTTTTTTCCTGTCTGCACATCTTTCTTTCAAGCACTCCCCTTCTTATGTTTCTTCGGCTTCTAACTTGGCTTCAGTTTTTTAGGCAAAACTTTGTCTCCTGTAGGTGTCTTGGTTGACCCTGCATCTACCTCCATACCCTTAGGAAATTCTTGAGTTAATATTGAAATCCTCCAGTCATCGTGCCAATCCCTCATGGTCATTTCTATATCTTCCTCACCGACACAGTATCTTAATTTTACCCACACCTTCCCCAGATCCCTGCGCACTTGGATCCACATATTGTGTCTTGTCTCTTTGAAGTTGGCTATTTCCCTGAATTGTGTGACCATGTCTAGAGTTATTCTTCAAGAATTCACAATACTCTCTTGTATATCACTGAAGTATCATGCAAAGGTACATGTGTTTCCACTTCTATTCTTCAGGTCTGAAGTGCTACCCAAGGATGTGTACCACGTTGCATGGGAATGAACTATCCAGGTAAAAAATTGAGAGTACAAGGGCACCTTCCACCCGATTAATGCAATCAAAATAATTAACACTGTGTAGTGGAACTATGGTCCCAAGTACTGCACGTATCTAAAGTCATCCAGGAACATGTTCAATAAATATGGAGCCCAACTGAGCAGAGTGCCATTGGCGCACTGTGCCGCAGCTGCGATGACCTCAGCAGGGACTTCCTCCTTGTGGCATTTTCAGAGCATCTTGTAGGCCATGAGTTTGGTGACCATTCTAATTTTGCATCGTTGATCCTTTTGATAATTATCTCGCGCGAACCCCTCTCTATGACGTACTTTTTCTTTATTTCATCATCTAGGGATTTCTCATTTATTTTTTCATCAAGGTACTGCGTGGAACTCTCCCCCATAGTTGGAAGACATATGATGAATGGAATGAGTTCTACGTCTATTGAAACGAGATCCTCCTACCATAATAATCCTCCATGGAGGAACTCCATAAACTTCTTGACACAACTGCTTGCCTCTTTCCCCTTGCCACAGTGTGGAATTTCTAGCAGATTTAGAATGCTCGTGTTGGCCAATCCGACTGCCCATTGTTTTGGATGTATAATGGGGTCACCAAAGTGGTCTGTTCTTATGTTATCAAGGTAAAACTGCTACGCAAACTCTGGTAATTTTCCAATATTGGCCACATCGTGGTATGAATACCATAATCTTTCCATGCATCCTAGAAGGTTAGGCATGACCTGCACCCCCTCAGGAATGCACGATAGGAATATTGATGAGTCAGCCTATCAACACGGTTACTATGCCATCATATGCTTTCACTTTCTTCTTGGCAGCTGACTTGAGGTCCCAACCTCCATTTTTCTCTTCTTGGCGTCATATTCTGGTTGGCCAATAATATCTTCCACCAGACCCTCCTTTTGTTGTGCAGCCCCTGCTCTGTGTGGTTGTCTTGGTGCAACAACTTATGTTTGTACCATGGTGGCCCCATTTACTCTATGGGATCCTTCAACCCTCCCAAGTATCTATAGGTTTCCCATTTCTTCGGTCTTTCAGCCCTACGCGATTTCATGCAGATCGATGTGCATGGCAATTGTTGTTGGAGCTCATGTTTCTTCCTCCACTGATGTAGGGCTTGTTGGTTTTTTGTGTGGTGAGGGAATTGCGTCAACATCGACTAATTCCCTCATTTGCTTGGTTTCCATGTCTAGGTCTAGGTATAGTTTTTTCCATGCCTTTCCATGTCTATGTATTGTTATGTCTAGGTCTAGGTATAGGTCTTGACATGTCTAGGTCAAGGCCATTTCTTTCCTTGTGATGTAACAAACTTTCTTTAGTTTTTGAGATTCTGAGAGGGAGAGAGAGGAATACATAGAGGATGGGTAGAGAGAGAGAGTGTATGAGAGTGTGAGAGTCAGAGAGAGGAATACAAAGAGAGGGTGTAGAGAGAGAGGAAGAAAGAGAGTGTGAGGGGGGAACAGGGGAAGAAAAAGAGAGTGTGTGAGATTGAGGGAGAGGGAGATAGACAGGGGGCATAGAGAGAGAGAGAGAGGAAGGGGGGAGAGAGGGAATGGGGGATATTCAGGGAGATAAAGGGAGGGGGATACAATAAGTGAGAAAGGGAGGGTTATATGAAAGAGGAAAGGAGAGAAGGTGGCTGGAGAAAAGGAGAGGTCGAGAGTGAGATGGAGAGGGAGTTAGAAGAATGGGAAAAGAGAAAGAGGGTTAGGGAGAGAGAAATATGGTCATAGAGAGAGAGACTCTGAGTGAGCCTAACAACAAGGATAGAGAAAAACATGTGGTAGATGTAGGAGAAAAAGAGAGGAGAGATAGAGGGAGGGAGGGGGAGAGATATATGAAGGACGGGGTAGAGAGAGTGTGTGAGTGTGAAAGTGGGAGAGAGAAACAAAGAGAGGGGGATGGACATGGAGTGTTTGACTCTGTGTGTGTGTGAGAGAGAGAGAGGGAAGGGGGGTAGACATAGGTAAAGAGAACAATGGGGGATGAGTGGGGGAGAGAG
>ML781176.1:285333-321612 GCA_009831015.1 Picea engelmannii | reverse complement strand
GAGGGAGTGGGAGTAAGAGTCTAAGGCATGTCAAGAAAAGGTCTAGGTCTAGGTATTTCCATGCCTTGTGATTTCTAAGTGTTTCCATGTCTAGGTCTTACCATGTATAGGAGTGTGAGAGGGAGAGAGAGGGAAACATACAAGGGGGGTAGAGAGGGAGAGGGAGAGGGAGACAGAGTGGGGGGGTAGATGTATGAGAGAAGAGTATATGTAAGAGAGAGATATATAGAGAGAGAGGGAGGGACAATGGAATGGAAAATAACAAATATCTTATAAGAGGATGTGCTTGCTCTTAGGAATGCATGCATGTTCCTATAGTGCATGCATGTTGTTCCTAGATTTCCTGTGTTCTCTTAAAAACACATGCACCTTCTTTTGAATTCATATTTTTTGGGCAGGGTTGACAATCTGTTTGCTGACTTAGTTGCCTTAGATTTAGGTTTGGGATTACAAACATAATGGTCTGGCCTGCAAATTGATAAAAAAAACTCCATTTTTGTGAATACCTCATATATATATCTATCTTTGACATTATTTTTCTATTTGATAAATAATTCATTTGTTGATGAAAAGTTAGATTCATCTATGCAAATTCAAAATATATAGTTTTTTTTTTTTTTTTAATTAATATTGTTTACTATTTTTAATCTAATTTTGTCTTTGCATATATAAAAATCTTAGAATACATACCTCTCTTATTTATGATATAAATTTTTCGCATATTAACAATTTCTTGAATGAGTTATATTTCTCATTAGAGGATATTGATATGTACGATATGATTTTTTTATTTTTTATTTTGATCATGTTAAGACCCGCTTAGCCTGCATGAACAAAAGGCATTGTAATTTGAAGCATATATTGAATTTGATAATTTAAAAAATATATAAATTTAATATTATAAATTTCCAAAAAATATATAGCACAAGAAAAATAGGTTCTCTACAAGTATACAAGTTTTTGGAACAAAATTCCATCGTTGAGGTATTCAACACCTACACGAACAAAAACATATACCTTATATTTTGTTGGAAAAATAACATACCATTGTTAGAAAAAATCAAATTTGACATACTTATTCAGAATTTCTATGAATAAAAGTTATATATTCAAAAATATCATTCAAATTCCAACATTTCATATAGTTACACCATATTCAAATTCATTGTGAAAGTACCTTGAATAATGTAACATCCTGCTCTGGCGCACTGAGAAAACTTATTATTTGAGGACACTTGCTCGCAAGTGATCTGGACTATTATGATGTTAGACCATTTATATTTGATTATGATGCGATTGCTAGATGACATGATGTGTTACTATTTGATGTAGACAGGTGCTATTGACTCGGTTTTATTGAGTGTGCAGGGTTTTTGACCTTGAGGATGCAGAGGCATCGGTAGAACCCCCTTGGACTCCGGACTGAGTCAGGGAGTGTGCTTTTGGGTTGACATATTTACTGTGATGTTTCATTGATTTGATGATTTAATGTTGACATTTCTAACATGATTGTTGATGATGCAGGCTGACGATAGCTTGCCAACCAGACTCACATATGGAGTAAAGGGGCCACACATGACTTGTAGAGAGGTTGAGGGAGAGGGGTGGACAGCAGCCCTGCCACCACCTACTAGCACTCCCGTCTTGGCTCGAACTGTAGGTTAATGATTACCTAGTTCGAGAGGATCCACGATGCCGTGAGGGTAGACTGCGACAGTCACTCACGATGATTCTAAAGGGCGCGCAATAAGGAAGGGGCCTTATTCCTTAGAACCCTTAGTCTCCTACAAGTTCACCTGGCGGAGTGTTGACTCTAGGGGTTATAGATGTCTACCAGTCAATCCAGTTGGCGAGTGGCACCCTTGGAGCACATGGTGCATCCTGAAGGGCACGTCGCACAAAATAAACTCAGTTGGCGAGTGGTACCCTTGGAGCACGTGGTGCATCTTGAAGGGCATGTCGCACAAAAGAAATTCGAGAGGCGAGTGGCACCCTTAGAGCATGTGGTGCGTCCTAAAGGGCCCGTCGCAATAATTTGGATGAAGGAGTCAGCCTAAATAGCCCTAAGTCATCAACACCTCAATAAATCCTTAAACAATTCCCCTAACTAGGCGTCGCCAGTTCAGAATTTGAACCCTGTGTCAAAGCAAAAAAAAAAACATAATTCAAGACTATACATTAATATTCATTACCCCTATGATTTGCAACCTCCACCTAATCCAAGGAGTTTCCTTCCTTAATTTTATACATAAAACAATTCCTCCTTTAATTGAATTCATAAAGTAATTCCTTCCTAAATCGCATACATAAGGCCTTTCCTCATTCCCAGTAATAAGCTTGATAATTTACCTTTTTAGTGAAGGTACTACTACTTCGCCCTAACATACTAATCAAGACTTAACCATCTCCTAATAACAATGCCATTATATTCTAGCTCACAATATCTCTGCCATTCAAATAACATTAGAATTTCATTTCCTACTAGCTAACATTAACAATACAGGTGCTAATACTAAAATTAAACAAAAAAAAACCCACTTAAGCTAATGTGAGTCTTCATAAAGTGTGTAGGGTAAAATAAAGAGATTTAATAAATTAATTCAATTAGGTGGTTGTAAAGTTGAAAACAAGAAATTAATTAGTTAACTAATGGGAGTTAAAAGAAAAATATATATATATATTTATGATTTTTAAAAAAAATATAATGAAAAGATGCTTAACGCATTTCCCTTTTTGAGTTTTCAAAAAAATAATAAAAGAAAAAAAAATAAAAGGGGGGAAAACTTAAAAGAAATATGATTTAGGGTTTTTGAGGAAAAGCTAATGGGAGGAGGTCAAAAAGAGGATAAAAGAAAGGAGAAGGGGAAAAAGAAGGGGGGATCTGCTATGAGATATGGTTATGTTGTCAAAATTGCAACTGGTCTGATTGCTTGTAGGAGTTGGGGATTTTTCTCAGCTGACTTGAGTGGCAGCTCAGCCTTGGAGGCAATTTGAGAAGCTAGGTTACTATCTGGATTGTGTGTGGCCCCTTTGCTGCTCGGGGGGCTGAGGGGGAAGCAGAGTACCCCTAGCATTTGGCTGGGAGGTACCGGTGAGTCCTCTACGGTCGGCAAGCAGGAGCAGGAGCGGCAGGAGCACATGAATCATTTGCTGCAAGCGATAAGGGCACATGTATGTCATTCGTATTTGGGCATTATAAATCCCAGGGCGTTTCTATCTTGTTGCACGTGTTTATAACTGTAGTTTTAATGGCTATTGTACAAATTTGTAGTTTCAGTGGTTATGGTGTGAATCGTGGTTATAAACTGTAGTTTTAATGGCTAATGTGAAAATTTGTAGTTTTAGGGGTTATGGTGTGAATAGTGTTTAAAATATGTAGTTTTAATGGTTATTGGTGTAAACTTGTAGCTTCAAAGGTTATAGTATAAACTGGGTTAAAATCTGGGCAGTTTATTTACTATTGATGGTTCTTGATGGAGAATTTTTTTTTTATAAATCATTGCTCTGGACTGCGTAACCTTTATTTGTTGCTCGGGACGGTGTAAATTTTATTTGTTGTTTGGGACGGTGTAAAATGTGTTCTCATTGATTGTTCTGGACTGTGTAATTCTTGTTAATTATTGCGCTGGACGGAGTAAAATTTTGTTTATGGTCGGGACTATGAAAATTTTTATTTATTTATTTAGGGTTCTGGAATTTTCTTGACTGGGGCGTTTTTAATTAGATGTAAGTGCGTTCTGTGTTAATGGGAGCTTTTACACATGGTTAGGGGGCGGGCGTTCATAACTGACTGGTCCATGTCCAATTTCGTTTCTTGGCCGAGTTGTCACATTCTCCAGGCTGTATCATCACGTGTCGCTGCACTCCAACTAATCCCTGGGGTTTTGTGTTGTAACCTTCATTTTATCCCATTTCCGTTGTCATTTTTCCTCATAACCACTAGAACAGCAACGCCCGTAGCCAATGGCACCATGTGGCCTGCTTCTTCAGGCTTTAGGAAAATATGTGGGTTGACTGTTCTTCATGTATAGCCGTCTCCTGTAGTGAAGGTTTGGCCTCCAGCATTGGCCATGCCCGGAATAACCACAACACGCGGGTTAACCTTTCTCCCACGCTGTAATTTGTTAAGGGATGTCCACAAAAATCCACGTTCAAGAGGTACACAGACAAAGGAGGATTCGAGAATAGATCGTCCCTACTGTGGCATCTCCATTAATGCGAGTCTACCATTCATTTTCGACAATCCTTTTCTAGTTTTGAACTCTCTACTATACATCACGTTTTTTATTGTTCCGAATTTGTGATTAAATGTTCTGTAATTTATAACTGAACAAAATCTTGGGAGTAGGATTCTGTCATGTACAATGATGAAACCCTAATATGTACCTAAATTGAAACCCTAATACATACTTAACCTAAATTTCTATTAGAAGTTTAAATATTCTAGTTTTGGTTTATAAGGATGTTATCCGTTTAATTTTGTTTCAAATCCGTTAAGCATTGGTTGAATCTACCGATTGGGATGCTGCGTCTCTGCCCTAATTCCACCAGGGAACGCGACTGGGACGCAGGCACACCTTCCAATTTGTTGGCAGAATTAATCAGTTGGGTGAACGGCCGAGAGGGGAATAGGCCTCGTTACTGCTGTAGTCATTATGATCAACGCCTTCTTGCCTTAGAGTGGTTGTCGTCAATCTAGGGTGTTCCTTTATTTAACCAGTTAATGCTTGCGTTTTCAGGTAGCTACAGCTGTAATAATCCAGCCAGCGTGCCCACCTTGGGATTACGGAAATAAACAGTTAATTCGGCAGCAGTAAATTAGAACTGACTTCTGGTTAAATAAATCTTATCCTTGCAAATGATAAATGTATTAATAAATCTTATTTTTAGTCAAATAAATTTAGATAGTTGTGTTTCCTCTATCTTTACTTTTAGTTGTGCCTTATTTATTTCATTTAGTTGTGTTTCTTCTATCGTTACCTTTAGTTGTGTCTTATTCATTTCATAGTGTTTGATAACAAAATTTGAAAAATCATCTTATTATAATTAAACTGACACGTAATCTATATGGATTTTTATGTTACTTATTTAACATCTCTACATTCTAAACAATTGTATGTTAAATTGCAATTACATTAACAAGTGTTTTTATTCATTATAATAAACAAACTTGTATTCTATATGGATTTTTATGTTACTTATTTCATATCTCTACATTCTAAACCATTGTATGTTAATTGTAATGTTAGGAGCAGTGTATTCCAATTCAATTATATTGTGTATTATAGTGGATATAACTAATATGCCACAACTTTATTTATCAATATATTTTAAAAGGGTTCTAAAGAGTTCAATTTACAGATATGACATTATTACGAAATTGCCAAGATTTTATTAATTACTAATGAATTGGGGGTGAAGCATGATTGCAATGATTGGTTACCTTATGGCAATTTAGGTAATGGAATGTTATTATTGCTTAAAGGAAATGATAATTGTTAATTTTTATTCAACTTGTTATTTAATTGGTTTGGTTTAATTGCTATGAAATTGCCAAGATTTTATTAGTTACTAATGAATTGGGGGTGAAGCATGAATGTAATGTTATGATTACTCGCTGCCTTGTTATTGAAATGTTAATCATTAAATTGCTATTTAGTTGGGGGTGAAGTGGTCCTTATTGCTTAGTTTGCAAGGCATTAAATTGTAACTGCAATGTTATTTAACTAATGGTTATTATATGGTCATTTAGATGTTATTGCAATTTTAGTTAGCTGCAAGGTTAATTATGTAATTGCTAGTAGTTGGTGGTGAAGCATGAAATGCATTGTTTCAACAACAATGCTAGGATAATGTTAGATGAAAGGATGTTGTGAAATTATTGAAATGGCTACTGAAAAAGTTACTGTTAATAATAGTTTAGTTGACATGGTTATGTTATGGAGATGTGATGGTAGTTTCACTATGATTCAGTGAACTGGGATTTTGCAGTTAACTAATTGTACATTATTTAAGGTTGGATAACTCGTCGATTAATAAATTTTAAAGGGATCATTTGGTCTATGATTTTCAGTGATTCTTATTCATGGTTGGTCAATGTCGGGGTTTGTCTTACTTGTGCCTTCCTGGAGGACACTTGTTTATACCATTTATGTTGTGCAAGGTCGTAACCATATTATTGTTGGGTCAGTCTTGTCGGGCGGGATGTAGACACCTCCAGGTAGCCTTAGGAGGTATTTCTGCATGTGTGATTGTTCCGTGTAAAGAATCCAGTGTCGTATCAAGAGTCTCGGGCCCTTTAAAGGTAGGGTTTCCACTCTTGCGACACACCTGAGGGGATTACCAGTTTCTGCCTGAGCAGTCGTCCAGGAGCCTATCTGACCTTCTCTCTCTCCGGAGCAGAGAACGAAGATTAAAGGCCCTGCTTTCCTATGTAGATATAGTAAGACCTACTACTATGGATTCTTCCCTCTGTGTCGTGCTGTGCCTAACCCATTATGTCTTGAATGTTTTCATAGTGTGCCTTATGTCCTTGGTCGTTATTGCTGCAGTACTTATGTGCGCCTTATGTCCTTGGTCGTTATTGTTGTAGCACTTGTGTGCGCCTTATGTCTTGGGTCATTTAGTGCTTGTAGCTATGTGTTGTGCATCTTGTCTTCTTGTTGTGACCATCGTGGTCGCGTCTTGTGAGTCGTCGGGTGGTGACATTGAGTCACGTGTGTCGGTTCCCTTCCTACACGCACGCGCGAACTTTTAAAAAAAAATAAAAATCACCTGTTGTCAAAGTGGTTGTCGTAAGAGGGGGTTGTTACAAATAATCCATCAAAGTTAATAGTTTGTTTTTTTTTCATGTTTTCATTGCCACTAACTTGTCATGAGAGACCATCATTAGCTTATACTCACCCAGTCATAAATAAATTGATGGATACCACTTACGGGGTTGTGCCTTTTATTAAATAAAAGGTTGTATTTTTTCTTTGGGATCCAACCATCTTGCTTAGAAAACCTCAACTAGATAAAGGAGACCATATGGAAGAACTTGGAATTGAACTTGAGACCTCCCGAAGTCTAGAAGATTTGAAGGAGAGTATATTTTGAAATAGACCTATAAGTCTAAACCCTTCTCCACAAATGTTTCTATGAAAACATGAATCCCAAATTTTCTTTAAATTTCAAGAGTGATCAGCATGGTTCATCATCGACAACACTTCTTTAATCTACCAAACAATAACATTATCATCATCATCATCATCCCACTAGTGCACTTCACAAACAATTAAAAAATGACCCTTATCTCAATGGTTAAAGGGGTTGCAATTTCATTTTGGATGTCAATCCCCTCAATTATGTCATTCATTTTTCGTTTCTAGCATATTTTCTAACTTTTTCATGGAACCAATTAGGATACAGTGACATGATTCATCCTTCTACAAAAAAAATCACATAAACGTGTTGTATGCAATTTCATGAGAATTAATGATCTTGAAATTTTTCTCCTAATCAAATTTGAAATCCAACATAACTCCATGAGATACTCCACCTTCAATGAATTAAATTCTCGTACCAATACATGACCTTGAGCAAGTTTAATTCCTCTTATCAAACCACAATTTAAAAGAATAATTGGGAAACATGTACTACAATAATACTTTCCGTCATTTATCTTTTTAGAATAATATATCTGTAAGATATAAATGTATCTATGTCTATTGATAATGATGATAAACAGTGAGGATAAAGTTTCTATAGCTTCCGCATATAGAGGGGTCACGAGACTTGCCAGTAGATCAGGGCTCCCATGCCTAAGGATGACCTCATGCATCTAGAAACAAATGGAAATGCATATAAATGATTTTTATAAGTAATTTAAATAGAAAAATTGCAAACTCTAGTTATAACTAGAAGGAAAAAAAAAAATAGTACCAAACATATTAATAAATAGAAAAATTTTAAACCTTAATTCGAACTACAACAAAAATAAAATTAAAATACTTTGCATGTTGATCCATATTTATGAGAGGAACAAAACGAAACCCAAATATATAAAATTAACATGGATATACAAAAAACAATAACAAAGATATAGTGGAACTTAAATTCTATTCAATAAAGAAATTTGTTGACACTGCAAAATGAAAAATGAAAACAATCTTGCTCGAATGGTGGTAGCTAATCTCTGAGAAGAGATGTGGTGGCTATGCGCATTAGTCTGATGACAAAAAAATGAGGCCTCCAAGCCTTTTCATCATAAATACGTAAATAGAAAACCCTAGACATAAAAAAACCTAACCCTAGGAAATGAAGAGGCAAAATTCATGTGGGCCTCGATGGGGTAAGTGGGTACATCAACTTCCTAGGGTTGTAACTTTTGCATACGATCTCTGTTTTAGGTGCACAATAACCTGTTGGAAATGTCTATATAAGGACTAAACATCATGCCATAACACATTTCCTTTGTCTATAGTGTGATTTTGGCGGGACCAAAAAACATTGTTTAGGGCCTCAAAACAACTCTGGAAGTTTAGGACCCGAAAAGGTAGAAAAAAAATGCCAAGATGAAAACTGTAACTGCCAAGATGAAAGTTGTATGTGAGCCAGCTGGAAGACTTGGGTGGCCATCAATATCCATTTGGATCAATCCTACCTCCTTAAGAAGAAATGTTCTCCATTGCGTTGAGTTCCACCATTATATGAGGAATTTTTTGTTGAATTTTTCCCCAGGTGAGCCACTTGCCTTGGTGCAGGAGCTTCCCCACTTTGACAACCCGATAAAGCCAAAGCCTATATGGTCAAGTTCCCTTGACTTGCATGTCCACGATATGATAAGTGGCTTCTTTTTCCATGTAGTCAAGGTTGAGCTCTGTCGATGTCAAGTGTTCTACTATCTCTGAGGTGTCCAATAAGGGTGGAAAGTATAGGTGAAGGAGGTCAACATTCAACTTTAGGTGCAAGCCAAGGAAGGGGGGAATGTTGATCTGAAAAGCATTGTCATCCACATCCTTGGTGATGGTTTAAGGTCCATAACAATGTAGACAAAGCTTCTGATGGGGTCCTGTAAGGAGTTCTTTATGCAAGTGAAGCCAAACTTTATCTCCCACCTAAAACGTTTGTGACACCCAGTGTTGATCATGACGGTACTTGTAATTGGCATTAGACTTCTGCAAAATATCTTGAACATGTTGGCGGATTTTTTGGATTCATTCAATGAACTATGTTGCTTTGTCGAATTTGGTTTTTTCATGGGGTGATTATTCCTGTGTGGATGCAAGGGTAAGTGAAACATCCATGATATCTAATGGTTGGAATCCCAACCCCACTTGGAAGGGGATGTGGTTGGTTGAGATATGTAGGGAACTATTGTAATTGTGTTGAACATAGGGAAGAATCTCATCCCATGTGCATGGATGATTAGAATTTTACATGCACAAGATATGCATGATCATCCTATTGACGACCTCGGTTTGGACATCCATTTAGGGGTGGAAGTCCATGGATTTGGTGAGATTGGTGTCCATCAATGACCATAGGTTCGAATAGAATATGCTAAGGAACCGACTATCCATATCTGAGATGATGGTTTGTAGTATCCAAAAATGTACCCAAACTCATTTGAAGAAGAGGTTGGTGGTGGCCTCTGTTGTGATACTCTTCTTACATGTGACTAGAATCACCATCCTAGAAAATCGATCAATAACGACGAAAACATAGTCATTTCCCTTCTTGGTTGAAGGAAGGCTCGAAATGTAGTCCATCGAGATGGATTCCCATGGTCTGTCAGGAGTAGGAAGAGGGGTGTACATGATTTGTTTCTTAATGGTTGGTTTGGAAATGGCATAGGCCATGCAGGACATGATATACTTGGTGACATCCTATCGGATTTTCAACCAATAGAAATGTGAATTTGTATGATTTTGTCCCTCATGAACCCACCCAGTGGAAACTCACTCCTAAGATAAACAACTTGCTAGGGAATTCTGTCAATATGGCTACTGGTACTGCATCATCAGAAATAATAAAGTCTAGTTCATGGAGGTAGGAGGGAGGGTCAAAATCATGCCAATTCACACCTTTAGGAAAGTGTAAATTGGCATTATTGTGTCCCTCATGAACCCACCCAGTGGAAACTCACTCATAAGGGAAACAACTTGATAGGGAATTCTTTCAATATGGCTCTCGGTACTCCATGTCTAGGACCTGTGGGCCTCGAGACATAATCTCCTTAGTTATCCCTAGGCTAGGGGATAACATCTGGCTCCAACTCGGGTACATGTGCTCACCATAGAGTGCATGGGAACCTCAACATCTCTGGTATGACCCGTGACCTACTAGATCTCAATAAAATTTATTAGTAATCATTTGGGGTGGTGATATCTCCCCTGGCTCATATATGGTACAATAAAATGAAAGTAAGAAGACATATATACAAATGGAAATACAACTACTCTAGCGTGAAATGAATATGGTATATACAATGAATGCAAAATTCCTAACTACTTACCTCTACTTACCAGTTGGTTGAATTCTAGGTGTAGTCAAATAGCCAATGAAAACAGCCTAGCAATGTCTCATAATACCTACCTCTGTGCTTCATCATAAACCAAAACAATGATAAGTCAAGCATAAAAATGACATGATTTAGAAATTATACTGCATCATCAGAAATTCTAAAGTCTAACTCATGGAGGTAGGAGGGAGGGACAAAATCATGCCAATTCACACCTTTAGGAAAGTTCTCAATCAATATCAGAAAGGGATAATGAAAAATGAAAATCAATAGCCAAATACACTTTTTACCAGAGCTCCATGATCCCATAAGTTGGAAATATCAAAAAATTGAAAGTAAGGTGGCACCTTGGAAAAGGTTAGTGGAGTCACCAAATAATTTTCTTGAAGCTATCAAAGGGATGAGGGGATGACCCTCAATGGAGTTGCCAGGTAATCTTTGTAAGATAAATATTTTTGAGTAAAGGCTTACCAAAAAGTGTCGTCTTTAGGATAATTGACTCAGTGTTCCCCGACAATGACACCAAAATGTTATCGTGCAATTTGTACTTGTCCCAAGGGAAAAATCTAAAGGAGGGAAAATTGGCATAACAAGAGGTTGTCCTATCATTGTCACCTTAATACAACACCTCTTTCTATTTAGGGATGATAGCTCAGGAGAGACGTCGCATGTGACCTAGGGGTTTGAGAAGACAAAGGTTGAAGTGTTAATAAAATATGTCCCCTCTCACAAGTCACACTAATCCAAAAGTCCCAAGGTTTTAGCAAATGAAGCAATGATATGCTTGAGTGTACTTGCCCAGAACAAAGCAACAAGAAAACAATATATTTTTCATGTACAATTTGATGTTAGTGCTTCAAAAAATCTTGGACTTGTCGATAAAATCAATAAGTTGATGCAAAATGAAGCAAACACAATTTTTTATAACAACAGTGTATACAAGATGATAGCCTCAAAATTAATGCCTTAAATAAGCTTCACAATGACCAAAAATCATAATCCAATAATAGCAATATACTAGCACTTGTCAGAAACTAATTACGCAATGTAAAAATCAACCTTTTTAATTGCTTTTAAGAACTTTTACTATTGTAATAATTGGATGTATCTTAATTTTGTAAAATCAACAAGAAGGTTAGTGAATTAGTCTAATCTATGGTTAGAAAAGGTTAGTAGATAGCGTGAGGTAAAATATTTAAGGGTTGATCCCATCAATCAATAAAATGCAAGGTCTAGATCAATGTCTTTAGGCGTAATGGAGTCACTTTGCAGCAACAGACTTGAAGGAAACAAATGATAATGTATGAGCTAAAGACAAAGAAGGATGATGGTTGAGGTCTTGGTAACCCAAGGCCCCAATCAACAAGCCTTAGAAGGAAAACGACTACTAGGAGGTAGGTAACCCTAGGCCCTAGCTATGTTCCTTCTTCTTTAGCTCAAGCTTAAAGTAAACATTGAATTGATGAAGCAAATGATACTAGAGTGCTACAATGGCAGGGTTCTAGTACAATGCTTCAAAATGTATGGTTTCTATCACAATCTAGTAGGTGAAAAGTTGTTAAGACAAGGACAATAATATGTGCTTGATCTCCTAGGGTTTTAAGCTAGCAATTTCATAATCTTCGAAAAATGAAAAGTAAATGTACTATAACCATTCAAAGTAAAGAAGAATTTCATAAATTCACTTACATCCACCAAGAATAGTCTAGAAATTAGCCTAGTTGAAGACCTTCCACCAAGAAAATGCCCCAAACCACAAAATTTAGCCTCCTTCAAGAAGTGTAAACTTTCAGCCAATAACCCTTGAAAGGGGTGCAAACTTCATACCTCACTTGTGAGTGAGTGAATGATGAAAAAGTACAAGGGGAAAATCCCCTATTTATACAATGAAAATGACCTTTAATTACAACATTAGGTCAAAAAGGCCGACATGGCTACATGAAAAAATCCAATTTTACACAAAATTATCCAATAAAACCCTAATTTTATCTTTTTAGGGTGGTGTCATGCCCCTCCTAGGGTGACCTTAGCCTCTCTGCTAGAACGCTAGCCCTCCAAGTGAAACGTTGGGGCTCAAAACCCCTCAGGAACTTCCACATATGTCAACCCAAACCGTCCTCAAGCTGGACACCTCAACTGGGTGACGTCAAGGCTCTGAATGATGGCCTAAAGGGGCTTCAAGGGTCAACAACATGTGGGAGGACAAGATCCCCCTAGGTCTAGTCCTCTTAGACTGTCTCTGCTGGAACGTGTTCCTCTCTCTTTGGTGCAAGCCTCTAGTATATGCTTTCCCCTTGCTAGGGTATCAACATCCATATGGTGAGATTTTATCCCTATGGAGGTACGAGCTAATCATCTCCCCATGTGTACTTATCCATCGGGCATGGTCCTGCAACAACAACAAGTACGCCCTACATGGGCTTATAAGTCACATGGATCATAGCAATGTCAATTACATCTAATAATCAAGTTATCTGAACATATGCATAAAGCCCCTCTTTCTGATAGAAGTGCTCAAAGACTTTATGAATTAAATTAAAATCAAAATATACTCGTTTAAATATGAAATTTCACATAATTTAAATGTAGTTTTTTTTTTCATAGTTTTTACTATGATTTCATTATATTTATATTTATATTCAAAGTGATTTTGAATCTTTTAAGTAATAAAAAATTATTATTTATTAGAATTTTTATTTGTAACTTTGATAATAATATAAAATAAACTTTGGAATCATGGAATTATTATAATCATGTTTGTTTCTATTATCACTTCTTTTTCATAATTTACTTTTAGAATTAATTTAAAAGCTTAAAAAAATCTTAAAACCACCAATGAAATGAATTTATAAAATTTTATTTTACTAAATTTCAACTAAAATTGTCCAATAGAAAGTCTGTGTTTCTCACATGATTATGTTTTATGATAAACATATAAGTTAAAATAAATTAGTGAATTGAAAAACCACAACAACCAACTTAAGTGGATAACTCTTAAATAACATAGAAAGAATAAGAATGCTTCACTGTTAAATTTTTAATTAAAATAAAGTACCAAGGCAAGTGTTTCTCTTCCCTAGGCGCCTAAGGGGGAGAAAGTGCCTAATGTGGGTCTTAGTCAAATTAATTTGTGAGATGAAAATTAAAAGGTGACTTTATGATTAAAGTGAGGGTGAGTGAAGAGACACCAAATCTCAGCCACCCATCTAATCTAGTCTCAACCGTTAGATTAGAAAACTCCTCACCTTCCCTCATGAGGTTGACTAAGGTAGGAGGGCACACCCATTCTTGAAAAGTTCGATAATTCTTGTTGAGAGAGCAAGAGAGAGAAAGAGAAGGGACCTTTGGTGAGATGCCAAGGTTGGATATTTGGTGAGATGCCAAGATCAAGAGACTCTTGGTGAGATGCTAGGAGAAGAAACTCTTGTGAGATGCCAAGAGAAGGGACCTTTGGTGAGATGCTAAGGTCAGATCTTTGGTGAGATGCCAGAGAGCAAGAGAGAGGTCGAGCTGAGAAAAGAGATAGATTTTTCTGAAGGAGAGCATGCATCCCAAGGCAAAGAGAAGTACTTATTTCAGACAGTAAGGAAGAACAGGCTGTACCGTATGGATTTGTGGAGGTTGTACAGCATTTAATGTCCACAGAAATTGAGGAGGATAGCAGCTACAATTTCTGAGAGTATTGGCATGCATTCCAAGGCTTCCATACAACATTTGTTGGCACAGAAATTGAGGTAACTGCTGTAATATATTTCTGAGTGTATTTTCGTATAGTCTGTATGGTTTGGCACGAATCTTGGGGATCGTATAGCACGATTTACAAGGAGTTGTTCATGCTGGGTTTTTCGTACAGTCTTAGCATAATTTTGGCACAAATTTCAAGACAGTTCGTGCAACATTAATTGCTGGGACAACTGTACAGTTGTATGGATTTCTAGGACAAAAATCGAGGAGCATTTTCCAAGATTGTTCAAAAGGATTTTTGTGAAAGAAAGTCTAGATAAGTTTGTGTAAATTTCTAAAGATGAATATGCTGTAAAGAAATTTCTCAGAAGCTCATAAATAATAAAAATCCCTCTCTCACTGGTTTTCCCCTTGTGGGTTTTTCCAGGGTCGAAGTTAGATCAAAAATCTTTGTGTCTATATTTTCTGAGTTTTGCATACTGGTGATATTTTATTTCTGCGTTGAAAACGATGTTCAGAATCCTCATGTTTCAGTTCTGAAGTTTATTTTTCTGTTAAGTTTTTATATGCTGAAACAACGTTGTTTCATATGCTGAAACACCACTGAGTACAGTGTTGAGTATATGTTGAAACAGTGCTGAGTATATGCTGAAATAGTGTTGAGTATATGTTGAAATAGTGTTGAGTACATGCTGAAATAGTGCTGAGTATATGCTGAAACAGTGTTGAGTACATGCTGAAACAGTGAGTATATGTTGAAACAGTGCTGAGTATATGCTGAAACAATGCTGAGTACATGTTGAAACAATGTTGAGTACATGCTGAAACAATGTTGAGTATATGCTGAAACAATGCTGAGTATATGTTGAAACAGTGTTGAGTACATGCTAAAACAGTGTTGAGTATATGCTGAAACAGTGTTGAGACATATGCTGAAACAGTGCTGAAACTGGAGTTTTGGCATTTAACTTTGGCTAAAAAATTAGTGAGACTGAAACTGGGTGGGATCTAAAAATTTCTAACATGGTATCAGAGCAAGGTTGAAGAGAGGCAGAAATTTCAGCAGACAGAAATTTGGGACATCAGTCACTTCAAGAGGAAGTCACTTGGTGAGAGAGCAAGGTGAGGATCTTTGGTGAGATGCCAAGATCAAGAGACTCTTGGTGAGATTCCAAGAGAAGGGACCTTTGGTGAGATGCCAATGTCAGATCTTTGGTGAGATGCTAAGATCAAGAGACTCTTGGTGAGATGCCAAGAGAAGGGACCTTTGGTGAGATGCCAAGGTCGAGACAAACAATAGCTTCAACAGAGGTGGATGAGTTTTCCACCAAGTTTGACAAGAAATTTTCCTTGATTGCATGTCTATTCTCGAGGACCACTACTCTCGATACTTGGTATATTGAAAGTGGTGCCTCTCACCATATGACAACAGTTCATGAGCACTTGACGGATCTTACACAATGTGGAGATGCAGAGGTAGTGTTTGGAGATGATCGGGAGGACAAGGTGGCTGGTTGTGGGACCGTATCATTTCGGAGGGAGTCTTTGCCTCCTATGATTTTGACGGAGGTTCTTTATGTTCTGGGCTTGAAGAAGAACTTAGTGTCAGTTTCTGCTATTGAGGAGAAGGGCTATGAGGTCTTGTTCCGTGATGGGCAGGTGCTTATTTTCCCCATAGGGTCTAGAATCACTTCGGCCAAAGTGATTGGTACTAGACATGTGAGGTTGTATAAGTTATTGTTCCAGCCAGTGCAAGCATTGATTCATTCTACCAGCAGCAGCATCGACCTATGTGAGATATGGCATAGGAGGATGGCACATTTGCACCATGGGGCTTTGCGAGTTCTGAGGGAGTTGGTGACGGGAGTTCCAGATTTCAGTTCAGAGCACCATGAGTTGTGAAAGGGGTGTATCTTGGGAAAGTACACCAAGACTGCTTTTCTGAGCAGTGACAATAGAGCAACAAGAATACTTGATCTTATACATTCATATGTATGTGGCCCGATGTCTTCGGCATCGTTGAATGGATCCCTATACTATGTTGTATTCATTGATGACTTCTCTCAGAAGTCCTGGATTTTCTTCATGAAGACCAAAGGACAGGTCTTCAGCCAGTTTCAAGAGTTCAAATCTCTTGTGGTGAACTAGACAAGGAAGAAAATCAGAGTCCTGAGATGGGACAATGGGGGTGAGTATACCTCCAAGGAGTTTATGGATTTCTGTGCAGGAGAGGGCATCAGGAGGGAGTTGACTGTTCCTTACAACCCGCAGTAGAATGGGGTTGTTGAGAGGAAGAACAGGGCCATTGTTGGGGCTGCGAGAGCCATGCTACATGATTAGGGGCTGCCACTATTTCTATGGGCTGAGGCATGCTTTGAGGTGCATGGGAGAGAGTCTCATGTGTGTAGACTGAAGAAGTCATTGAACTGAGGCAAGTTTGTATTTTTCAGGGACAAGCTTGGAGTGTTGAGTAACACTTACCTCGGTATGAGGGAGTGTTAAATTTTTAATTAAAATAAAGTACCAAGGCAAGTGTTTCTCTTCCCTAGGTGCCTAAGGGGGAGAAAGTGCCTAATGTGGGTCTTAGTCAAATTAATTTGTGAGATGCAAATTAAAAGGTGACTTGATGATTAAAGTGAGGGTGAGTGAAGAGACACCAAATCTCAGCCACCCATCTAATATAATCTCAACCGTTAGATTAGAAAACTCATCACCTTCCCTCATGAGGTCGACTAAGGCAGGAGGGCGCACCCATTCTTGAAAAGTTCGAGCATTCTTGTTGAGAGAGCAATAGAGAGCAAGAGAAGAGACTTTTGGTGAGATGCCAAGGTTGGATCTTTGGTGAGATGCCAAGATCAAGATACTCTTGGTGAGATGCCAAGAGAAGAAACTCTTGGTGATATGCCAAGAGAAGGGACCTTTGGTGAGATGCCAAGGTTAGATATTTGGTGAGATGCCAGAGAGCAAGAGAGAGGTCGAGCTGAGAAAAGAGACAGTATTTGCTGAAGGAGAGCAACCATCCCAAGGAAAAGAGAAGTATGGATTTCAGACAGCAAGGAAGAACATGTCGTACCGTATGGATTTGTGGAGGTCGTACATCATTTAATGTCCACAGAAATTGAGGAGGACAGTAGTTGCAATTTCTGAGAGTATTGGCATGCATTCCAAGGCTGCCATACAACATTTGTTGGCACAGAAATTGAGGAAACTGCTGTAGTATATTTCTGAGTGTATTTCCATATAGTTCATATAGTTTGGCATGAATCTTTGGGACCGTACAGCACAGTTTACAAGGAGTTGTTCATGTTGGGTTTTCCGTACAGTCTTAGTAGAATTTTGGCATGAATTTCGAGACAGTCCATACAACATTAATTGCTGGGACAGTTGTACAATTGTACAGATTTCTGGGATAGAAATCGAGGAGCATTTTCCATGACTGTTCAAAAGGATTTTTGTGAAAGAAAGTCCATATAAGTTTGTGTAAATTTCTGAAGATGAATATGCTGTAAAGAAATTTCTCAGAAGCTCATAAATAATAAAAAGTCCTCCCTCACTAGTTTTCCCCTTGTGGGTTTTTCCAGTGTCGAAGTTAGACCAAAAATCTTTGTTTCTATATTTTATGAGTTTTGCATACTATTGATATTTTATTTCTGCATTGAAAACGATGTTCAGAATCCTCATGTTTCAGTTCTGAAGTTTATTTTTTTGTTAATTTTTTATATGCTGAAACACCGTTGTTTCATATGTTGAAACACCATTGAGTACAGTGCTGGGTATATGCTGAAACAGTGCTGAGTATATGCTGAAATAGTGTTGAGTATATGTTGAAACAGTGCTAAGTACATGCTGAAACAATGCTGAGTATATGTTGAAATAGTGTTGAGTACATGCTGAAACAGTGAGTATATGCTGAAATAGTGTTGAGTATATGCTGAAACAGTGCCGAGTACATGCTAAAACAGTGTTGAGTACATACTGAAACAGTGTTGAGTATATGCTGAAATAGTGTTGTGTATATGCTGAAACAATGCTGAGTACATGCTAAAACAGTGCTGAGTATATGCTGAAATAGTGTTGAGTATATGCTGAAACAGTGCTGAGACATATGCTGAAACAGTGCTGAAACTGGAGTTTCGGCATTTAACTTTGGCTGAAAAATCAGTGAGACTGAAACTGGGTGGGATCTGAAAATTTCTAACATTCACAACCACACTTAAACATACACTTAATTAGATAACTTTCAAGTTACATAGAAAGAATACAAATTATGATTAACATAAAATGACAGATCAAATTATTATCATAGCAGTTGGTGATGTAGAAAATTGGCTAGAGGAAATTGTTGTTGTGGTTGTGGCATTGAAATTGGATGATCAAATTTTGTTGAATTTGAGTATGAAATACGTCAAATTTATACACGGTGTTAGTAAAGTAATGTTTGATTTAGGATTTCTCTATTTTTAATTCACTTCCTTAAAAAAATATTTATAAAACAGCCAAAGGGGATGACATTTTGTCGTTCTAAATTTTGTTGTTAGTCATAATTTATATTTGGCAAATAGGTTAATGAATAATCTATATTAATGAGGTGCCCTAATAAATAAGTGACTCAGAATGATATGTTCCAGGTTATCTGTGTTAATTTTGATCTTTAATTTGTGGACAGTATTAATAATATTCTTCTATGATTAAATCTGACACACACATTGCATATTTTTAATTAAAAAAGTGATTAATGGAAGTTTTCAATAAATATATACTAAACTTAATTATATAAATTTAAATATGAAATGCCACAAATTTATATATCATGTCTATTGATTTAATAATCTTAAAAAAATAATTGATACCTAAAATTTGTCATGTATGACCAAAACATAACAATTTTTTTTTTTTTTAATTTAACTGAATTTTGACCCCCTCTAAATGTTTTTTACCAATTAACATAAAATTGTGCTCATTCAATTTTTTTATTTTTTTAATTAACTGAATTTTGACCCTCTCTAAAGGCTTTTTTTCCAATTAACATAAAATTTTACTCATTCGATAATGTGTTTTCCATTCATTGGTTGAACAATGGTCTTTTTTAATCACACTTAACTCAATAAATCTATGAACTTGACACTTTCGTCTAATGCATTGACCCGCCAATAAATCTATGCCCATGTGATCTTGACAACTTGCCCTCATGAACCTAATTGTCGATGTGTTTACATGGCTTTTCAAAGCAATTAGATGTAGGGTGATGTAACGTTGGTTTTGGTAATAATCCAAGAAGTGCTTGGTAAGTAACTTGAATAGAAACACCCTCTTAACACACTAAACAATGGTGATGTTGAAGAAGATGACACTTTGGCAAGGAGAAATGGTGACCAAAAAAAAAGATGAGACAATGGTGATATTGAAGAAGATGATACTTTGGCAATGGTGACAAAACAACATGACACATTAGAGTCTTAGGAAAGTGCTTAATTTTTTTACTATGATCCTAATGGGAGAGTATGAATATACATCTAATTTTGTACTTGTAAGACTTCAATATTTATGGGATCACATAGATAGAAACATACTTTAAGATGGTGTTTATCATATCCCATGTCGGTCAAGATTCAAACAATTCAAACTGAGAATTGTTTTCTACATGTTTATCTAGGCATAGCCTTTGGTGATGGACATCCAAGATATAATTCAATAAGGAAAAGTTGACAACCATGACTAGACGAAAATACACAATTCCCAATTATTTTTTAAAGTTGTGGATTGATGAGAGGAATTAAAATTGCTCAAGGTCATGTATTGGTACAAGATTTGAATTCACTAAAGGTGGAGTAGCTCATGGACTTATGTTGACTTTTAAATACAATTAGGAGGAAAATTGCAAGATCATCGATTCTACTCATAAAATTGCATACACGAAGTTTCTTAACTTTGTTCTGTAGAAGGATGAATCATGTCACTATATCTGATTTGGTTTGATACCAAATTTATAAAATCTGATAGAAACAAAACAGGAATGACATAATTGAGGGGATTGGCATCAAAAATGAAATTTCAAGTTAAGTAATCATCGCGATAAGACTCATTTTGTTATTGTAAGTGAAGTACACTACTGGGATGATGATGATGATGATGATGAAATTATTGTTTGGTATAGTAAATAAGTCATGTTGAGGATGAACCATGCTAAACACTATTGAAAGTTAAAGAAAAATTGGCATTTGTGTTGCATAAGAAAATTTTTGGATAAGGGTTTAGAATTATAGCTCAATTTTTAAAGCCACTCTCCTTCAATCGTTCCAAGCTTCAAGAGGTTTCAAGTTCAAGTCCATTTGGCTGAATATGTTTGAGTAAATTTTGTAAATTTTGTTAGAATTGAAAATTTTTCACTATATTGTTGGCTGAGTAGACAAATCTTGTTCAAATTGAAAAAATTGCCTTTATCATACCGAATTCGAATTTGGTAACTATGCATCGCAGCACTGCTCGTCCTAACTCGATCAACAATACTACCTACTAGCACAGTTGTAAACTCATGGCTGGTGAATGCCGAAAGGTTTAGGCTGGCCCAGAAAATGAAACATGGATTCACATCTCTCCATTCTATAATAAAATTTTAATCTTTATTAATCATTCAAATGTGGCAATCAACTAGCCATCATTGTAAACTTTAATATGATCAAGTAAAAGTAAAAAAATAAACATGTAAATGGATGTTTTTATAATAGTGAGGAAGTTAGTGGTTGAAATAACAACCATTGGTTTATTGGGATGACTAAGAATATTCCATGAATATGTAATATTGTCCATACAAAACTGATTAAGCACTAAAAACTTATTAAATGTTCCCATTATAAATATGTATACACCTTTAGGAGTAACAAAAAAAAGTGCACCATTGCGTTACCCACCAAGAAGACTTGCAACATGGGTGCAGGCTAATCTGCTTGTGTGTTTCACTCTCCCCTCAGGTGAATCTGCTATGGAACTGAAGGAAGAAAAAAAAACATGTAGAAGCAGCTATTGAAGACTCATTACTTCACTATCATTTTTATGTTAATAAGGTTAATAAGGTTAATGAATAATTTATGTTAATGAGGTGTCCTAATGAATAATTGACACAAAATAATATGTTCCAGGTTATCTGTTTTTATTCTGATATTTAATTTGTGGACAAGATTGATAATATTCTTGTATGATTAAATCTGACACACATTAAATATTTCTCATTAAAAAAGTGATTAATGGAAGTTTTCAATAAATATATACTAGGTTTAATTATATAAATTTAAATATGAAATACCTTAAAGTTATATATCATGTCTATTGATTTAATAATCTTAAAAAAAAATTGATACCTAAAATTTGTCATGTATGACCAAAACATAAATTTTTTTTTTAATAACTGAATTTTGCCCCTCTCTAAATGTTTTTTACCAATTAACATAAAATTGTGATTATTCAATTTTTTTTTTAATTAACTAAATTTTGACCCTCTCTAAACGTTTTTTGTCCAACTAACATAAAATTTTACTCATTCGATAATGTGTTGAACAATGGTATTTTTTAATTACACTTAACTCAATAAATCTATGAACTTGACACTTTTGTCTAATGCATTGACCTGCCAATAAATCTATTCCCATGTGAGCTTGACAACTTGTCCTCATGAACCCAATTGTCAATGTGTTTACATGGCTTTTCAAAGAAAGTCGATGTAGGGTGATGTAACGTTGGTTTTGGTAATAAACCAAGAAGTGCTTGGTAAGTAACTTAAATATAAGCATCCTCTTAACAAACTAAACAATGTTGATGTTGAAGAAGATGACACTTTGACAATGGGCAATGGTGACAAAAAAAAACAGATGACCCAATGGTGATATTGAAGAAGATGATACTTTGTCAATGGTGACAAAAAAACATGACATGTTAGAGTCTTACGAAAATGCTTAAATTTTTTACTATGGTCCTAATGGGACAGTATGAATATACATCTAATTTTGTACTCCTAAGACTTCAATATTTATGGGATCACATAGATAGAAACACACTTTAAGATGGTGTTTATCATATCCCATGTTGGTGAGGATTCAAACAATTCAAATTGAGAATTGTTTTCTACATGTTTATCTAGGCATAGCCTTTGGTGATGGACGTCCAAGATATAATTCAATAAGGAAAAGTTGACATCCATGACTAGATGGAAATACACAATTCCCAATTATTTTTTAAAGTTGTGGATTGATGAGAGGAATTAAAATTGCTCGAGGTCATGTACTGGTACGAGATTTGAATTCACTAAAGGTGGTGTAGCTCACGGAGCTATGTTGACTTTAAAATACAATTACGAGGAAAATTGCAAGATCATTGATTCTACTCATGAAATTGCATACAAGAAGCTTCTTAGCTTTGTTATGTAGAAGGATGAATCATGTCACTATATCCTATTTGGTTTGATACCAAATTTAGAAAATATGATAGAAACAGAAAAAGAATGACATAATTGAGGGGATTGGCATCTAAAATGAAATTTCAAGTTAAGTAATCATCGAGATAAGACTCATTTTGTTATTGTAAGTGAAGTACACTAGTGGGATGATGATGATGATGATGAAATTATTGTTTTCTATAGTAAATAAGTTGTTTCGAGGATGAACCATGCTAAGCACTATTGAAAGTTAAAGAAAAGTTGGCATTTGTGTTGTCATAAAAACATTTGTGGATAAGGGTTTAGAATTATAGCTCAATTTTTAAATCCACTCTCCTTCAATCATTCCAAGCTTCGGGAGGTTTCAAGTTCAAGTCCAAGATCTTGCATATGGTCTCCTTGCTCTAGTTGGGGTTTTCTCAACAAGACGGTTGGATCCCAATGCAAAAAGACAACTGTAGATTCAATAAAAGGTACACCCTCCTAAGTGGTAGCCATCGAGTCATTGATGACTTCCCAAAGGACTTAGACCAGAGAAATTGTGGAGGTTGAACCTCCAAATGGGAAAATGACATTGGTTGAGTGATCTGTAAACTACCATCGATATTTCACTAGAAAATTTCATCACAACAGATCTAATAAAATACATAAATCTTTACTACTAAGGTTATTTTTCTTTTAGATATATAGAATATTTAGTTACTAATTTTTTACTTATGCATGAAATAGATAAAATTCAGAAAATAGAGAATAGTAAAATCCAATCACACCATCCAAAAATAAACACAAGGTATGATATGGTAAACCCAATATGAGAGAAAACCTAGCTAGAAGGTGAGGTTGCTCTGCTCTCTTTTCTCTAGAATAGAAATGATGCAAGTACAATGAAAGAGGCACTCTTCATGGAGTGGCCTTTGACCTTTGGCTTGTATGGTTGCTAAAAAATCTTTCATCCTGTGTTATGCTCATAGAATACCACTCTTAGATCTTCTTCTCAACTATGGAGCAAGATACAATGCAAAATCCTGGAAACCCCTTCTCCTCCTAGTGGCCCAGTATTTAACATAGCTCAATAGCCATCTATGTTGAAATATTGTAACTTTGAAGAATATTCTATTTATTATCTTATAGATCAAATCCCCTTTTTTGAATTGATCATGTCAAGTCTTGTATAAGACCAAATCCCTTTTTTTGGATTGGTCAAACCATATTTATATGGTGGTATTTGTAAAGTTGACCCCTAGGGTTTATAAAGTGGTTTTAACCACTCTTGGAAGAAGTCGGCCCTACTAAGTGAAGAGACATAAGCCTAGTGCCTCCTGAACTAGTATTTATAAGTGAGCATGGCACCTTACTTATTCATTCACTAACTCACTCATCTAGTGAACATATTTTGAAGGCAGTTGGAGTTGCACAAGAAAGGAGAAGAGAGGAACATGCTCAGTGTTGGTTTATTCTTATCCTCTTTCTACTTTTGGGATGAACCAGGTTCAGATCTAAATAAGCTTCCAACAAATCCCTCTAAAACTATTGGAGCTCCTGGTAAACCAGAAGGGAACACAACACATAGAATGTGTTCTGCAGTCTCACTCGAGATAGTTCTAGGGGTGACTGCAGTGCTCATATGCCTGCAGTTTAGGAAAGAGTGGGGATATGTGATTGCAATTCATCTTCTCAGGCCTTAATTTGGTTGTTCTTTATGTTATTCTTAATATTCATTCATCTTCTAAATCTATGCATGCATTCGAACAGATCTAACATATGGTAGATCTCATAAAATTATCCATTCTTAGTCTAACTACTTGAAGAAGGTAGACCAAAAAATAATCAGAACACATAACACAAGTGTTACCATGGTTCACCCCCTCCTAGTCTATGTCCACAAAGATATGGCTCTCAAGATCTCTTATTTTGGTTCTGCAATATATAGCGATGCATGCATTGGAAATCCATTCTTACAATAAAAAAAAACACTCCACAAAATTTTTGAGGCTGACTAGAACTCACTAGGCTCCTCAGCCTATGATCTAACCCTCAAGGTATAGCTACCCTTTTCCCCTTAAGTTGAACAACTTACAAAAATGGTATATGATCTTACAATAGATTCCTTGACTTAACAGATCAAAACTTAGTAATAACAATAACAACCAAAACCAATTGACCAACGATGAACCCCGAACTAGACCTCCTAGGTATTTATTTATACTAATTCTCAGCTCATCAGCTGGTACAATCTATTACAAAAACCCTAACCTTAATGAGGTTATTTTTTCCTGCATGCGACCCTTGCATGCTCTCCTCTTTTGCATGTTTTTTTTCCTAGCACATGCTGCTTTTCCTGCCAATTGTCTTTTTCCTTATTAATCTCTACCTTCCAAAAATGGTTTTTCCTCAAACTTGGCCCGTACCCAACATGTCCCAACACTGAAATGTGGCTCATCCTAAGCCACCTAGGTTGTGGAACTTGTCTGCAAGTTCCCTTCCTCTTTCCTAAACCTGCAGGGCCTTCTCTGTGAGCGCTTCTAATGATTGTATTTTGATCTCCTCCTTGATCATTGCTACACACTTTATCTGTGCGTGTGGCATGTTCCTCTTCTCCTCCTCCATTTGGTCAATATGTTGCAGTGCTTTCTCTTGAATAGGTTCCATCTATGCATGTCTTTCCTTCTTCCGCATTTGCACTGCTTTTAACTATGCATGAAACTTCTTCATGTATCTTGTGTTCCCTTCAGATGCTCTGTGATACTCATAGTTTTATGCCTCTGCTTGAGGTCCTGTATTGTTTCACTTACGTTTCCTTATTTTTGTTCCCACTATTGGACCTGCTCGTCTTCCTCTAGTATTGTCCAAAGTTGTGTTGCTCTGTTAAACAATCCTGCTGCTGCACTGAATTGTTTTTCCATCTCATTGATTTGGCATTTATTTTCTTCCTTGGTTTTGATCTTGATCTAACTAACTACCAATTCTAACAATTCTTTTCCATTATTCGTATGCTACAATTCTGTTGCATATGTTCATGCATGTGACTTCAACTTCGACGCGACACTGACTTGAAGCTTGTACAATGACTTGCTCGGTATCCTTTCCAGTACCAACTCTACTTGTTTCAGATCCTTTAGTGGTGTCTAGGCTACCATGTCATCCATCTGCAACATGTTTGGTGTAACTGGGAAATTTGAGTTTTCATGTGCTATAGTTTGGATGGTATCCTTCTCACTCGACGTAGCCCTTGCCTTTACTTCAGTTACTACCAGGAATAAATTTGTTCCTTTTTCAGGTCTGTCCGTTGCTCTGATATGTTCTAAGACCTGCCTTATATCAACCATCTCGTCTTGAATTCGACCTCTTTGGTGATCCTCCTCCTCCTTCGGTGATCGTATACTATGGCAGTTGCTTGTGCACCTTGGCCTTATTGCATGAACCCCTTGTATGTAGGATTGGTTTCTTGGGTTGCGTTGTTTCTTTTGGGGTGGTTGTCAAGGGGGTTTCTTGTGTTGTTGTATCCCCCATTCCTTGTTCTCTTGGTGTTGGGGTAGTATCCTTTTTTCTTGTCTGTGCATATTTCTTTTGAGAAATCCCCTTCTTATGTTTCGTCGGCTTCTAACTTGGCTCTGGGTTTTTAGGCACAACTTTGTCTCCTACAGATGTGTTGGTTGACCCTACATCTACCTCCATACCCTTAGGAAATTTTTGAGTTAAGACTGAAATCCTCCATTCATCATGCCAATCCCTCAAGGCCATTTCTATATCCTAGATCCCTGCGCGCTTGGATCCACATATTGTGTCTTCTCTCTTTGAAGTTGGCTATTTCCCTGAATTGTGAGACCACATCTAGAGTTATTCTTCAAGAATTCACAATACTCTCTTGTATCTCACTGAAGTATCGTGCAAAGGTACATGTGTTTCCACTTCTATTCTTCAGGTCCGAAGTGATCCCCAAGGATGTGTACAATGTTGGATGGGAATGACCTATCCGGGTAACAAATTGAGAGTACAGGGGCACCTTTCACCCGATTAATGCAATCATAATAAATAACACTAAGTAGTGGAACTATGGTTCCAAGTACTGCACGTATTTGAAGTCATCAAGGAACATGTTCAATAAATATGGAGCCCAGTTGAGCAGAGTGCCATTAGCACACTGTGCTACAGCTACGATGACCCCAGCAGGGACTTCCTCCTTGTGGATTTTTCAGAGCATATTGTAGGACATGATTTTGGTGACCATTCTTGTTTTGTGTTGTTTATCCTTTTGATAATGATCCCACGCGAGCCCCTCTCTGTGACGTACCTTTTCTTTATTTCCTCATCTGGGGATTTCTCCTTTGTTTCTTCATCAAGGTAATGCATGGGACTCTCCCCCATAGTTGGCAGACCTGTGATGAATGGAATGAGTTATACGTCTAGTGAAACAAGATCTTCCAACCATAATAATCCTCCATGGAGGACCGCCATAAACTTCTTGACACAATTGCTTGCCTCTTTCCCCCTGTCACAGTGTGGAATTTCTATCATATTTAGGATGCTTGTGTTGGCCAATCTAACTGCCCATTGTTTTGGTTGTATAACGGGGTCACCAAAGTGGCCTATGCCTATGCTATCAAGGTATAACTGCTACGCAAACTCTGGTAATTTTCTAGCATTTGTCACGTCATGGTATGAATACCACAGTCTTTCCATGCATCCTAGAAGGTTAGGCATGACCTGCACCCTCTCAGGAATGCACAATAGGACTATTGATGAGTCATCTTGTCAGTGCGGTGACTATGCCATCATATGTTTTAACTTTCTTCTTGGCAGCTGACTTGAGGTCCAAACCTCTATTTGTCTCTTCTTGGTGTCAGATTCTGGTTGGTCGATAATATCTTCCACTAGACCCTCCTTCTGTTGTGCAGCCCCTGATCTGTGTGGTTGTCTTGGTGCAACAAATTATGTTTGTACCGTGGTGGCCCCATTTACTCTATGGGATCCTTCGGCCCTCGCAAGTATCTGTAGGTTTCCTGCGTCTTCGTCCTATCGGCCATGCGTGATTTCATGCAGATCGATGTCCATGGTAGTTATTGTTGGGGCTCGTGTGTCTTCCTCCACCGATGTAGGGCTTGTTGGTTCTTCGTGTGGTGAGGGAATTGCGTCAACATCGACGAATTCCACCCTTTCTGTGGTTTCGATGTCTAGGTCTAGGTCTAGGTTTTTCCATGCCTTTCCATGTCTAGGTATTGTTATGTTTAGGTCTAGGTATAGGTCTTGACATGTCTAGGTCAAGGCCATTTCTTACCTTGTGATGTAACAAAATTTCTTTAGTGTGTGAGATTCTAAGAGGTAGAGAGACGAATACATAGAGAATGGGTAGAAAGAGAGAGTGTATGAGAGTGTGGGAGTCAGAGAGAGGAAGACAAAGAGGGGGTGTAGAGAGAGAGAGGAACAAAGAGAGTGTGAGGGGGGGAAAGGGGAAGAAAAAGAGAGTGTGTGAGATTGAGGGAGAGGGAGATAGAGAGGGGGCATCGAGAGAGAGAGAGAGGAAGGGGGGAGAGAGAGAATGAGGGATATTCAGGGAGACAAAGGGAGGGGGATACAATAAGTGAGAAAGGGAGGGTTATATGAAAGAGGTAAGGAGAGAAGGTGGCTAGAGAAAAGGAGAGGTCGAGAGTGAGATGGAGAGAGAGATGGAGGGGGTAGAGAGAGAGGGATGATAGAGATAAGGGGAGGATGGATAGATAAAACAATAGTATAATAGAGGTCAAGAGTGATACGGAAAAAGAGAGAGGGAGTTAGAAAAAGGGGAAAATAGAAAGAGGGGGGAGGGAGAGAGAAATAGAGGCAGAGAGAGAAAGAGACAGAGAGTCAAAGTGAGCCTAACAACAAGGATAGAGAAAAACATGTGGTAGATGTAGGAGAGAAAGAGAGGAGAGATAGATGGAGGGAGGGGGAGAGATATATGGAGGAGGGGGTAGAGAGAGTGTGTGATTGTGAAAGTGGGAGAAAGAAAGAAAGAGAGGGGGATGGACATGGAGTGTTTGAGTGTGTGTGTGTGTGTGAGAGAGAGAGAGAGAGAGGGAAGGGGGGTAGACATAGGTAAAGAGAGAAATGGGGGATGAGTGGGGGAGAGAGAGGAAGTAGGATACAAAGTGAGTTGGAGATAGGGGTAGATGTATGAGAGAGAGAGAGAGAGAGGAAAGGGGGGTCGATATATATGAAGAGAGAAATGTAGAGAGAGTGGAGGAAAGAGAGGGAGGGAGATACAATGAGCATGAAATGGAGGGGGATACAGAGTGAGGGGGAGAGAGGATTACATGAAAAGGTGATAGGAGGGTAGGGGGAGATAGGAGGACAAAGTGAAAGAGACTACAAGAGTAGAAGAGACCTTGAGAGTGAGATGGAGAGATAGAGGGATAGGGTAGAGAGACAGAGGGAGGATGGAAAGAAGAGAAGGGAGGGAGAGAGCCAATAAGAGTATAAGAGAGGCTGGGAGTGAGATGGAGAGAGGGGTAGAGAGAGAGAGTGAGAGTGAGACTAACAAAAATTAGAGAGATGGAGAGAGAGAGAGGTATATGGGGAGGGAGGGACAAAGGGGAAGAGAGAGAGTGAGTGAGAGAGAGAGAGAGAGAGAGAGTTTAAGAGGGGGCAGATAGAGAGGAAGTGGGTGTGTGTGAGGCAGGGTGATGAAAGTTCCAGTCTAGGTCATGGTATAAGTCTAGTTCTAGGTCTTGACGTGCCTTGCCATGTCTAGGTCAAGGCCATTTCTTTCCTTATCGTGCCTTCCCTTGCAATGTACAAAAATTTCTAGTGTGTGAGAGTGTGAGAGGGAGAGAGAGAAATAAAAAGAGGGGAGGTAGAGAGTGAGTGTGTTAGAGTATGGGAGGGAGAGAGAGGAAGACATAGAGGGGGGATAGAAAGTGTGTGTGTGTGAGAGTGTAGGAGAGATAATGGGGAGGAGTAGATGTAGGTGTCTTGCATCTTTGGCTTGTCAACCCTATGCAATTTCATGTAGATCGTTGTCCATGGAAATTATTGTTGGGGCTCCTGTTTCTTCCTCCACCGATGTAGGCCTTGTTGGTTCTTCATGTGGTGAGGGAATTGCGTCAACATCTATGAATTCCCCCATTTGTGTGGTTTCCATGTCTAGGTCTAAGTCTAGGTTTTTCCATGCCTTTTCATGTCTAGGTATTGTTATGTCTAGGTCTAGGTATAGGTCTTGACATGTCTAGGTCAAGGCCATTTCTTTTCGTGTGATGTAACAAACTTTCTTTAGTTTGTGAGATTCTGAGAGGGAGAGAGAGGAATACATAGAGGATGGGTAGAGAGAGAGTGTGTATGAGAGTGTGAGAGTCAGAGAGAGGAAGACAAAGAAGGGGTGTAGAGAGAGAGGAAGAAAGAGAGTGTGAGGGGGGGACAGAGGAAGAAAAAGAGAGTGTGTCAGATTGAGGGAGAGGGAGATAGAGAGGAGGCATAGAGAGAGAGAGGGGGGGGGGAGGGAATGGGGGATATTCGAGGAGAGAAAAGGAGGGGAATACAATAAGTGATAAAGGGAGGGTTATATAATAGAGGTAAGGAGAGAAGGTGTCTAGAGAAAAGGAGAGGTCGAGTGTGAGATGGAGAGAGAGATGGAGGGGGTGGAGAGAAAGGGATGAGTGAGATAAGGGGAGTATGGAGAGATAAAACAATAGTATAATAGAGGTCAAGAGTGATCTAGACTAAGAGAGAGGGATTTAGAACAAGGGGAAAAGAGAAAGAGGGGGGAGGGAGAGAGAAATAGGGGTAGAGAGAGAGAGAGAGTCAGAGTGAGCCTAACAACAAGGATAGAGAAAAACATGTGGTAGATGTAGGAGAGAAAGAGAGGAGACATAGAGGGAGTGAGGGGGAGAGATATATGGAGGAAGGGGTAGAGAGAGTGTGTGAGTGTGAAAGTGGGAGAGAGAAAGAAAGAGAGGGGGATGGACATGGAGTGTTTGAGTGTGTGTGTGTGTGTGTGTGTGTGTGTGTGAGTGAGAGAGAGAGAGAGAGGGAAGGGGGGAAGACATAGGTAAAGAGAGAAATGGGGGATGAGTAGGGGAGAGAGAGTAAGTAGGATAAAAAGTGAGGGGGATATAGAGGTAGATGTATGAGACAGAGAGAGAGGAAAGGTGGGTAGATATATATAAAGAGAGAAATGGAGAGTTAGTGGAGGAGAGAGAGGGAGGGGGATACAATGAGCACGGAATGGAGGGCAATACAGAGTGAGGGGGAGAGAGGATTACATGAAAAGGTGATAGGAGGGTAGAGGGAGATAAGGGGATGGAGTGAAAGAGACAACAAGAGTAGAAGAGATATTGAGAGTGAGATGGAGAGATAGAGGGATAGGAAAGAGAGAGAGAGAGGGAGGATGGAAAGAAGAGGAGGGAGGTAGAGATCCAACAAGAGTAGAAGAGAGGTTGAGATTGAGATGGAGAGAGGTAGAGAGGTGAGTAGAATGAGAAATATAGAAAGAGGGGTAGAGAGAGAGAGTGAGAGTGAGACTAACAAAAAGAAGAGAGAGAGAGAGAGAGAGAGAGAGAGAGAGAGAGAGGTATATGGGGAGGGAGGGACAAAGGGGAAGAGAGAGAGAGAGAGAAAGAGAGAGAGAGAGATAGTTGAAGAGGGGGGAGATAGAGAGGAAGTGGGTGTGTGTGAGGCATGGTGAGGAAAGTTCTAGTCTAGGTCATGGTATAAGTCTAGTTCTAGGTCTTGCCATGCATTGCCCTGTGTAGGTCAATTCCATTTCTTTCCTTATCATGCCTTCTATTGCAATGTGAAAAGCTTTCTATTGTGTGAGAGTGTGAGAGGGAGAGAGAGGAAGAAAAAGAGGGGAGGTAGAGAGTGAGTGTGTTAGAGTGTGCGAGGGAGAGAGAGAGGAATACATAGAGGGGGGATAGAAAGTGTGTCTGTGAGAGTGTGGGAGGGAGAGAGAGCAAGGCATATAAGGGAAGTATAGAGAGTGTGTGAGAGTGTGAAAGGCAGAGAGAGGAAGATAGAGAGGGGGGTAGAGAGAGAGAGGTAAATGTATGAGAGAGGGGTAGATGTAGGAGAGATAGTGGAAAGGAGGGGTAGATAGAGATGGAGGGAAGGGGGAGAGAGAGAGTTTGTGAGTGTGTGAGAGGGGGAGATAGAAATACAAAGAGGACAAGTAGAGAGAGAGAGTTTGAGAGGGAGCGAGACAGAGATAGAGAGGGGGGGTATAAAGAGGGATAGTGAGAGGAAGGGAAGCAAAGAGGAAGACATATAAGGGGGGTTAGAGAGAGCGTGAGAGGAAGGGGGGGATATAGAAGGATACAAAGAGGGGGAACAGAGAGAGAGAGAGTGGTAGAGAGAGAGTGAGACTAGTACTAATAATGAGGAGAGAGAGAAAGTGTGGGAGAGAGGTGGAAGAGAGAGGGGGGAATAATAGGCAAGGAATAGACAAAGGTAGAGAAAGAGAGAGAGAGAGAGAGGAAAAGCAAGGGATAGAGAGGGAGTGTGCATGAGAATCTGAGGCATGTCAAGAAAATCTCTAGGTCTAGGTATTTCCATGCCTTGTGATTTCTAAGTGTTTCCATGTCTAGGTCTTACCATGCAAGAGTGTGAGAGGGAGAGAGAGGGAGACATACAGGGGGGGGATAGAGGGAGAGTGAGAGGGATACATAGAGGGGGGGTAGATTTATGAGAGAGTAGTAGATGGAGGAGAGAGATAGAGAGAGAGAGAGAGGGAGGGACAATGGAATGGAAAATAAAAAAAAAACTTATAAGAGCACTTGTGCAATCTTAGGAATGCATGCATGTTCCTATAGTGTGTGCATGTTGTTCCTAGAGTTCCCATGTTCTCTTAAAAACACATGCACCTTCTTTTGAATTCATTTTTTTTGGGCGGGGTTGACAATCTGTTTCCTGACTTAGTCGCCTCAGATTTAGGTTTGGGATTACAAACATAATGGTATGACCTGGAAATTGATAAAAAAACTCCATTTTTTTTAAAACCTCATATATATCTATATTTGACATTATTTTTCTATTGGATAAACAATTCATTTGTTGATGAAAAGATAGAGTCGTCTATGCAAATTCAAAATATATAGTTTTTTTTTTTTTAAATTAATATTGTTTACTATTTTTAATCTAATTTTGTCTTCACATATATCAAAATCTTAGAATACATACCTCTCTTATTTATGATATAACTTTTTCGCAGCTTAACAATTTCTCGGATGAGTTATATTTCACAATAGAGGAGACTGATATGTACGATATAATTTTTTTTTTTTTTTTTTGATCATGTTAAGACCCTCTTAGCCTACACGAACAAAAGCCATTCTAATTTCAAACATATATTGAATTTGATAAATTAAAAAAAATATAAATTTAATATTATAAATTTCCAAAAAATATATAGCACAAGAAAAACAAGTTCTCTACAAGTATACAAGTTTTTGGAACAAAATTCTGGCGTTGAGGTATTCAACACCTACACGAACAAAAACATATACCTTATATTTTGTTGGAAAAATAACATACCATTGTTATAAAAAATCATATTTGACATAGTTATTCAAAATTTCTATGTATAAAAGTTATATATTAAAAAATATAACTCAAATTCCAACGTTTCATATACTTACACCATATTCAAATTCATTGTGAAAGTACCTTGAATAATCCATCAAAGTTAACAGATTGTTGTTTCTTCATGTTTTCGTCGCCACTAACTTGTCATGAGAGACCATCATTAGCTTGTACTCACCCAGTCATCAATAAATTGATGGATACCACATACGAGGGTGTACCTTTTATTAAATCAAAGCTTGTATTGTTTCTTTGGGATCCAACCATCTTGCTGAGAAAACCCCAACTAGAGAAAGGAGACCAAATGAAAGAACTTGGAATTGAACTTGAGACCTCCCGATGTCTGGAAGATTTGAAGGAGAGTAGATTTGTAAATAGACCTATAAGTCTAAACCCTTCTCCACAAATGTTTCTATGAAAACATGAATCCCAAATTTTGTTTAAATTTCAAGAGTGATTACCATGGTTCATCATCGACACAACTTCTTTCATCTACCAAACAATAACATTATCATCATCATCATCATCATCCCACTAGTGCACTTCACAAACAATAAACAATTACCCTTATCTCAATGGTTAAAGGGGTTGAAATTTTATTTTGAATGTCAATCCCCTCAATTATGTCATTCATTTTTCGTTTCTATCATATTTTCCAACTTTTGCATGGAACCAATTAGGATACAGTGACATGATTCATCCTTCTACAAAAAAAATCACATAAACGCGTTGTATGCAATTTCATGAGAATCAATGATCTTGAAATTTTCTTCCTAATCAAATTTGAGATCCAACATAACTCCATGAGATACTCCACCTTCAATGAATTAAATTCTCATACCAATACATGACCTCGAGCAAGTTTAATTCCTCTTATCAATCCACAATTTGAAACAAAAATTGGGAAAAGTGTATTTCAATAATACTTTCCGTCATTTATCTTTTTGGAATAATATCTTTGTAAGATATAAATGTATCTATGTCTATTGATAATGATGATAAATAGTGAGGATAAAGTGTCTATAGCTTCCTCATAAAGAGGGGTCACGAGACTTGCCAGTAGATCAAGGCTCCCATGCCTAAGGATGAACTCATGCATCTAGAAACAAATGGAAATCCATATAAATGATTTTTAATCAGTAATTTAAATAGAAAAATGTGCAAACTCTAGTTATAACTAGAAGAAAAAAAAAATTAGTACCAAACATTTTAATAAATAGATAACTTTCAAACCTTAATTCGAACTAAAACAAAAAAAATATTTAAATACTTCATGTGATGATCCAAATTTATGAGAGGAACAAAATGAAACCAAATTATATAAAATTAACATGGATATACAAAAAACAATAACAAAGATATAGTGGAACTTAACTTCTATTCTATAAAGAAATTTGTTGAAACTGTAAAATGAAAAATGAAAACAATCTTGCTCGAATGGTGGTAGATAATCTCTGAGAAGAGATGTGGTGGCTACGCGCATTAGTCTGATCGCAAAAAAATGAGGCCTCCAAGCCTTTTTATCATAAATACGTAAATACAAAACCCTAGACATAAAAAACCTAACCCTAGGAAATGAAGCGCCAAAAGTCATGTGGGCCTCGATGGGGTAAGTGGGTATATCAACTTCCTGGGGCTGTAACTTTTGCATACGATCTCTATTTTAAGTGCACAATAACCTGTTAGAAATGTCTATCTGGGGACTACACATCATGCCATATCACTTTTCCTTTGGCTACAATGTGATTTTGGCGGGACCAAAAAACGTTGTCTAGGGCCTCAAAACAACTCTGGAAGTTTAGGACCCGAAAAGGTAGAAAACAAATGCCAAGATGAAAACTGTAATTGCCAAGATGAAAGTTGTATGTGAGCCAACTGGAAGAGTTGGGTGGCCATCAATATCCATCTGGATCAATCCTCCCTCCTTAAGAAGAAATGTTCTCGATTGCGTTGAGTTCCCCCATTAGATGAGGAAATTTTTGTTGAATTTTTCCCCGGGTGAGCCACTTGCCTTGGTGTAGGAGCTTCCCCGCTTTGACAAGAGGGTTAGTGAATTAGTATAATCTATGGTTAGAAAATGTTAGTAGATAGCTTGAGGTAAAATATTTAAGGGTTTATCTCATCAATCAATAAAATGCAAGGTCTAGATCAGTGTCTTTAGGGCTAATGGAGTTACTTTGCAGCAACAGACTTGAAGGAAACAAATGACAATGTATGAGATAAGGACAAACAAGGATGATGGTTGAGGTCTTGGTAACCCAAGGCCTCAATCAAAAAGCCTTAAAATGAAAATGATTACCTGGAAGTACGTAACCCTAATCCCTAGCTGTATTCCTTCTTCTTTAGCTCAATCTTTAAGTAAAAACTAAATTGATGAAGTAAATGATACTAGAGTGATGCAATGGTAGGGCTCTAGTACAATGCCTCAAAATCTATGGTTTCTAGCACAATCTAGTAGACGAAAAGTTGTTAAGAGAAGGACAATAATTTGTGCTTGATCTCCTAGGGTTTTAAGCTAGCAATTTCATAATCTTGGAAAAATGCAAAGTAAATGTACTATAACAATTCAAAGTAAAGAAGAAGTTCATAAATTCACTTACATCCACCAAGAATAGTCTAGAAATTAGCCTAGCTGAAGACCTTCCACCAAGAAAATGCCCAGAAACACCAAATTTAGCCTCCTCCAAGAAGTGCACCTAAAATTTCAGCCAATAACCCTTGAAAAGGGCACAAATTTCATACCTCACTTGTGAGTGAGTGAATGATGAAAAATTACAAGGGGCAAATCCCCTATTTATACAATGAAAATGACCTTTAATTACAACGTTAGGTCAAAAAGGCCGACATGGCCAGTTTACATCAGAAAATCCAATTTTACACAAAATTATCCAATAAAACCCTAATTTTATCTTTTTAGGGTGACATCATGCCCATCCTAGGGTGACGTTAGCCTCTCTACTGGAACGCTAGCCCTCCATGATCCAGGTGGATATCGGTGGCCACCCACCTTTTCCGACTGGCTCAAAACAGTTTTCTGGCAATTTTGGCAATTTACTATTTTTAGCAGGTTTTAACTTCCGGGGCCATTTTGGGGGCCTAAATGAAGGTTTTTTGAGAT
>ML781176.1:238880-262825 GCA_009831015.1 Picea engelmannii | reverse complement strand
ATCCCAAATTTTCTTTAAATTTCAAGAGTGATCAACATGGTTCATCATCGACACAACTTCTTTAATCTACAAAACAATAACATTATCATCATCATCATCATCCCACCAGTGCACTTCACAAACAATAAAAAAATGACCCTTATCTCAATGGTTAAAGGGGTTGAAATTTCATTTTGGATGTCAATCCTCTCAATTATGTCATTCATTTTTCGTTTCTATCATATTTTCTAACTTTTGCATGGAACCAATTAGGATACAGTGACACGATTCATCCTTCTACAAAACAAATCACATAAACGCGTTGTATGCAATTTCATGAGAATTAATGATCTTTAAATTTTCCTCCTAATCAAATTTGAAATCGAACATAACTCCATGAGATACTCCACCTTCAATGAATTAAATTCTTGTACCAATACATGACCTTGAGCAAGCTTAATTCCTCTTATCAATCCACAATTTAAAACAACAATTGGGAAACGTGTATTGCAATAATACTTTCCCTCATTTATCTTTTTGGAATAATATCTCTGTAAGATATAAATGTATCTATGTCTATTGATAATGATGATAAACAGTGAGGATAAAGTGTCTATATCTTCCGCATATAGAGGGGTCATGAGACTTGCCAGTAGATCAGGGCTCCCATGCCTAGGGATGACCTCATGCATCTAGAAACAAATGGAAATGCATATAAATTATTTTTTATAAGTAATTTAAATAGAAAAATTACAAACTCTAGTTATAACTAGAAGGGAAAAAAAAATAGTACCAAACATATTAATAAATAGAAAATTTTTAAACCTTAATTCAAACTACAACAAAAATAAAATTAAAATACTTTTCATGATGATCCATATTTATGAGAGGAACAAAATGAAACCCAAATATATAAAATTAACATGGATATACAAAAAACAATAACAAAGATATAGTGAACTTAACTTCTATTCAATAAAGAAATTTGTTGACACTGTAAAATGAAAAATGAAAACAATCTTGCTCAAATGGTGGTAGCTAATCTCTGAGAAGAGATGTAGTGGCTACGCGCATTATTCCGATCACAAAAAAATGAGGCCTCCAAGCCTTTTGTTCATAAATACATAAATAGAAAACCCTAGACATAAAAAAACCTAACCATAGGAAATGAAGGGCCAAAAGTCATGTGGGCCTCGATGGGGTAAGTGGGTTCATCAACTTCCTGGGGTCATAACTTTTGCATACGATCTTTGTTTTAGGTGCACAATAACCTGTTGGAAATGTCTATCTAAGGACTACATATCATGCCATAACACTTTTCATTTGTCTATAGTGTGATTTTGGCGGGACCAAAAAACGTTGTTTAGGGCCTCAAAACAACTCTGCAAGTTTAGGACCCAAAAAGGTAGAAAAAAAATGCCAAGATGAAAACTGTAACTGCCAAGATGAAAGTTGTATGTGAGCCAGCTGGAAGACTTGGGTGGCCATCAATATCCATCTGGATCAATCCTCCCTCCTTAAGAAGAAATGTTCTCCATTGCATTGAGTTCCCCCATTAGATGAGGAATTTTTTGTTGAATTTTTCCCCGTGTGAGCCACTTGCCTTGGTGCAGGAGCTTCCCCACTTTGACAACCTGATAAAGCCAAAGCCTATATGGTCAAGTTCCCTTGACTTGTGTGTCAACGATATGATAAGTGGATTCTTTTTCCATGTAGTCAATCTTGAGCTCTGTCGATGTCAAGTGTTCTACTATCTTTGAGGTGTCCAATAAGGGTGAAAAGTATGGGCGAAGGAGGTCAACATTAAAATCTAGGTGCAACCCAAGGAAGGGGGGAATGTTGATCTCAAAAGCATTGTCACCCACATCCTTGGTGATGGTTTAAGGTCCATAACAGTGTAGACAATGCTTCTAATGGGGTCCTCTAAGGAGTTCTTTATGCAAGTGCAACCAAACTTTATCTCCAACCTAAAATGTTTGTGACACCCAGTGTTGATCATGACGGTACTTGTAATTGGCATTGGACTTCTGCAAAATATCCTAAACATGTTGGCAGATTTTTTGGATTCATTCAATGAACTAGGTGGCTTTGTCGACTTCGGTTTTTTCATGGGGTGATTCTTCCTATGTGGATGCAAGGGGAAGTGAAACATCCATGATATCTAATGGTTGAAATCCCAATCCCACTTGGAAGGGGATGTGGTTGGTTGAGCTATGTAAGGAACTGTTGTAATTGTGTTGAACATAGGGAAGAATCTCATCCCATGTGCATGGATGATTAGAATTTTACATGCACAAGATATGCATGATCATCCTATTGACGACCTCGGTTTGGACATCCATTTGGGGGTGGAATTCCATGGATTTGGTGAGATTGGTGTCCATCAATGACCATAGGCTCAAATAAAATGTTCTAAGGAACCGACTATCCATATCTGAGATGTTTGTTTGTAGTATCCAAAAATGTACCCAAACTCATTTGAAGAAGAGGTTGGTGGTGGCCTCTGTTGTGATACTCTTCTTGCAGGCGACTAGAATCATTATCCTGGAAAATTGATCAATAACGATGAAAACATAGTCATTTCCCTTCTTGGTTGAAGGAAGGCCTGAAATGTAGTCCATCGAGATGGATTCCCATGGTCTGCCAGGAGTAGGAAGAGGGGTGTACATGATTTGTTTCTTAATGGTCGGTTTGAAAATGGCATAGACCATGTAGGACCTGATATACTTGGGAAAATCCTATTGTAGTTTCAACCAATATAAATGTGAATTGGTATGATTTTGTCCCTCATGAACCTACCCAGTGGAAAATCACTCTTAAGTGAAACAACTTGCTAGGGAATTTTGTCAATATGGCTATTAGTATTGCCCATCGGAAATAATAAAGTCTAGCTCATGGAGGTAGGAGGGAGGGACAAAATCATGCCAATTCACACCTTTAGGAAAGTGTGAATTGGCATGATTGTGTCCCTCATGAACCCACCCATTGGAAACTCACTCATAAGAGAAACAACTTGATAGGGAATTCTTTCAATATGTCTCTTGGTACTCCATGTCTAGGACATGTGGGCCTCAAGAAATAATCTCCTTAGTTATCCCTAGGCTAGGGGATAACATCTGGCTCCAAATCGGGTACATGTGCTCACCATAGAGCGCATGAGAACCTCAACATCTCTGGTATGACTCGTGACCTACTAGATCTCAATAAAATTTACTAGTAATCATTTGGGGTGGTGATATATCCCCTGGCTCATATATGGTACAATAAAATGAAAGTAAGAAAACATATATACAAATGGAAATACAACTACTAGAGCGTGAAATGTAGATGGTATATACAATGAATGCAAAATGCCTACCTACTTACCTCTACGTACCGGTTGGTTGAATTCTAAGTGTAGTCAAATAGCCAATGAAAACACCCTAGCAATGTCTCATAATACCTGCCTCTGTGCTTCATCATAAACCAAAACGATGATAAGTCAAGCATAAAAATGACATGATTTAGAAATTATACTGCATCATCAGAAATTGTAAAGTCTAACTCATGGAGGTAGGAAGGAGGGACAAAATCATGCCAATTCAAACCTTTAGGAAAGTGCTCAATCGATATTAGAAATGGATAATGAAAAATACAAATCAATAGTCAGATACACTTTTTACCAGAGCGCCATGATCCCATAAATTGAAAATATCAAAAAATTGAAAGTAAGGTGGCACCTTGGAAAAGGTTTGTGGAGTCACCAAATAATTTTCTTGAAACTATCAAAGGGATAAGGGGATCACCCTTAGTGGAGTTTCCAGGTAATCTTTGTAAGAAAAATATTATTGAGTAAAGGCTTACCAAAAAGTGTCGTCTTTAGGATAATTGACTCAGTGTTCCCCGACAACGGCGCCAAAATGTTATCGTGCAATTTGTACTTGTCCCAAGGGAAAAATCTAAAGGAGGGAAAATTGGAGTAACAAGAGGTTGTCCTATCATTGTCACCTTAATACAACACCTCTTTCTATTTAGGGATGATAGCTCAGGGGAGACGTCCCTTGTGACCTGGGGGTTTGAGAAGGCAAAGGTTGAAGTGTTAATAAAATATGTCCCCTCTCACAAGTCACATTGATCCAAAAGTCCCAAGGTTTTAGCAAATGAAGCAATGATATTCTTGAGTGTACCTACCTAGAACAAAGCAACAAGAAAACAATATATTTTTCATGTACAATTTGATGTTAGTACTTCAGAAAACCTTGGACTTGTCGATAAAAGCAATAAGTTGATGCAAAATGAAGCAAACAAATTTTTTAATAACAACAATGTATACAAGATGATAGCCTAAAAAATAATGCCTTAAATAAGCTTCACAATGACCAAAAATCATAATCCAATAATAGCAATATACTAGCACTTGTTAGAAGCTAATTATGCAATGTAAAAAACAACTTTTGTAATTGCTTTTAAGAACTTTTACAGTTGTAATAATTGGATGTAGATTAATTTTGTAAAAGAAACAAGAAGGTTAGTGAATTAGTCTAATCTATGGTTAGAAAAGGTTAGTATATAGCTTGAGGTAAAATATTTAAGGGTTGATCCCATCAATCAATAAAATGCAAGGTCTACATCAGTGTCTTTAGGCCTAATGGAGTCACTTTGCAGCAACAGACTTGAAGGAAACAAATGATAATGTATGAGCTAAGGACAAAGAAGGATGATCGTTGAGGTCTTGGTAACCTAACGCCCCAATCAACAAGCCTTAGAAGGAAAACGACTACTAGGAAGTAGGTAACCCTAGGCCCTAGTTGTATTCCTTCTTATTTAGCTCAAGCTTGAAGTAAACATTAAATTGATGAAGCAAATGATACTAGAGTGCTGCAATGGTAGGGCTCTAGTACAATTCTTCAAAATGTATGGTTTCTAGCACAATCTAGTAGGTGAAAAGTTGTTAAGACAAGGACAATAATATGTGCTTGATCTCCTAGGGTTTTAAGCTAGCAATTTCATAATCTTGGAAAAATGCAAAGTAAATATACTATAACCATTCAAAGTAAAGAAGAAGTTCATAAATTCACTTACATCCACCAAGAATAGTCTAGAAACTAGCCTAGTTGAAGACCTTCCACCAATAAAATGCCCAAAAACAACAAATTTAGCCTCCTCCAAGAAGTGCACCTAATCTTTCAGCCAATAACCCTTGAAAAGGGCACAAATTTCAGACCTCACTTGGAGCTCAAAACCCCTCAGGAACTTCCACATGTGTCAACCCAAACCATCCTCAAGCTGGACACCTCAACTAGGTGACGACAAGGCTCTGAATGATGGCCTAAAGGGGCTTCAAGGGTCAAAAACATGTGGGAGGATAAGATTCCCCTAGGTCTAGGCCTGTTAGACTGTCTCTATTGGAACATGCTCCTCTCTCTTTGGTGCAAGCCTCTAGTATATGCTTTCCCCTTGCTAGGGTATCAACATCCATATGGTGAGATTTTATCCCTATGGAGGTCCGAGCTAATCATCTCCCCATGTGTACCTATCCGTCGGGCATGGTCCTACAACAACAACAAGTACACCCTACATGGGCTCATAAGTCACATGGTTTATAGCAATGTCAATCACATCTAATAATCAAGTTATCTAAACATATGTATAAAACCCCTCTTTCCAATACAAGTGCTTAAAGACTTTATGAATTAAATTAAAATCAAAATATACTCTTTTAAATCTGAAATTTCACATAATTTAAATGTAGTTTTTTTTTTCATAGTTTTTACTATGATTTCATTATATTTATATTTATATTTCACTATATTTATATTCAAAGTGATTTTGAATCTCTTAAGTAATAAAAAATTATTATTTAATAGAAATTTTATTTGTAACTTTGATAATAATATAAAATAAACTTTGGAATCATGGAATTATTATAATCATGTTTATTTCTATTATCACTTCCTTTTCATAATTTACTTTTAGAATTAATTTAAAAGCTTAACAAAATCTTAAAACCACCAATGAAATGAATTTATAAAATTTTATTTTACTAAATTTCAACTAAAATTGTCCAATAAAAAGTGTGTGTTTCTCACATGATTATGTTTTCTGATAAACATATAAGTTAAAATAAATTAGTGAATTGAAAAAACACAACAACTAACTTAAGTGGATAACTCTTAAATAACATAGAAAGAATAAGAATGCTTCACAACCACACTTAATTATACACTTAATTAGATAACTTTCAAGTTACATAGAAAGAATAAAAAGGATGATTTGCATAATAATGATAGATCAAATTATTATCATAGCAGTTGGTGCTATAGAAAACTGGTAAGAGGAAATTGTCATTGTGGTTGTGGCGTTGAAATTGGATGATCAAATTTTGTTGAATTTGAGTATGAAATATGTCAAATTTATACACGGTGTCAATAAAGTAACGTTTGATTTAGGATTTTTGTATTTTTAATTCACTTCATTAAAAAAATATTTATAAAATGGCAAAAGGGGATGACATTTTGTCGTTTTAAATTTTGTTGGTAGTCATAATTTATATTTGGAAAATAGGTTAATGAATAATCTATATTAGTGAGGTGCCCTAATAAATAACTGACTCAGAATGATGTGTTCCAGGTTATCTATGTTAATTCTGATCTTTAATTTGTGGACAGGATTAATAATATTCTGCTATGATTAAATCTGACACACACATTGCATATTTTTAATTAAAAAAGTGATTAATGGAAGTTTTCAATAAATATATACTAAACTTAATTATATAAATTTAAATATGAAATGCCACAAATTTATATATCATGTCTATAGATTTAATAATCTTAAAAAAATAATTGATACCTAAAATTTGTCATGTATGACCAAAACATAACAATTTTTTTTTTTAATTTAACTAAATTTTGACCCTCTCCAAATGTTTTTTACCAATTAACATAAAATTGTGCTCATTCAATTTTTTTTTTTTTTTTAATTAACTGAATTTTGACCCTCTCTAAAGGTTTTTTTCCAATTAACATAAAATTTTACTCAATCGATAATGTGTTTTCCATTCACTAGTTGAACAATGGTCTTTTTTAATCACACTTAACTCAATAAATCTATGAACTTGACACTTTCGTCTAATGCATTGACCTGCCAATAAATCTATGCCCATGTGAGATTGACAACTTGAAGTCATGAACCTAATTGTCAATGTGTTTACATGGCTTTTCAAAGCAAGTCGATGTTGATGTAACGTTGGTTTTGGTAATACACCAAGAAGTTCTTGGTAAGTAACTTGAATAGAAGCACCCTCTTAACACACTAAACAATGGTGATGTTGAAGAAGATGACACTTTGGCAACGAGTAATGGTGACCAAAAAAAAAAGATGAGACAATGGTAATATTGAAGAAGATGATACTTTGGCAATGGTGACAAAAAAACATGACACGTTAGAGTCTTACGAAAATGCTTAACTTTTTTACTATGGTCCTAATGGGAGAGTATGAATATACATCTAATTTTTTACTCCTAAGACTTCAATATTTATGGGATCACATAGATAGAAACATACTTCAAGATGGTGTTTATCATATCCCATGTCGGTGAGGATTCAAACAATTCAAATTGAGAATTGTTTTCTACATGTTTATCTAGGCATAGCCTTTGGTGATGGATGTCCAAGATATAATTCAACAAGGAAAAGTTGACAACCATGACTAGACAGAAATACACAATTCCCAATTATTTTTTAAAGTTGTGGATTGATGAGAGGAATTAAAATTGCTCGAGGTCATGTATTGGTGCGAGATTTGAATTCACTAAAGGTGGAGTAGCTCATGGAGTTATGTTGACTTTTAAATACAATTAGGAGGAAAATTGCAAGATCATCAATTCTACTCATAAAATTGCATACAAGAAGTTTCTAAACTTTGTTCTGTAGAAGGATGAATCATGTCACTATATCCTATTTGGTTTGATACCAATTTAGAAAATCTGATAGAAACATAACATGAATGACATAATTGAGGGGATTGGCATCGAAAATGAAATTTCAAGTTAAGTAATCATCGCGATAAGACTCATTTTGTTATTGTAAGTGAAGTACACTAGTGGGATGATGATGATGATGATGAAATTATTGTTTGGTATAGTAAATAAGTCATGTCGAGGATGAACCATGCTAAGCATTATTGAATGTTAAAGAAAAGTTGGCATTTGTGTTGTCATAAGAACATTTTTGGATAAGGGTTTAGAATTATAGCTCAATTTTTAAAGCCACTCTCCTTCAATCATTCCAAGCTTCGGGAGGTTTCAAATTCAAGTCCAAGATCTTGCATATGGTCTCCTTGCTCTAGTTGGGGTTTTGTTAACAAGATGGTTGGATCCCAATGCAAAAAGACAACTCTAGATTCAATCAAAGGTACACCCTCCTAAGTTGTAGCCATCGAGTCATTGATGACTTCCCAAAGGACTTAGACTAGAGAAATTGTGGAGTTTGAACCTCCAAATGGGAAAATGACATTGGTGGAGTGATCTGTAAACTACCATCAATATTTCACTAGAAAATTTCATAACAATAGATCTAATAAAATACATAAATCTTTACTACTAAGGTTATTTTTCCTTTAGATATATAGAATATTTAGTTACTAATTTTCTACTTATGCATGAAATAGATAAAATGCAGAAAATAGAGAATAGTAAAATACAATCACACCATCCAAAAATACACACAAGGTATGATATCATAAACCCAATATGAGAGAAAACCTAGCTAGAAGGTGTGGTTTCTCTGCTCTCTTTTCTCTAGAATAGAAATGATGCAAGTACAATGAAAGAGACACTCTTCGTGGAGTGGCCTTTGACCTATGGCCCGTATGGTTTCTACAAAATATTTCATCCTCTATTATGCTCATAGAATGCCACTCTTATATGTTCTACTCAGCTATAGAAAAATATACAATGAAAAATCATGGAAACCCCTTCTCCTCCTAGTGGCCCAGTATTTAACATAGCTCGACAACCATCTATGTTGAAATATTGTAACTTTGAAGAATATTATAATTATTATCTTATAGATCAAATCCCCTTTTGTGAATTGATCATTTGAAGTCTTGTATAAGACCAAATCCCCTCTTTTGGATTGGTCAAACCATATTTATATGGTTATATTTGTAAAGTCAACCCCTAGGGTTTATAAAGTGGTTTTAACCACTCTTTGAAGAAGTTGGCCCTACTAAGTGAAGAGACATAAGCCTAGTGCCTCCTCAACTAGTATTTATAAGTGAGGATGGCAACTCACTTATTCATTCACGCACTCAATCATCTAGTGCACATATTTTGAAGGCAGTTGGAGTTGAAGGAGAAAGGAGAAGAGAGGTGCATGCTCAGTGTTTCTTTATTCTTACCCTCTTTCTACTTTTGCGATGAACCAGGTTCAGATCTAAACAAGCTTCCAACAAATCCCTCTAAAACTACCGGCCCTCCTGGTAAACCAGAAGGGAACACGACACATAGAATGTGTTGCGCAGTTTCACTTGAGATAGTTCTAGGGGTGACTGCAATGCTCATATGCTTGCGGTTTAGGAAAGAGTGGGGATCTGTGATTGCAATTCATCTTCTTAAGCCTTAATTTTGTTGTTCTTTATGTTATTCTTAATATTCATTCATCTTCTAAATCTGTGCATGCATTCTAACAGATCTAACATATGGTAGATCTCATAGAATTATACATTCTTAGTCTAACTACTTGCAAAAGGTAAACAAAAAAATAGTCAGAACACATAACACAAGTGTTACCATGGTTCACCCCCTCTTGGGCTATGTCCACAAAGATATGGCTCTCAGGATCTTTTCTTATGGTTCTGCAATATATAGCACTGCATGCATTGGAACTCCATTCTTACAATCACATAAAAGACTCCATGACCTTTGTGAGGTTGACTAGATCTCACCAGGCTCCTCGGCCTATGATCTAACCCTCAAGGTCTAGCTACCCTTTTACCCTTCAGTTGAACAACTTACAAAAATGGTATCTGATCTTACAATAGCTTCCTTGACTTTACAGATCAAAACTTAGTAACAAGAATGAAAACCAAAACTGACTTACCAACGACGAACCCCGACCTAGACCTCCTAGGTCTTTATTTATACTAATTCTCAGGTCAGAAACTGGTACAATATCTTACAAAATCCCTAACTCTAATGAGGTTAGGTTTTCCTGCATGCGACCCTTGCATGCTCTCCTCTTTTGCATTCGGTTTTTCCTAGCACATGCTACTTTTCCTGCCAGTTGTCTTTTTCCTTATTAATCTCTACCTTCCAAAAATGGTTTTTCCTCAAACTTGGATTGTGCTCAACATGCCCCAACACTGGCATATGGCTCGTCTTGAGCCACATAGGCATTGCATGCTCCCACACTAGCCTCTGCTAAGTTGTGGAACTTGTCTACAAGTTCCCTTCCTCTTTCCTAAACCTACAGGGCCTTCTTTGCGAGCGCTTCTAATGATTGTGTTGTGATCTCCTCCTGGATCATTTATACACACTTTATATGTGTGTGTGCCATGTTCCTCTTCTCCTCCTCCAATTGCATGATCAACTGCAGTGCTTTCTCTTGAATAGGTTCCATCTGCGCCTCTCTTTCCTTCTTCTACGTTTGCACTGCTTTTAACTATGCCTGCAACTTCTTCATGTATCTTGCGTTCCCTTCAGATTCTCTGTGATACTCATAGTTTTATGCCTCTGCTTGAGGTCCTGGATTGTTGTGATTACATTTTCTTATTTTTGGTTCCACTATTGGACCTGTTCATCTTCCTCTAGTATTGTCCAAAGTTGCATTGCTCTATCAAACAATCCCGCTACTACGCTGACTTCTTTTTCCATCTCGTTCATTTGGCTTGTAGCTTCTTATTTTCTTTCTTCCTTTTCCTCCGGGTGAGTTGTGGGGTTGTTTTTTTCTTTAATTCATCGATCTATTGCTAGTACTGATCGATTGTGTGTACAATCAAGTCGATATTTTCCACTGTACTTTGTTCTACTACTTGTGTGTTAATCGTTATTCAGTTATATGTTGTTATCAATCCCTGCTCTAGCCTTTATGTGCATTTCTTTTCTTCCTTGGTTTCAAGCTTGACCTAACTGACTACCAATTCTAACACTTCCTTTCCATTCTCTTTATGTTGCAAGTCTATTGCATATGTTCCTGCATACGACTGCACCTCTGACGCGACACTGACTTGAAGCTTGTACAATGACTTGGTTGGTATCCTTTCCAGTACGAACTCTACTTGTGACAAATCCCTGAGTGGTGTCTGGGCTACCATCTCATCCATTTTCAACATGTTTGGTGTAACTATGAAATTCAGGTTTGTTTGCGCTTTAGATTGGATGGTATCCTTCTCGCTTGACACAACCCTTGCCTTTACTTCGGTTACTGCCTGGAATGAATCTGTTCCTTTTTCAATTCTGTGTGTTTCTCTGATATGTTCTAAGACCTGCCTTATATCATCCATCTCATCTTCAATTCGACCTCTTTGGTGTTGGGCATCTTCGAACTCCTCAATTGCGCATTCCTGTACTTTTTCTGCCATGAGGTTGGAGTCATCCTCGGTGATCGTATACTATGGTAGTTGCTTGTGCACCTTGGCCTTCTTGCACGAACCCCTTGTATGTATGATTGGTTTCTTGGGTTGCACTATTTCTTGTGGTGTGGTTGTTAAGGGGGTTTCTTGTGTTGTTATATCCCCCATTCCTTGTTCTCTTTGTGTTGGGGTAGTATCCTCTTTTCCTGTCTATGCATCTTTATTTCGAGCACTCCCCTTGTTATGTTTCGTCGGCTTCTAACTTGGCTTCGGGTTTTAGGTGCAACTTTGTCTCCTGCAGGTGTCTTGGTTGACCCTGCATCTACCTCCGTACCCTTAGGAAATTCTTGAGTTAAGACTAGAATCCTCCAATCATTGTGCCAATCCCTCATGGCCATTTCCACATCTTCCTCAGTGACATAATATCTTAATTGTATCCACTCCTTCCCCGGATCCCTGCGCGCTTCGATCCACATATTGTGTATTGTCTCTTTGAAGTTGGCTATTTCCCTGATGTGTGTGACCACGTCTAGAGTTATTCTTCAAGAATTCACAATACTCTGTTATATCTCATTGAAGTACTGTGCAAAGGTACATGTGTTTCCACTTCTATTCTTCAGGTCCGATGTGCTCCCCAAGGATGTGTACTGCGTTGCACGGGAATGACCTATTTGGGTAAAAAAATGAAAGTACGGGGGAACCTTCCACCCGATTAATGCAATCAAAGTAATTAACACTAAGTAGTGGAACTATGTTCCCAAGTACTGCGCGTATTTGAAGTCATTGAGGAATATGTTCAATAAATATGGAACCCAGCTTAGGAGAGTGCCATTGGCGCACTGTGCTGTAGCTGTGATGACCCCGACAGGGATTTCCTCCTTGTGGCATTTTCAAATCATCTTGTAGGTCATAAGTTTGGTGGCCATTCTCATTTTGCGTCATTGATCCTTTTGATAATGATCCCGCGACAACCCCTCTCTGTGACGTACTTTTTCTTTATTTCCTCATCTAGGGATTTCTCCTTTGTTTTTTCATCAAGGTACTGCACTTGACTCTCCCCCATAATTGGAAGACCTTTGATGAATGGAATGAGTTCTACGTCTATTGAAACGAGATCATCCAACCACAACAATCCTCCATGGAGGACTGCTATAAACTTCTTGACATAATTGCTTGCCTCTTTCCCCCTGTCGTAGTGTGGAATTTCTAGCAGATTTAGAATGCTCATGTTGGCCAATCCGACTACCCATTGTTTTGGCTGTAGAATGGGATCACCAAAGCGGCCTGTGCCTATGCTATCAAGGTATAATTGCTATGCAAACTTTGGTAATTTTCCAGCATTTGCCACATTGTGGTATGAATACAATAGTCTTTCCATGCATCCTAGAAGGATAGGCCTTACCCGCACCCCCTCAAGAATGCGCAATAGGACTATTGATGCGTCAGGCTATTAGCATGGTGACTATGCCATCAGATGTTTTCACTTTCTTCTTGGCAGCTGACTTGAGGTCCAAACCTCCATTTCTCTCTTCTCGGTGTCAGATTCTGGTTGGCCGATAATATCTTCCACTAGACCCTCCTTTTGTTGTGCATACCCTGCTCTATGTGGTTTTCTTGGTGCAACAACTTATATTTGTACCATGGTGGCCCCATTTACTCTATGGGATCCTTCATCCCTAGCAGGTATTTGTAGGTTTCCTACATCTTCAGCCTATCGGCCGTACGCGATTTCATGCGCATCGATGTCCATGGCGGATATTGTTTTTTCTCATGTTTCTTCCCCCACCGATGTAAGGATTGCTGGTTCTTCGTGTGGTGAGGGAATTGCGTCAACATCGACAAATTCCCCCCTTTGTGTTGTTTCCGTGTATAGGTATAGGTCTAGTTTTTTCCTTGTCTTTCCATGTCTAGGTATTGTTATGTCTAGGTATAGGTATAGGTCTTGACATGACTAGGTGAAGGCCATTTCTTCCCTTGTGATGTAACAAACTTTCTTTAGTGTGTGATATTCTGAGAGGGAGAGAGAGGAATACATAGAGGATGGGTAGAGAGAGAGATTGTATGAGAGTGTGAGAGTCAGAGAAAGGAAGACAAAGAGGGGGTGTAGAGAGAGAGGAAGAAATAGAGTGTGAGGGGGAGACAGGGGAAGAAAAAGAGAGTGTGGAGATTGAGGGAGAGGGAGATAGATAGGGGGCATAGAGAGAGAGAGAGAGAGGAAGGGGGGAGAGAAGGAAGGGGGGATATTCGGGGAGAGAAAGGGAGAGGGATACAATAAGTGATAAAGGGAGGGTTATATGAAAGAGGTAAGGAAAGAAGGTGGCTAGAGAAAAGGAGAGGTCGAGAGTGATATGGAGAGAGAGATGGAGGGGGTAGAGAGAGAGGGATGAGGGAGATAAGGGGAGGATAGATAAATAAAAAAATAGTATAATAGAGGTCAAGAGTGAGATGGACAAAGAGAGAGGGAGTTAGAACAAGGGGAAAATAAAAAGAGGGGAGAGGGAGAGAGAAATAGGGGTAGAGAGAGAGAGAGTCATAGTGAGCCTAACAACAAGGATAGAGAAGAACATCTAGTAGATGTAGGAGAGAAAGAGAGGAGAGATAGAGGGAGGGTGGGGGAGAGATATATGGAGGAGGGGGTAGAGAGAGTGTGTGAGTGTGAAAGTGGGAGAGAGAAAGAAAGAGAGGGGGATGGATATGGAGTGTTTGAGTGTGTGTGTGTGTGTGTGTGTGTGTGTGAGAGAGAGAAGGGGGGTAGACATAGGTAAATAGAGAAATGGGGGATGAGTGTGGGAGAGAGAGGAAGTAGGATACAAAGTGAGGGGGAGATAGGGGTAGATGTATGTGAGAGAGAGGGAGACTGAGAGAGAGAGAGAGGAAAAGGGGGTAGATATATATAAAGAGAGAAATGGAGAGAGAGTGGAGGAGAGAGGGAGGGGGATACAATGAGCGTGAAATGGAGGGGGATAGAGAGTGAGGGGGAGAGAGGATTACATGAAAATGTGATAGGAGGGTAGAGGTAGATAAGGGGACAGAGTGAAAGAGACAACAAGAGTAGAAGATATTTTGAGAGTGAGATGGAGAGATAGAGGGATAGGGTAGAGAGAGAGAGGGAGGATGCAAAGAAGAGGAGGGAGGGAGAGAGCCAACAAGTGTAGAAGAGAGGTTGAGAGTGATATGGAGAGAGATATAGAGGTGGGTAGAATGAGAAAGATAGAAAGAGGGGTAGAGAGAGAGAGTGAGAGTGAGATTAACAAAAAGAAGAGAGATAGAGAGAGAGAGAGATAGAGGTATAGGGGGAGGGAGGGACACAAGGGAATAGAGAGAGAGAGAGACATAGTCTAAGACGGGGGGGATAGAGAGGAAGTGGGTGTGTGTGAGGCATGGTGAGGAAAGTTCTAGTCTAGGTCATAGTATAAGTCTAGTTCTAGGTCTTGACATGCCTTGCCATGTCTAGGTCAAGGCCATTTCTTTCCTTATCATGCCTTCCCTTGCAATGTGCAAAACTTTTTAGTGTGAGAGTGTGAGAAGGAGAGAGAGAAATAAAAAGAGGGGAGGTAGAGAGTGAGTGTGTTAGAGTATGGGAGGGAGAGAGAGGAAGACATAGAGGGGGGATAGAAAGTGTGTGTGTGAGAGTGTAGGAGAGATAATGGGAAGGAGGATTATATGTAGGAGAGATAATGGGAAGGAGGGGTAGATAGATATGGAGGCAGGGGAGAGAGAGAGTGTGTGTGAGAATGTGAGAGGGGGAGATAGAAATACAAAGAGGAGGGGTAGAGAGAGAGAGATTTTGAGAGGGAGGGAGATGAAGAAAGAGAGGGGGGGTAGGGAGAGGGATAGTGAGAGGAAGGGAAGCAAAGAGGGAGACATATAAGGGGGGGTAGAGAGAGAGAGAGAGTGAGAGGAAGGGGGGGGGGTATATAGACAGAGAAAGAGGGGGAATAGAGAGAGAAGGAAGGGTAGAGAGAGAGTGAGACTAGGACTAATAAAGAGGAGAGAGATAAAGGGTGGGAGAGAGATGGAGGAGAGAGGGGGGAGTAATAGGGGAGGGAGGGACAAAGGGGAAGAGAGAAAGAGAGAGGGAGAGAGAGAGGGAGGAAAAGCATGGGATAGATATGGAGTGGGTGTGAGAGTATGAGGAATGTCAAGGAAAGGTCTAGGTCTAGGTCTTTCCATGCCTTGTGATTTCTAAGTCTTTCCATGTCTAGGTATTACCATATATAAAAGTGTGAGACGGAGAGACGGGGAGACATACATGGGAGGTACAAAGGGAGATAGAGAGAGGGGTTAGATGTAGGAGAGAGGAGTATATTTAGGTGAGAGAGATAGAGAGAGAGGGAGGGACAGGAGAATGGAAAATAAAACATAGCTTATAAGAGCATGTGGGTGCTCTTAGGAATGCATGCATGTTCCTATAGTGCATGCATATTTTTCCTAGAGTGTTTGCGTGCTCTTAAAAACACATGCACCTTCTTTTGAATTCAATTTTTTTGGGCAAGGTTGACAATGTGTATGCTGACTTAGTTGCCTCAGATTTAGGTTTGGGATGAAAAACCTAACGGTCCGGTCTGCAAATTGATAAAAACCTCCATCTTTGTGAATACCTCATATATGTCTGTCTTTGACACTATTTTTCTATAGGATAAACAACTTATTTCTTGACAAAAAAATAGAGTCGGCTATGCAGATTCCAAATATATAGTTTTTTTTAAATCAATATTTTTTACTATTTTTAATTCAATTTTGTCTTCGCATATATCAAAATCTTAGAATACATACCTCTCTTATTTATGATATAACTTTTTGTTAGCTTAACCATTTCTCAAATGAGTTATATTTCACATTAGAGGATACCGATATGTACAATATAAAGAAAAAAAAAACTATTTTGATCATGTTAAGACCCTCTTAGCTTGCACAAACAAAAGACATTGCAATTTCAAGGATATATTGACTTTGATAATCTTAAAAAAATATAAAATTAATATTATAAATTTCCAAAAAAAATATGGCACAATAAAAACGGGTTCTCTACAAGTATACAAGTTTTTGGAACAAAATTCCATCTTTGAGGTATTCAACACCTACACGAACAAAAACATATATCTTATATTTTGTTGGAAAAATAACATACCATTGTTAGAAAAAAACAAATTTGACATAGTTATTCACAATTTCTATGAATAAAAGTTATATAATCAAAAATATAATTCAAATTCTAATGTTTCATATTCTTACACCATATTCAAAATCATTGTAAAAGTACCTTGAATAATCCATGCAAGTTAACATATTGTTGTTTTTCCATGTTTTCATTACCACTAATGCATCATGAGAGACCATCAATATCTTGGAATCATTCAGTCATCAATAAATTGATGGATACCACTTAGGGGGGTGTACCTTTTATTAAATCCAAGGTTGTCTTGCTACACTGGGATTCAACCAGCTTGCTGAGAAAACCCCAACTAGAGCAAGGAGACCATATGGAAGGACTTGGACTTGAACTTGAGACCTGCCGAAGTCTAGAAGATTTGAAGGAGAGTATATTTGGAAATAGACCTATAGCCATAAACCCTTCTCCACAAATGTTTCTATGAAAACATGAATCCCAATTTTTCTTTAAATTTCAAGAGTGCTTGGCATGGTTCATCCTCGACATAACTTCTTTAATCTACCAAACAATAAGATTATCATCATCATCATCATCCCACCAGTGCACTTCAAAAACAATAAGAAAAATGACCCTTATCTCAATGGTTATTGGGGTTGAAATTGCATTTTGGATATCAATCCCCCAATTATGTCATTCATTTTTCATTTCTATCATATTTTGTAACTTCTACATGGAACCAATTAGGATACAGTGATGTGATTCATCCTTCTACAAAACAAAGCTCATAAACTTGTTATATGCAATTTCATGAGAATCAATTATCTTGAAATTTTCCTCCTAATCAAATTTTAAATTCAACATAACTCTATGAGATACTCCACCTTTAGTGAATTCAATTCTTGTACCAATACATGACCTCGAGCAAGTTTAATTCCTCTTATCAATCAACAATTTGAAACAACAATTGGGAAAAGAGTATTGCAATAATACTTTCTTTCATTTATCTTTTTAGAATAATATCTCTGTAAGATACAAATGTATATATGTCTATTGATAATGATGATAAACAGTGATGATAAAGTGTCTATAGCTTCTTCATATTGAGGGGTCACGAGACTTTCTAGTAGATCAAGGCTCCCATGCCTAAGGATGACCTCATGCATCTAGAAACAAATGTAAATGCATATAAATGATTTTTTATAAGTAATTTAAATAGAAAAATTACAAACTCTAATTATAAGTACAAAAAAACAAAAATTAAAATAGTACCAAACATATTAATAAATAGAGAAATTTCAAACCTTAATTCGAACTACGACAAAAATAAAATTAAAATACTTGGTGCGATAATCCAGATTTATGAGAGGAACGAAATGAAACACAGATATATGAAAGTAACACGGATATAAAAAAAAATTAACAAAGATATAATGAAACTTAACTTCTATGCAATAAAGAAATCTATTGAAACTGTAAGATGAAAAATGAAAACAATCTTGCTCGCATGGTAGCTAATCTCTGAAAAGAGATGTGGAGGCTATGTGCATTACTCTGAGCACTTTACAATGATTCCTCCAGGACTTTTTATCATTAAGGGGTAAAAATAAATCCTTAGACATCAAAAAACATAACCCTAGGAGATGAAGCACCAAAATACATGTGGGCCCCGATGGGGAAAGTGGGTACATTAACTTCCCGGAATGGTAACTTTTGCATACGATCTCTATTTTAGGAGCACAATAACATGTTGGAAAGTTCTATCCGAGGACTACAGATTATTCCATAACACTTTTCCTTTGTCTACAGTGTGATTTTGGCAGGCCCAAAAAGTGTTGTTTAGGGCCTCAAAACAACCATGGAAATTTAGGACCCGAAAAGGTAGAAAAAATGCCAAGATGAAAACTGTAATTGCGAAGATGAAAGTTGTATGTGAGCCAGATAGAAGAAGTGGGTGGCCATTGATATCCATATGGATCAATCCTCCCTCCTTAGGAAGAAATGATCTCCATTATGTTCAGCTCCCCCATTAGATGAGGAATTTTTTGTTGAATTTGGCCTCGGGTGAGCCACTTGCCTTGCTCCAGGAGTTGTCGCGCTATGACAACCCGATAAATTTGAAGCTTATATTTTCAAGTTCCCTTGACCTGTGTGTCCACCATATGATAAGTGGATTCTTTTTCCATGCATTCAGGGTTGAGCTATGTCAGTGTCAAGTGTTCTACTATCTCTGAGGTGTCCAATAAGGGTGGAAAGTATGGGTGAAGGAGGTCCACATTAAACACTAGGTGCAAACCAAGGAAGGGAGGAATGTTGAGCTCAAAATAATTTTCACCCACATCCTTGGTGATGGTGTAAGGTCCATAATAGAGTGGATGAAGCTTCCGATGGGGTCCTGTAAGGCATTCTTTATGCAAGTGCAACCAAAATTTATCTCCCACCTGAAAACTTTGTGACACCTAGGCTTGATCATGATGGTACTTGTACCTGGAATTGGACTTCTACAAAATATCCTGAACAAGTTGGCAGATTTGTTGGATTCATTCAATGAACTAGGTGGCTTTGTCAGCTTTGGGTTGTCCATGGGGTGATTCTCCCTATGTGGATGCAAGGGGAACTGCAACATCCATGTTACCCAATGGTTGAAATCCCAAACCCACCTCAAAGGGGATGTGGTTGGTTGAGCTATGTAGGGAACTATTGTGATTGTGTTGAACATAGGGAAGAATCGCATCCTATGTGCATGGATTCTTAGAATTTTACATGCACAAGATATTCACAATCATCGTGTTGACAACCTCGGTTTCGACATCCATTTGGGGGTGGAAGGTCATGGATTTGGTGAGATTGGGGTCAAGTTATGACCAGAGGCTCGAAAATAATGTGATGAGGAACTGACTATCCATATCTAAGGTTATGGTTTGTGGTATCCCAAAATGTACCGAAACTCATTTGAAGAAGAGCTTGGTGGTGGCCTCTACTGTGATACTCTTCTTGCAAGCGACTAGAATCACCATCTTGGAAAATCGATCAACAACCACGAAAACATGGTCATTTCCCTACTTGATTGAAGGAAGGCCCGAAATGTAGTCCATCAAGATGGATTCCCATGGTTTGTTAGGAGTAAGAAGAGGGGTGTACATGCCTTGTTTCTTAATGGTCGGTTTTGAAATGGCACGGGCCGTGCAAGACCTAATATACTTGATGAAATCCTATTGAAGTTTCAACCAATAGAAATGGTGTTGCAACAATGCCACTACCTTTTCTATGCCTAAGTGTCCTTCCACTCGATTGTAGTGAGCTTCCCAAATCATCTTCGCTCGCTCGCTTGATGGAACGCAGACATGGCCCATATTGAACAACATGTACTGCAGAATAAAATAAGTGATAGTTATGTTTGTGCCCAACATATGGTAGGTAGTGGAGAAGTCAGGATCTCTCTTGTAGAGATGGGGGCATCCATAGGTCTCATGTCCGCAAGAGTGTAGCATCATGGTTAGTGTGGAAACTGGAGGTCGACTAAGGAAGTCAACGACGCGGTTAATGCTCTTTGTCTTGTACTTGACGTTGAGATCGAACTGATGCAAGTATTTGGACCACTTCTGATGGAAATCATTGTTCAATTTTCCTTATGTATGCATGAACTGCAGAGGCTTATGATGAGTGTGGAAGACCGTCTCCTTCTCTAGAATATAATTTCTCCACTAGCGACAAGAGTTTATATTAGAGTACATTTATTTTTTGTAAGTGGGGTAGTTACAAAAAGTGTCTGATAGCATATCACTATGATAGGCCATGGGATGTCCATGTTAAGTGAGAAAAATTCCCACAACATAGTCTAAATAATCTGTCTCAATTTCAAAAGGTTGTTGCAGGTCAGGTAATGAGAGCATCGAGGCTGAGCACAAGTGCTACTTCAAGCGTTTCTTCAAATCATCGAATTCTATCTCTTGTGACTGGCCCCACACAAATTTTTCCTTTCCACCACCCCTCGTCACTTGTATAAGGGCCCATGCAATGTGCAAGAATCCCAAAATGAACTTGTGATATAAATTGGCAAGTGATCTGAAAATAGAAGGCTAACTTGTTATGCTATGCAAGCACCCTTTACCTCATAAAATTAAACCTTAACAGGACCTTGCTTCATGTGTTAAATTATGCAAGATAGTTTATGTGTTCAGTTTATGGTTCTTCTTTGCAATGTGCATGTGTGAGGAATTTTCTTTTAAAAGGTTAATCATGTGTTATAAATCAATACACAGCCATAAAAAGTGCAGCAAATAACACAGCAAACTCACAACAATACCAAGATGATAAAGGAGTTCACCCCTCTCTAGGCTACGTCTCCTTGAGCCTCCTTCAATGGACTTGGCTCTTTGGGATTAGTTTGTCAAATTCTCTTTAAAATCTGCTTCTCAACTCCAATGGATTTAAAGACTGTACCATTGGGTTCAGAATACATAAAAACCCCAAATTTGACTGTAAAAACTCTGCAAATGGACAATGGCTCATCCAACAATGACCTCTTCTACATGTGACCTCCAAGCTTCCCTGAGCTTCAATGGAGTAAAAATACCTGCAGAAGTCCTCCAATGGATCTGAAACCTATCCCAATGTGTTCATAGAATAATAAACAGTCAAGAATGACTATTCAGTCTCAGAAAATGGATATGTGCTCATTTGAGCAATGCCTCAAACAATGAGGGCTTTAAGGCTCTTGAAGCTTCCCCAAACTTCAAATGTGAAAAACCTGCAAATGGGCTCTTCAAATGCTTGTGAAAATGGTTCCAATGGACTCAGAACGTCCAAAAACCCCTAGCTGGGCTTTTACAGCTCCTCATTTGGCCAAAAATTGAAGAAGTTATGCTTCTGCCATTTTTCTCCTTCAAGCCTGCTGTCTCATGTTCACCATTCTGCACCTCTGGCAGAATGAACCTAGCTCCAGGCGTTTTCCGTCACAAAACTCAGCACACCATGCGTGCCACGCAATTGGTGTCAAAATGTCTAATGGTTAGGGAACTAAGCCCCCGAATCCCAGAGGTGATGGGCGCATGAGGCCATGTGGCCAAGTTCCCCGCGCACCAAAAGGGCTATGTTGCAAGGTTAACTCCAATGTTGACAGGTGGAGGGCGCAAGTTTGAATGACCGTTTCACAAACCAAAACGAAACCCAAACGATAAATTAACATGTGGTTATACATATATTGCAACCGGGTTTGAAATCCGCGCACATAACCAAATACATAGTGGTCACATGTATACACGCCGGGACCACGGGCTTTGTTTTAATATCCAAACCCATTTCAAAAATTGCGCGCTATGTGTTTGAAACCGCGTCCTGGTTACCATCGAATGGTCACATGCCAACTTGTAATTAGAACCATGGCATAAAATGTTAAAACCCCGCATATAAATGTAACCAAAGTTTAATATTGGGAACCGTTGGTTAATTGACATATACTGCGCGCCTTTTAATATCTGTATTGGTCATATGGCAAATGGGATGTGACCGCGGGCTGGGGCTAAGCCACGGCCCGCCCCCCACGCGAACCATGCAGTAATGTAAAGTTAAATAAAATCCGAACCAATCATATGTTAAGTCACACGGTTTGGTGCATTGGCAACGCGGGTTTGGTTAAAGTGTTCATGGCAGGTAGAGGTCCGGGGGTCGAACCCCACGGACCTTCAAAAATTTTGATTAACCAAACATATAACCAACAGCTAATAAATGGGTGCCACGTGGCACGAAAGGATTCGACCACCGTCAGCCAATCACAGATTGCCACGTCACCTGCCACGTCGACTGTACAGTCGCCACATGTGAGTCGTACCATCTTGCCACGTCATCATCCGTACGACTGTACGGACTGCCCAGTCAGCATCCCATTTTTTTTTTCCTGTTTGTCTCGGCGAACAGACCTTGATAACTTCTCCATACGGACTCCGTTTGCGAAAGTAAATATACCGCCGGAATCAAGGGAACGAGACAGACGTAATGGCACTATTTTCGTCGCATTCCGAGCACTTTGCAAATTGAGCAAATTTTAGACCCCTGGTCTAGATTCTGATCACGCCTTCCCACTGAAAGGATTTTGGACCCACAAAAGCTTATAATTATCGATCTGAGCTTCAATACTCTCCTCCTTTCAAGTTCTATCAACTGATTCTACTTGAAAAGTCTTTTCGACAATCACCTAGGTACCTTGACATGCCTTGCCCTGCAACTGGCTATGTCCCTCAACCACTGCTCTCTGGCTGCTGCTGACCCACTGTTCTCTCTGTGCTTGGAAGACTGCCAGCCTTCCCACTGAGAATCAAGTCCCTCTTGTGAACTCTTTTGACGTCAACATAATCAACTCTCCAATGGCTGAAAATTTTCCTGCGACATCTTGTCACAAGCCAAGAAAACCATCAATCTTGAAAATGAATTATACAAGACTGAAAAATAATGACAACAAAGTATTTTTGCTCTTCAAGCAAACTGTCGCATCTTATGCTTCATCAGAGCACATGGTGTTTTCCTCCATCTCAATGTACTCAAAATTGACTTTCAAGACAACAACACCATCGACTAAACATAAGTCGAGAAACATGAATGACATCACATAGACACCAAGATAAATCGATGCAAGTCGAGACTCATGTGAAATATGTCAATCTTCCAAAATGACAAGTCCAAGAACATGATAAAAAATCATGTTACAATCATGAGTCATCCATGATGACAATCATCCAGTTCATTGTTTATGCACTCACAAAACCAAATGCATGTGCATAGCTTCTTCAACTCTCCTTCCTGTAGAAACATAGGTACTCAAACCCAAATCATGTGGGTACTAAAGAGTTGAAAATGAAAAGTATATGTGGCTGTAACAAAATGGACAACATACCCCTCTTTTACATGTTCTTGAATGAGGTAGTATAACACAAGTATGCATTCAAAAATAAATGCATTCAAAATGCAACTTGCCTCTGCCAAATGATGACAAACTGCTGCAACTTGTCCAACTTCAACAAAATGAAAAGATAAGGCTGAAATGTGCATCTATTGCAGAAAAATGAAAGCCTTACTTACTCAAGAAATCTAACCATTTCTTACCAAGCCAACTCAATGGCGAATTCTTCTGCTGAAAATCGTCCTCTTGTGAATCATCTTGATCCACATCAATGATGGAATCTCCTCTTCCATTCTTGTCAATCTTTTTATCCAACTGCTTCTTGTGCCGTGGATGAGAGGTTGGATGCAATGTCCAACATTGGTCAATGAGATGACCCCTCTTCTGACAATGAGTGCAAATCTTTT
>ML781176.1:224712-237550 GCA_009831015.1 Picea engelmannii | reverse complement strand
GGACAATGGCTCATCCAACAATGACCTCTTCTACATGTGACCTCCAAGCTTCCCTGAGCTTCAATGGAGTAAAAATACCTGCAGAAGTCCTCCAATGGATCTGAAACCTATCCCAATGTGTTCAGAGCATAATAAACAGTCAAGAATGATTATTCAGTCTCAAAAAATGGATATGTGCTCATCTGAGCAATGCCTCAAACAATGAGGGCTTTAAGGCTCCTGAAGCTTCCCCAAACTTCAAATGTGAAAAAACTGCAAATGGGCTCTTCAAATGCTTGTGAAAATGGTTCCGATGGACTCAGAACGTCCAAAAACCCCTAGCTGGGCTTTTACAGCTCCTCATTTGGCCAAAAATTGAAGAAGTTATGCTTCTGCCATTTTTCTCCTTCAAGCCTGCTGTCTCCTGTTCACCATTCTGCACCTCTGGCAGAATGAACCTAGCTCCAGGCGTTTTCCGTCACAAAACTCAACACACCACGCATGCCCCGCAATTGGTGTCAAAATGTCTAATGGTTAGGGAACTAAGCCCCCGAATCCCAGAGGTGATGGGCGCATGAGGCCATGTGGCCAAGTTCCCCGCGCACCAAAAGGGCTACGTTGCAAGGTTAACTCCAATGTTGACAGGTGGCGGGCGCAAGTTTGAATGACCGTTTCACAAACCAAAACGAAACCCAAACGATAAATTAACATGTGGTTATACATATATTGCAACCGGGTTTGAAATCCACGCACATAACCAAATACATAGTGGTCACATGTATACACGCCGGGACCACGGGCTTTGTTTTAATATCCAAACCCATTTCAAAAATTGCGCGCTATGTGTTTGAAACCGCGTCCTGGTTACCATCGAATGGTCACATGCCAACTTGTAATTAGAACCGTGGCATAAAATGTTAAAACCCCGCATATAAATGTAACCAAAGTTTAATATTGGGAACCGTTGGTTAATTGACATATACCGGGCGCCTTTTAATATATGTATTGGTCATGTGGCAAATGGGATGTGACCGCGGGTTGGGGCTAAGCCCCGGCCCGCCCCCCACGCGAACCATGCAATAATGTAAAGTTAAATAAAATTCGAACCAATCATATGTTAAGTCACATGGTTTGTTGCATTGGCAGCTCGGGTTTGGTTAAAGTGTTCATGGCAGGTAGAGGTCCGGGTGTCGAACCCCACGGACATTCAAAAATTTTGATTAACCAAACATATAACCAACAACCAGTAAATGGGTGCCACGTGGCACAAAAGGATTCGACCACCGTCAGCCAATCACAGATTGCCACGTCACCTGCCACGTCGACTGTATAGTCGCCACGTGTGAGTCGTACCATCTTTCCACGTCATCATCCGTACGACTGTACGGACTACCCAGTTAGCATCCCATTTTTTTTTCCTGTTTGGCTCGGCAAACAGACCTCGATAACTTCTCCATACGGACTCCGTTTGCGAAAGTAAATATACCGCCGGAATCAGGAGAACGAGACGGACGTAATGACACTGTTTTCGTCGCATTCCGAGCACTTTGAAAATTGAGCAAATTTTAGACCCCTGGTCTAGATTCTGATCAGCAAGGCCTAAGGATATCTAAATCTTAGTGAGTGTGGTTGGGTTTGGCTAGCCGTGGATGACCTAGATCTTGGCTAGATCGACATGCACCTCATGCTCATCAAAAATGTATCCTAGGTATTGGACCTTGTTCATGCTATAGGAACATTTTTCCAAATTTGCATATAGCTTATGTTGCTGCAGAGTGTGCAAAACCTGTTGAATATGCTGCAAGTGTTCCACCTAATTTTTGTTGAAAAGGAGGTTGTCATCCAATTACACCACCACAAAATATTTGGTGAAAGACCACCATATATCATTCATCATCCTCATGAAAGTTGGGACATTTTTCAAGCCAAAAGGCATGACCAACCATTCAAAAATACCTTCTATGGACTTGAAGGTATTCTTCCATACATTGGTCTGCTCTATTGGGACCTGGTAGTAGCCACACTTTAGATCAATATTAGTGAAGTATGTGGCCCTCTTGAGATGGTCAAGGAGATCATAAATTTAGGGAATTGGGTACCACTTCCAAACTGTGATTTTATTTAGGGCTCGATAATCAATTCAGGGTCACCAGGTCCCATCTTTGTTTTACACCGACATGACTGGGCTTCCACAAGGTGATGATTTTGGGTGGATGTGCCCCTTTTCGAGTATCTCTTTGATCTACCGCTTGATTTCCTCATTTTCTTATAGAGAGTGATGATATATTGACCCATTGGGTAGTGGTGTGTCGGGGGTCAGATCAATTGAGTGCTTGACCTTATAATGCAGAGGTAGCCTAGTGGGTGAGGAGAAGATGTCTTTGTATTCTTCCACGACCTTATCCACTTGCTTTTGTTGTATGGAGAGACCCGTCGAGGATGCCATGGATGTGGCTGCAACCTTCCACTCACTTTGAGCACGAATCACAAAGAAGAAAATCATCCCAGTATAAGAGATGAACTTCTTGCATTACTTGGTATAGATAATGGAAATTTATGTAGATTGGACTACCTCAGGTATCCTGTATAATTTTTTGTCCAAAGTAATAATAAAACTATGAGGCCTTGACTCATATACAACATGACATTTCGATAAATAAGGTTGGCCCAAAAGAACATGAAAAAATTCAAGGGGGCCGACATCACACGATACCTCATCTTTGAAGGGCTTGATTCCGTAGGCCAGAAAACACTGTTGGCTGACACGAAGATCTCTCCTTTGGAAAAGCCATCTGATGGTGTACGACTATGTGTGTCGCATTGTTAGTAGATCCAACCACTTGACGACCTACTTTGAGATGAGGTTCTTCTGGCTACCGCTATCAACGATGAAATGCATTTTCCAATAAGTATACCCTTTTTGGCTTAAATATTATTTTTAGTGAAATGCAAAATGGGAAGGCCATTTGAAAAGAAAAAAACCAATGAGTAATAAAATTTGAAATGTTAATTTTCATTTTCATCTAGTTTTTATAATGAAAAGTTGTAAAATTAATGGTATTTTTATTGAAAATTAAAAATAATAAGTTAAATATATATATTTTTATAAAAGAAATTAAAAAAAAAATTGTTGTTAATTAAATATAAATTTTATTAAATAATTTAATTGAATTTTTTATAATGTTAAAAATTAATTAATTAGTTTTATTTTAATAAAATCTATATATATAATTTAAATAGAATAAAAATAAATAAAGTTTTATGAAGTTTTTGAGATAATAACATTTTTTGTGGACATTTATATAGGAGAATATTTTTTCTTTATATGATTACCTAAAATTGTATTTTTCACATGATTGCTTAAAATTATATCAAATTGTATTTTTCAAATAATTACTTAAAATTATATGTTAAGTATGCTTAATCATGGAAAATAAGAAATTGTAGCCAATTTTAAGTTCTTTACTAAAAGCAAGAAATCTATCAAAATACTAAAAGAATTGACATGATTGTATTCATAGTTAATTAAATTAGGTTAATTTGAAGTTTATGATTTGGAAATTTATGAGATTGTATGTATAGTGATTAAATTAGGTTAAATTGAAGTTTATGATTTGGAGTTTTATGAAATCCATACAAATCAATGTAGATCCAGTCGAATCAAATATCAAGATGAATCAAATTTGTAATTTAAAAAAAATAAAAAATATTATTGTTCAAATACGGTGGAGGCACGCCCGGTACAGATTTCCAATTCCCATATTCGGAAAGCTCAGCCCATCTTCCGCCATTGAAGAATTGATTCGATGGGAGATGAATTGGCTGCCAGACAAAGAAGCCCGCTGCTCTGGCATCAACGTGGTCCAATCATGCCACACTCTATCGTCGTTAATTAGGAAAGCCGTTCAACTTAAATCTTCAACTAAAAATCTTCTCTTCACCTACTAATTAGGAAAGTCGTTCAACTTAAATCTTCTCTAAACCGACTAAAAATCTGGCTTTCATGTTCATCACCGTCAATAACCAAGAATGCTAATTCTAATGAACGCTGAAAAGGATCCAGTCACCTTCTCTGCCCTCATTTCCAGATATCTACAGTACCGAATTATTAAATAAGCAATTAAATAATTAAATGCATCACCTTTCTCCTATTAAAAGCTAAATTGTCAAAATATTGAGTTTAATATTTTATATTTGTAAAAGTTTAAAAATATTTTAAAAAATATATTTAAAAAAAAATATTAACCTTATTAATATTATAACTTTTTAAAATTAGTCATGATGTTAGATAAAAAAAAAATTATAAATATTGTGTAAGAAGTTTTGAAATGTCGAATTTTAAATTTAAACTTCAACATTTTTTTAACATATTAGTTTCATTTATCATTCATTACGAGCAAAATATACACTTAAAATGTTAAACTTTTCAAAACTTCTTACACAATATTTATTCATAAAATTTATCTAACAATATAATATTATAATATCTATACTTCTTAAAAAACAATTTGATATTAACTTAACCTGGCTGGTACATCATCTTGCAGTTGCAGCCGGCCATCTTGCAGCCCTCAGGTTAATCAGTAAAAAACTAAGTTTTCAATAGGTATAGTTTTGTCAGGTATGATCTAAATTCGACCAAAAAATGTTGAAATTGTATTTTCAAATCTAAATTCAAAATTCAACCAAATTTTTTTGAAATTATATGTTTGAGTAAATTTTGTATATTTTGTTAGAATTGAAAATTTTTCACAGTATCTTACCGAATTCGAATTTGGCCGAATAGACGAATTTTGTTCGAATTGAAAATTTTTCACTATATTCTTGGTCGAGTAGACGAATTTTGTTCAAATTGAAAAAATTGCCTTATCATATTGAATTCGAATTTGGTAACTATGCTGTATCACTGCTCGTCTTAACCGGATCAACAGTATTGTCTATTAGCACAGCTGCAAATTCGTGGCTGGTGAATGTCGAAAGGTTTAGGCTAGCCCAGAAAATGAAACATGGATTCACATCTCTCTAGTCTGTAATAAAATTTTAATCTTTATTAATTAAAATTTTAATCTTTATTAATCGTTCAGACGTGGCAATCAGCTAGCCTTCATAGTAAATTTTAAATATGATCAAGTAAAAGTAAAAAAATAAACATGTAAATGGATGTTTTTATAATAGTGAGGAAGTTAGTGATTGAAATAATAACCATTGGTTTATTGGGATGACTAAAAATATTCCATCAATATGTAATATTGTCCATACAAAACTGATTAAGCACTAAAAACTTAATAAATGTGCCCATTATCAATAAGTATACACCTTTGGAAATAACAAAAAAAATGCACCATTACTTTAACCACCAAAAAAACTTACAACAACATGAACGCAGGCTAATCTTCTTTATGTGTTTCACTCTCCCCTAAGGCGAATCTGCTATGGAACTGAAGGAAGACAGAAAAACATGCAGAAGCAGCTGTTGAAGACTCAATACTTCACTATCATTTTTATTATTGTAGCAGTTGGTGCTGTAGAAATCTGGTAAGAGGAAACTTAGGTTGTGGCTGTGGCGTTGAAATTGGATGATCAAATTTTGTCGAATTTGAGTATGAAATACTTCAAATTTATACACGGTGTTCGTTCCAAATTTTGTTGTTAGTCATAATTTATATTTTGCAAGTAGGTTAATAAGGTTAATGAATAATTTATGTTAATGAGGTGTCCTAATGAATAACTGACCTAAAATGATATGTTCCAGGTTATATGTATTAATTTTGATTTTTAACTTGTGGATAGGATTAATAATATTCTTCTATGATTAAATCCGACACACACACTCACTGCATATTTTTCATTTAAAAAGTGATTAATGGAAGTTTTCAATAAATATATGCTAGGTTTAATTATATAAATTTAAATATGAAATACCTTAAATTTATAAATCATGTCTATTGATTTAATAATCTTAAAAAAAAATTGATACCTAAAATTTGTCATGTATGACCAAAACATAACAATTTTTTTTTTTTTAATTTAACTGAATTTTGTCCTTCTCTAAATGTTTTTTACCAATAAACATAAAATTGTGATTATTCAATTTTTTTGTTTTTTAATTAACTGAATTTTGACCCTCTCTAAATGTTTTTTTCCAATTAACATAAAATTTTACTCATTCAATAATGTGTTTTCCATTTATTGGTTGAATAATGGTCCTTTTTAATCACACTTAACTCAAATTATCTATGAACTTGACACTTTCGTCTAATGCATTGACCTGCCAATAAATCTATGCCCATGTGAGCTTGACAACTTCCCCTCATGAACCTAATTGTCAATGTGTTTACATGGCTTTTCAAAGCAAGTCGATGTAGGGTGATGTAACATTGGTTTTGGTAATAAACCAAGAAGTGCTTGGTAAGTAACTTGAATAGAAACACCCTCTTAATAGACTAAACAATGGTGATGTTGAAGAAGATGACACTTTGGCAACAAGCAATACTAACCAAAAAAAAAAAAATATGAGACAATGGTGATATTGATATTGAAGAAGATGATACTTTGGCAATGGTGACAAAAAAGCATGACACATTAGAGTCTTAAGAAAATGCTTAAATTTTTTACTATGGTTCTAATGGGAGAGTATGAATATACATCTAATTTTGTACTCCTAAGACTTCAATATTTATGGGATCACATAGATAAAAACACACTTTAAGATGGTGTTTATCATATCCCATGTTGGTGAGGATTCAAACAATTCAAATTGAGAATTGTTTTCTACATGTTTATCTAGGCATAGCCTTTGGTGATGGACATCCAAGATATAATTCAATAAGGAAAAGTTGACAACCATGACTAGACGAAAATACACAATTCCCAATTATTTTTTAATGTTATGGATTGATGAGAGGAATTAAAATTGCTCGAGGTCATGTACTGGTATGAGATTTGAATTCACTAAAGGTGGTGTAGCTCATGGAGTTATGTTGACTTTAAAATACAATTAAGAGGAAAATTGCAAGATCATTGATTCTACTCATGAAATTGCATACAAGAAGTTTCTTAGCTTTGTTATGTAGAAGGATGAATCATGTCACTATATCCTATTTGGTCTGATACCAAATTTAGAAAATATGATAGAAACAGAACAAGAATGACATAATTGAGGGGATTGGCATTCAAAATGAAGTTTCAAGTTAAGTAATCATCAAGATAAGACTCATTTTGTTATTGTAAGTGAAGTACACTAGTGGGATGATGATGATGATGATGATGAAATTATTGTTTGGTATAGTAAATAAGTCGTGTTGAGGATGAACCATGCTAAGCACTATTGAAAGTTAAAGAAAAGTTGGCATTTGTGTTGTCATAAAAACATTTGTGGATAAGGGTTTAGAATTATAGCTCAATTTTTAAAGCCACTCTCCTTCAATCGTTCCAAGCTTCGGGAGGTTTCAAGTTCAAGTCCAAGATCTTGCATATGGTCTCCTTTCTCTAGTTGGGGTTTTCTCAACAAGATGGTTGGATCCCAATGCAAAAAGACAACTCTAGATTCAATAAAAGGTACACCCTCCTAAGTGGTAGCCATTGAGTCATTAATGACTTCCCAAAGGACTTAGACCAGAGAAATTGTGGAGGTTGAACCTCCAAATGGGAAAATGACATTGGTGGAGTGATCTATAAACTACCATCGATATTTCACTAGAAAAGTTCATCACAACAGATCTAATAAAATACATAAATCTTTACTACTAAGGTTATTTTTCCTTTAGATATATAGAATATTTAGTTACTAATTTTCTACTTATGCATGAAATAGATAAAATGCAGAAAATAGAGAATAGTAGAATACAATCACACCATCGAAAAATAAACACAAGGTATGATATGGTAAACCCAGTACGAGAGAAAACCTAGCTAGAAGGTGAGGTTTCTCTGCTCTCTTTTCTCTAGAATAGAAATGATGCAAGTACAACGAAAGAGGCACTCTTTGTGGAGTGGCCTTTGACCCGTGGCCTATATGGTTGCTACAAAATCTTTCATCCTGTGTTATGCTCATAGAATACCACTCTTAGATGTTCTTCTCAACTATGGAACAAGATACAATGCAAAATCATGGAAACCCCTTCTCCTCCTAGTGGCTGAGTATTTAACATAGCTCGATAGCCATCTATGTTGAAATATTGTAACTTCGAAGATTATTCTAATTATTATCTTATAGATCAAATCCCCTTTTGTGAATTGATCATGTCATGTCTTGTATAAGACCAAATCCCTTTTCTTAGATTGGTCAAACCATATTTATATGGTGGTATTTGTAAAGTCGACCCCTAGTGTGTATAAAGTGGTTTTAACCACTCTTGGAAGACGTCGGCCCTACTAAGTGAAGAGACATGAGCCTAGTGCTTCCTTAACTAGTATTTATAAGTGAGGATGGCTCCTCACTTATTCATTCACTAACTCACTCATCTAGTGCACATATTTCGAAGGCAATTGGAGTTGCAGGAGAAAGGAGAAGAGAGGCGCATGCTCAGTGTTGGTTTATTCTTATCCTCTTTCTACTTTTAGGATGAACCAGGTTCAGATCTAAAGAAGCTTCTAACAAGTCCCTCTAAAACTATCGGCCCTCCTGGTAAACCAAAAGGGAACACAACACATAGAATGTGTTGTGTAGTCTCACTCGAGATAGTTCTGGGGGTGACTGCAATGCTCATATGCTTGAAGTTTAGGAAAGAGTGGGGATCTGTGATTGCAATTCATCTTCTTACACCTTAATTTGGTTGTTCTTTATGTTATTCTTAATATTCATTCATCTTCTAAATCTATGCATGCATTCCAACAGATCTAACATACGGTAGATCTCATAGAATTATCCATTCTTAGTCTAACTACTGGCAGAAGGTAAACCAAAAAGTAATCAGAACACATAACACAAGTGTTACCATGGTTCACCCCCTCCTGGGCTATGTCCACAAAGATATGTCTCTCAGGATCTTTTATTTTCGTTCTGCAATATATAACGCTGCACGCATTAGAACTTCGTTCTTACAATCACAAAAGAGACACCACAAAAATTGTGAGGCTGACTAGATCTCACCAGGCTCCTCAGCCTATGATCTAAACCTCAAGGTATAGCTACCCTTTTCCCCTTCATTTGAACAACTTACAAAAATGGTATCCAATCTTACAATAGCTTCCTTGACTTAACAGATCAAAACTTAGTAACAACAATAACAACCAAAACCGACTGACCAACGATGAACCCCGACCTAGACCCCCCAGGTCTTTATTTATACTAATTCTCAGCTCATCAGCTGGTACAATCTCTTACAAAAACCCTAACCCTAATGAGGTTAGGTTTTCCTACATGTGACCATTGCATGCTCTCCTCTTTTGCATGCGGTTTTTCCTAGCATGTGCTTCTTTTACTACCAACTGTCTTTTTCCTTATTAATCTCTACCTTCCAAAAATGGGTTTTCCTCAAAATTGGCCTGCACCCAACATGCCCCAACACTGTTTCTCTTCCTGAGCCACCTAGGCATTGCATGCTCCCACACTAGCCTCTACTAGGTTGTGGAACTTGTCTGCAAGTTCCCTTCCTCTTTTCTAAACCTGGAGGGCCTTCTCTGCGAGCGCTTCTAATGCTTGTGTTGTGATCTCCTCCTGGATCATTACTACACACTTTATCTGTGCATGTTCCATGTTCCTCTTCTCCTCCTCCAATTGCGTGATCAGTTGTAGTGATTTCTCTTGAATAGGTTCCATCTATGCCTCTCTTTCCTTCTTCTGCGTTTGCACTGCTTTTAACTATGCCTGCAACTTCTTCATGTATCTTGCATTCCCTTCATATGCTCTGTGATACTCATAGTTTTATGCTTCTGCTTGAGGTCCTAGGTTTTTGTCCTTACTTTTCCTTATTTTTGGTCCCACTATTGGACTTGTTCGTCTTCCTCTAGTATTGTCCAAAGTTGCGATGCTCTGTCAAACAATCCCATTGATGCGCTGACTTGTTTTTCCATCTCGTTGATTTGGCATGTAGATTCTTATTTCCTTTGTTTCTTTACCTCTGAGGGAGTTGTGGGGTTGAGTTTTTCTTTAATTCATCGATCTCTTGCTAGTACTGATCGATTGTGTGTAAAAGCAAGTCAATATTTTCCACTGTACTTTGTTCTACTGCTTGCGTGTTAATCGTTATTCGATTATATGTTATTATCAATTCTTGCTATAACCTTTATGGGTGTTTCTTTTCTTCCTTGGTTTCGAGCTTGACCTAAATGAATACCAATTCTAACACTTCCTTTCCTTTCTTCGTATGTTGCAAGTCTATTGCATCTGTTCGTACATGCAACTACACCTCCGACGCGACACTGACTTGAAGCTTGTACAATGACTTGGTTGGTATCCTTTCCAGTACCAACTCTACTTGTTTCGGATCCTTTAGTGGTGTATGGGCTACCATCTCATCCATTTGCAGCATGTTTGGTGTAACGGGGAGATTTGAGTTTTCCTATTCTATAGTTTGGATGGTATCCTTCTCGCTCGATGTAGCCCTTGCCTTTACTCCGATTACTGCCGGGAATGAATCTCTTCCTTTTTCAAGTCCATGCGTTCCTTTGATATGTTCTAATACCTACCTTATATCAACCATCTCATCTTGAATTTGACCTCTTTGGTGTTGCGCATCTTTGAACTCCTCAATTGCGCATTCCTGTACTTTTTTTGCCACAAGGTTGGAGTCGTCCTCGGTGATCGTAGACTATGGCAGTTGCTTGTGCACCTTGGCCTTCTTACGTGAACCCCTTGTATGTATGATTGGCTTCTTGGGTTGCGTTGTTTCATGTGGGGTGGTTGTCGAGGGGTTTTCTTGTGTTGTTGTATCCCCCATTCCTTGTTCTCTTGGTGTTGGGGTAGTATCCTTTTTTCCAGTATGTGTGTCTTTCTTTCAAGCACTCCCCTTCTTATGTTTCGTCGGCTTCTAACTTGGATTCAGGTTTTTAGGCACAACTTTGTCTCATGCAGGTGTGTTGGTTGACCCCGCATCTACCTTCGTATCCTTAGGAAATTCTTGAGTTAAGACTGAAATCCTGCAGTCATCGTGCCAATCCCTCATGGCCATTTCTATATCCCGGATCCGTGCGTGCTTGGATCCACATATTGTGTCTTGTCTCTTTGAAGTTGGTTATTTCCCTGAATTGTGCGACCACGTCTAGAGTTATTCTTCAAGAATTCACAATACTCTCTTGTATCTCAATGAAGTACCGTGAAAAGGTACATGTGTTTCCAATTCTATTCTTCAGGTCCAAAGTGCTCCCCAAGGATGTGTACCATGTTGCATGGGAATGACATATTCGGGTAACAAATTGAGAGTATGGGGGCACCTTCTACCCAATTAATGCAATCAAAATAAATAACACTGAGTAGTGGAACTATGGTCCCAAGTACTGCGCGTATTTGAAGTCATCGAGGAACATGTTCAATAAATATGGAGCCAAGCTGAGCAGAGTGCCATTGGCGAACTGTGTTGTAGCTGCGATGACCCTAGCAGGGACTTCCTCCTTGTGGAATTTTCAGAGCATCTTATAGGACATGAGTTTGCTGGCCATTCTCATTTTGTGTCATTTATCCTTTTGATAAAGATCTCACGCGAGCCCCTCTCTGTGACGTACTTTTTCTTTATTTACTCGTCTAGGGATTTCTCCTTTGTTTTTTCATCAAGGTAATGCGTGGGACTCTCCCCCATAGTTGGAAGACCTGTGATGAATGGAATGAGTTCTACGTCTATTGAAAAAGGATCCTCCAACCGTAATAATCCTCCATGGAGGACCGCCATAAAATTCTTGACACAATTTCTTGCCTCTTTCCCCCTACCGCAGTGTGGAATTTCTATCAGATTTGGAATGCTTGTGTTGGCCAGTCTGACTACCCATTGTTTTGGTTATATAATGGGGTCACCAAGGTGGCTTGTGCCTATGCTATCAAGGTATAACTACTACACAAACACTGGTAATTTTCCACAGTCTTTCCATGCATCCTAGAAGGTTAGGCATGACCTGCACCCCCTCAGGAATGCACAATAGTACTATTGATGAGTCAGCCTGTCAGCGCAGTGACTATGACATCATATGCTTTCACTTTCTTCTTGGCAGCTGACATGAGGTCCCAACCTCTATTTGTCTCTTCTCGGAGCTAGATTCTGGTTGGCCAATAATATCTTCCACTAGACCCTCCTTCTGTTGTGTAGCCCCTGCTCTGTGTGGTTGTCTTGGTGCAACAACTTATGTTTGTATCGTGGTGTCCCCATTTACTCTATGGGATCCTTCGGCCCTCGCAAGTATCTATAGGTTTCCTACATCTTTGGCCTGTCAGCCCTATGCGATTTCATGCAGATCGATGTCCATGGCAGTTATTGTTGGGGCTCATGTTTCTTCCTCCACCGAAGTAGGGCTTGTTGGTTCTTCGTGTGGTGAGGGAATTTCATCATCATAGATGAATTCCCCCCTTTGTGTGGTTTCCATGTCTAGGTCTAGGTCTAGGTTTTTCCATGCCTTTCCATGTCTAGGTATTGCTATGTCTAGGTCTAGGTATAGGTCTTGACATGTCTAGGTCAAGGCCATTTCTTTCCTTGTGATGTAACAAACTTTCTTTAGTGTGTGAGATTCTGAGAGGGAGAGAGAGGAATACATAGAGAATGGGTAGAAAGAGAGAGTGTATGAGAGTGTGAGATTCAGAGAGAGGAAGACAAAGAGGAGGTGTAGAGAGAGAGGAAGAAAGATAGTGTGAGGGGGGGACAGGGGAAGAAAAAGAGAGTGTGTGAGATTGAGGGAGAAGGAGATAGAGAGGGGGCATAGGGAGAGAGAGAGAGAG
>ML781176.1:192784-213397 GCA_009831015.1 Picea engelmannii | reverse complement strand
AGGATAGAGAGAGAGATGGAGGATGGAAGGAAGAGGAGGGAGGGAGAGAGCCAACGAGAGTAGAAGAGAGGTTTAAAGTGAGATGGAGAGAGATAGAGAGGTGGGTTGAATGAGAAAGATACAAAGAGGGGTAGATAGAGAGAGAGTGAGAGTGAGACTAACAAAAAGGAGAGAGAGAGAGAGATATGAAGAGGGGGAAGATAGAGGGGAAGTGGGTGTGAGAGTGTAAGGCATGGTGATTCAAGGTCTATTCTAGGTCATGGTATAAGTATAGATCTAAGTCTTGACATGCCTTTCCATGTCTAGGTCAAGGCCATTTATTTCCTTAGCATCCCTTCTGTTGCAATGTGAAAAACTTTCTAGTGTGTGAGAGTGTGAGAGGGAGAGAGAGGAAGAAAAAGAGGGGAGGTAGAGAGTGAGTGTGTTAGAGTGCGGGAGGGAGAGACATAGGAATACATAGAGGGGGGATGGAAAGTGTGTCTGTGAGAGTGTGGGAGGGAGAGAGAGCAAGGCATATAAGGGAAGTATAGAGAGTGTGTGAGAGTGTTAAAGGTAGAGAGAGGAAGATAGAGAGGGGCGTGGAGAGAGAGAGGTAAATGTAGGAGAGAGGGGTAGATGTAGGAGAGATAGTGGGAAGTAGGGGTAGAAAGAGATGGAGGGAGGGGGGAGAGAGAGATTTTGTGAGCATGTGAGAGGGGGAGATAGAAATACAAAGAGGATGGGTAGAGAGAGAGAGTTCGAGAGGGAGCGAGACAGAGAGAGAGAGAGAGAGAGCAAGGGATAGAGAGGGAGTGGGCATGAGAATCTGAGGGATGTCAAGAAAATCTCTAGGTCTAGGTATTTCCATGCCTTGTGATTTCTAAGTGTTTCCATGTCTAGTTCTTACCATGTATATGAGTGTGAGAGGGAGAGAGAGGGAGACATACATGGGGGGTAGAGAGGGAGAGTGAGAGGGATACATAGAGGGGGGGTAGATGTATGAGAGAGTAGTATATGTAGGAGAGAGATATAGAGAGAGAGAGACGGAGGGACAATGGAATGGAAAATAAAAAGAAATATTATAAGAGAATGTGTGTGCTCTTAGGAATGCATTCATGTTCCTATAGTGCATGCATGTTGCTCCTAGAGTTCCCATGTTCTCTTAAAAACACATGCACCTTCTTTTGAATTCATTTTTTTTTGGGCGGGGTTAACAATCTATTTGCTGACTTAGTTGCCTCAGATTTAGGTTTGGGATTACAAACATAATGGTCCGTCCTGCAAATTGATAAAAAAACTCCAATTTTGTGAATACCTCATATATATCTATCTTTGAAATTATTTTTCTATTGGATAAACAATTCATTTGTTGACGAAAAGATAGAGTCGTCTATGCAGATTCAAATATATAGGTTTTTTTTTTTTTTTAATTAATATTGTTTACTATTTTTAATCTAATTTTGTATTCGCATATATCAACATCTTACAATACATACCTCTCTTATTTATGATATAACTTTTTCGCAGCTTAACAATTTCTTGAATGAGTTATATTTCACATTAGAGGAGACCGATATGTACGATATAAATATTTTTTTATTTATTTTGATCATGTTAAAACCCTCTTAGCCTGCACGAACAAAAGGCATTGTAATTTCAAGCATATATTGAATTTGATAAATTAAAAAAAATATATAAATTTAATATTGTAAATTCCCAAAAAATATATAGCACAAGAAAAACAGGTTCTCTACAAGTATACAAGTTTTTGGAACAAAATTCCATCGTTGAGGTATTCAACACCTACACGAACAAAAACATATACCTTATATTTTGTTGGAAAAATAACATACCATTGTTAGAAAAAATCAAATTTGACATAGTTATTTAGAATTTCTATGAATAAAAGTTATATATTCAAAATTATAATTCAAATTGCAACGTTTCATATACTTACACCATATTCAACTTCATTGTGAAAGTACCTTGAATAATCCATCAAAGTTAATAGATTGTTGTTTTTTCATGTTTTCATTGCCACTAACTTGTCACAAGAGACCATCATTAGCTTGTACTCACCCAGTCATCAATAAATTGATGGATACCACTTACGGGGGTGTACCTTTTATTAAATCAAAGCTTGTATTCTTTCTTTGGGATCCAACCATCTTGCTGAGAAAACCCCAACTAGAGAAAGGAGACCATATGGGAGAACTTGGAATTGAACTTGAGACCTCCCAAAGTCTGGAAGATTTGAAGGAGAGTAGATTTTGAAATAGACCTATAAGTCTAAACCCTTCTCCACAAATGTTTTTATGAAAACATGAATCCCAAATTTTCTTTAAATTTCAAGAGTGATTAGCATGGTTCATCATCGACACAACTTCTTTAATCTACCAAACAATAACATTATCATCATCATCATCATCCCACTAGTGAATGAGAAAATGATGAAAAAGTACAAGGGGAAAGTCCCCTATTTATACAATGAAAATGACTTTTAATTACAACATTAGGTCAAAAAGGCCGACATGGCTAGTTTAGATGAGAAAATCCAATTTTACACAAAATTATCTAATAAAACCCTAATTTTATCTTTTTAGGGTAACATCATGCCCCTCCTAGGGTGACATTAGCCTCTCTACTGGAACGCTAGCCCTCCAAGTGAAACGTCAGGGCTCAAAACCCCTCAGGAACTTCCACATGTGCCAACCCAAACCGTCCTCAAGATGGACACGTCAACTGGGTGACATCAAGGCTCTGAATGATGGCCTAAAGGCGATTCAAGGGTCAACAACATGTGGGAAGGCAAGATCCCCATGGGTCCAAGCCTGCCAGGCCGTCTCTTCTGGAATGTCCTCCTCTCTCTTTGGTGCAAGCCTCTGGTATATGTTTTCCCCTTACTAGGGTATCAACATCCATATGGTGAGATTTTATCCCTTTGGAGGTCCGAGCTAATCATCTCCCCATGTGTACCTGTCCGTCGAGCATCGTCTTGCATCAATAACAAGTACATCCTACATGGGCTCATAAGTCACATGGATCATAGCCATGTCAATCACATCTAATAATCAATTTATCTAAACATATGCATAAAACACCTCTTTCTGATACAAATGCTCAAAGACGTTATGAATTAAATGAAAATCAAAATATACTTTTTTAAATATGAAATTTCACATAATTTAAATGTAGTTTTCTTTTTTCATAGTTTTGACTATGATTTCATTATATTTATATTTATATTTCACTATATTTATATTCAAAGTGACTTTGAATCTCTTAAGTAACAAAAAATTATTATTTAATAGAAATTTTATTTGTAACTTTGATAATAATATAAAATAAACTTTGGAATCATGGAATTATTATAATCATGTTTGTTTCTATTATCACTTCTTTTTCATAATTTACATTTAGAATTAATTTAAAATCTTAACAAAATCTTAAAACCACCAATGAAATGAATTTATAAAATTTTATTTTACTAAATTTCAACAAAAATTGTCCAATAAAAAGTGTGTGTTTCTCACATGATTATGTTTTATGATGAACATATAAGTTAAAATAAATTAGTGAATTGAAAAAACATAACAACCAACTTAAGTGGATAACTCTCAAATAACATAGAAAGAACAAGAATGCTTCACAACCACACTTAATTAAATAACATAGTGGTTGAAATAACAACTATTGGTTTATTGGGATGACTAATAATATTCCATCAAAATTTAATATTGTCCATACAAAACTGATTAAGCACTAAAAAATTATTAAATGTGCCCATTATCAATAGGTGTACGCCTTTCGGAGTAACAAAAAGAGGTTCACCATTGCATTAACCACCAAGAAGACTTGCAACCTGGGCGTAGGCTAATCTTCTTTATGTGTTTCACTCTCCCCTCAGGCGAATCTGCTATGGGACTGAAGGAAGACAAAAAAACATGCAGAAGCAGTTGTTGAAGACTCAATACTTCACTATCATTTTTATTATCGTAGCAGTTGGTGCTGTAGAAATCTGGTAAGAGGAAACTGTGGTTGTGATTGTTGCGTTGAAATTGGATGATCAAATTTTGTCGAATTTGAGCATGAAATACGTCAAATTTATACACGGTGTCAGTAAAGTAATGTTTGATTTAGGATTTCTTTATTTTTATTTCACTTCGTTAAAAAAATATTTATAAAACGGCCAAAGGGGATGACATTTTGTTGTTCCAAATTTTGTTGTTAGTCATAATTTATATTTTGTAAGTAGGTTAATAAGGTTAATGAATAATCTATGTTAATGAGGTGCTCTAATGAATAACTAACCCAAAATGATATGTTCCAGGTTATCTATGTTAATTCTGATCTTTAATTTGTGGACAAGACTAATAATATTCTTCTATGATTAAATCTGACACGCACATTGCATATTTTTAATTAAAAAAGTGATTAATGGAAGTTTTCAATAAATGTATACTAGGTTTAATTATATAAATTTAAATATGAAATACCTCAAATTTATATATCATGTCTATTGATTTACTAATCTTAAAAAAAAAATTGATACCTAAAATTTGTAAAAAAGTGATTAATGGAAGTTTTCAATAAATATATACTAGGTTTAATTATATAAATTTAAATATAAAATACCTCAAATTTATATATCATGTCTATTGATTTAATAATCTTAAAAAAAAAATTGATACCTAAAATTTGTCATGTATGACCAAAACATAACAATTTTTTTTTTTAATTTAACTGAATTTTGCCCCTCTCTAAATGTTTTTTACCAATTAACATAAAATTGTGATTATTCAATTTTATTTTTTTTAATTAACTAAATTTTGACTCTCGTTAAACGTTTTTTTCCAATTAACATAAAATTTTACTCATTCGATAATGTGTTTTCCATTTATTGGTTGAACAATGGTCTTTTTTAATCACACTTAACTTAATAAATCTATGAACTTGACACTTTCGTCTAATGCATTGACCTGCCAATAAATCTATGCCCATGTGAGCTTGACAACTTGCCCTCATCAACCTAATTGTCAATGTGTTTACATGTCTTTTCAAAGAAATTCGATGTAGGGTGATGTAACGTTGGTTTTGGTAATAAACCATGAAGTGCTTGGTAAGTAACTTGAATAGAAGCACCCTCTTAACAGACAAAGCAATGGTGATGTTGAAGAAGATGACACTTTGGCAACGAGCAATGGTGACGAAGAAAAGGATGACAAAATGGTGATATTGAAGAAGATGATACTTTGGCAATGGTGACAAAAAAACATGACACATTAGAGTCTTACGAAAATGCTTAAATTTTTTACTATGGTCCTAATGGGAGAGTATGAATATACATCTAATTTTGTACTCCTAAGACTTCAATATTTATGGGCTCACATAGATAGAAACACACTTTAAGATGGTGTTTATCATATCCCATGTTGGTGAGGATTCAAACAATTCAAATTGAGAATTGTTTTCTACATGTTTATCTAGGCATAGCCTTTGGTGATGGACGTCCAAGATATAATTCAATAAGGAAAATTTGACAACCATGACGAGACGGAAATACACAATTCCCAATTATTTTTTAAAGTTGCGGATTGATGAGAGGAATTAAAATTGCTCGAGGTCATGTATTGGTACGAGATTTGAATTCACTAAAGGTGGTGTAGCTCATGGAGTTATGTTGACTTTAAAATACAATTAGGAGGAAAATTGCAAGATCATCGATTCTACTCATGAAATTGCATGTAAGAAGTTTCTTATCTTTGTTCTGTAGAAGGATTAATCATGTCACTATATCATATTTGGTTTGATACCAAATTTAGAAAATCTGATAGAAACAAAACAAGAATGACATAATTAAGGGGATTGGCATCCAAAATGAAGTTTCAAGTTAAGTAATCATCGAGATAAGACTCATTTTGTTATTGTAAGTGAAGTACACTAGTGGGATGATGATGATGATGATGAAATTATTGTTTGGTATAGTAAATAAGTCGTGTCGAGGATGAACCATGCTAAGCACTATTGAAAGTTAAAGAAAAGTTGACATTTGTGTTGTCATAAAAACATTTGTGCATAAGGGTTTAGAATTATATCTCAATTTTTAAAGCCAGTCTCCTTCAATCGTTCCAAGCTTCAGGAGGTTTCAAGTCCAAGCTCAAGATCTTGCATATGGTCTCCTTTCTCTAATTGGGGTTTTCTCAACAAGACGGTTGGATCCAAAGGAAAAAAGACAACTCTAGATTCAATAAAAGGTACATTAGTGGAGTGATCTGTAAACTACCATCGATACTTCACTAGAAAAGTTCATCACAACAGATTTAATAAAATACATAAATATTTACTACTAAGGTTATTTTTCCTTTAGATATATAGAATATTTAGTTACTAATTTTCTACTTATGCATGAAATAGATAAAATGCAGAAAATAGAGAATAGTAAAATACAATCACACCATCCAAAAATAAACACAAGTTATGATATGGTAAACCCAATACGAGAGAAAACCTAGCTAGAAGGTGAGGTTTCTCTACTCTCTTTTCTCTAGAATAGAAATGATGCAAGTACAATGAAAGAGGCACTCTTTGTTGAGTGGCCTTTGACCTGTGGCCTATATGGTTGCTACAAAATCTTTCATCCTCTGTTATGCTCATAGAATACCACTCTTAGATGTTCTACTCAGCTATGGAACAAGATACAATGCAAAATCATGAAAACCCCTTCTTCTCCTAGTGGCCTAGTATTTAACATAGCTCGATAGCCATCTATGTTGAAATATTGTAACTTCAAAGAATATTCTAATTATTATCTTATATATCAAACCCCCTTTTGTGAATTGATCATGTCAAGTCTTGTATAAGACCAAATCCCCTTTTTTGGATTGGTCAAACCATATTTATATGGTGATATTTGTAAAGTTGACCCCTGGTGTTTATAAAGTGGTTTTAACCACTCTTGGAAGAAGTCATCCCTACTAAGTCAAGAGACATAAGCCTAGTGCGTCCTCAACTAGTATTTATAAGTGAGGATGGTGCCTCACTTATTCATTCACTAACTCACTCATCTAGTGCACATATTTTGAAATCAGTTGCAGTTGCAGGAGAAAGGATAAGAGAGGCGCAAGCTCAGTGTTGGTTTATTCTTATCCTCTTTCTACTTTTGGGATGAACCAGGTTCAGATCTAAACAAGCTTCCAACAAATCCCTCTAAAACTATCAGCCCTCCTGGTAAACCAGAAGGGAACACAACACATAGAATGTGTTGTGTAGTCTCACTTGAGATAGTTTTGGGGGTGACTGCAATGCTCATATGCTTGCATTTTAGGAAAGACTAGGGATCTGTGATTGCAATTCATCTTCTTAGGCCTTAATTTGGTTTTTCTTTATGTTATTCTTAATATTCATTCATCTTCTAAGTCTATGCATGCATTCTAACAGATCTAACATATGGTAGATCTCATAGAATTATCCATTCGTAGTCTAATTGCTTGCAGAAGGTAAACAAAAAAATAATCAGAACACATAACACAAGTATTACCATGGTTCACCCCCTCCTGGGCTATGCCCACAAAGATATGGTTCTCAGGATCTTTTATTATGGTTCTGCAATATATAGTGTTGCACGCATTGGAACTCCTTTCTTACAATCACAAAAAAGACTCCACGAACTTTGTGAGGCTGACTAGATATCACCATGCTCCTCAGCCTACAATCTAACCCTCAAGGTATAGCTACCATTTTCCCCTTGAGTTGAACAACTTACAAAAATGGTATACAAACTTACAATAGCTTCCTTGACTTAACAGATCAAAAATCAGTAACAAAAATAACAACCAAAACCAACTAACCAATGATGAACCCTGACCTAGACCTCCTAGGTCTTTATTTATACTAATTCTTAGCTCATCAGCTAGTACAATATCTTACAAAATCCCTAACCCTAATGAGGTTAGGTTTTCATGCATGTGACCCTTGCATTCTCTCCTCTTTTGCATGCAGTTTTTCCTAGCATGTGCTGCTTTTCCCGCCAGTTGTCTTTTTCCTTATTAATATCTACCTTCCAAAAATGGTTTTTCCTCAAACTTGGCCCACGGCCAAAATGCCCCAACACTAACATGTGGCTCATCCAAAGCCACCTAGGAATTGCATGCTCCCACACTAGCCTCTTGTAGGTTGTTGAACTTGTCTGCAAGTTCCCTTCCTCTTTCCTAAACCTGCAGGGCCTTCTCTGCGAGCACTTCTAGTGCTTCTGTTGTGATCTCCTCCTGAATCATTGCTACACACTTTATCTGTGTGTGTGACATGTTCCTCTTCTTCTTCTCCATTTGTGTGATCAGCTGCAGTGCTTGTTCTTGAATAAGTTCCATCTATGCCTCTCTTTCCTTCTTTTGCATTTGCGCTACTTTTAACTATGCCTGCAACTTCTTCATGTATCTTGCATTCCCTTCATATTCTTTGTGATACACATAATTTTATGCCTCTGCTTGAGGTCCTGGATTGTTGGACCTGTTCGTCTTCCTCTAGTATTGTCCAAAGTTGCGCTGCTCTGTCAAACAATCTCGCTGCTGCGCTGACTTGTTTTTCCATCTCGTTGATTTGGCTTGTAGCTTCTTATTTCCTTTGTTCTTTTACCTCCGGGGGAGTTGTGGGGTTGAGTTTTTCTTTAATTCATTGATCTCTTGCCGGTACTAATCGATTGTGTGTACAATCAAGTCGATATTTTCCATTGTACTTTGTTCTACTACTTGTGCATTAATCATTATTCGGTTATATGTTGTTATCAATCCCTACTCTAGCCTTTGTGGGCATTTCTTTTCTTCCTTGGTTTCGAGCTTGACCTGATTGACTACCAATTCTAACACTTCCTTTCCATTCTGCGTATGTTGCAAGTCTGTTGTATCTGTTCGTGCATGTGACTACACCTCTGATGCAACACTGACTTGAATCTTGTACAATGACTTGGTTGGTATCCTTTCTAGTACCAACTCTACTTGTGCCAGAACCTTCAGTGGTGTCTGGGCTAGCATCTCATCTATATGCAACATGTTTGGTGTAACTAGGAAATTCATGATTGCCAATGCTATAGTTTGGATGGTATCCTTCTCACTCGATGCAGCCCTTGCCTTTACTTTGGTTATTGTCGAGAATGAATATATTCCTTTTTCAGGTCTATGCATTGCCTTGATATGTTCTAAGACCTGCCTTATATCATCCATCTCGTCTTGAATTCGACCCCTTTGGTGTTGGGCGTCTTCGAACTCCTCAATTGCACATTCTTGTACCTTTTTTTCCACGAGGTTGGAGTCGTCCTCGGTGATCGTATACTATGGAAGTTTCTTGTGCACCTTGGCCTTCTTTCACAAACCCCTTGTATGTATGATTGGTTTCTTGGGTTGCGTTGTTTCCTGTGGGGTGGCTGTCGAGGGGGTTTCTTGTGTTGTTGTATTCCCCATTCCTTGTTCTCTTGATGTTGGGGTAGTATCCTTTTTTCCTATCTACGCGTCTTTCTTTAGAGCACTCCCCTTCTTATGTTTCGTCGGCTTCTAACTTGGCTTATGGTTTTTAGGCACAACTTTGTCTCTTGCAGGTGTATTGGTTGACCTTGCATCTACCTTCGTACCCTGAGGAAATTCTTGAATTAAGACTAAAATCCTCCAGTCATCATGCCAATACCTCATGGCCATTTCTATATCTTCCTTAGTGACACATTATCTTAATTGTAGCCACTCCTTCCCCGGATCACTATGCACTTGGATCCACATATTGTGTCTTGTCTCTTTGAAGTTGGCAATTTGCCTGAATTGTGTGACCACGTCTAGAGTTATTCTTCAAGAATTCACAATACTCTCTTGCATCTCACTGAAGTATCGTGCAACGGTACATGTGTTTCCACTTCTATTCTTTAGGTATGAAGTGCTCCCCAAGGATGTGTACTGCGTTGCATGGGAATGAACTATCTGGGTAAAAAATTGAGAGTATAGGGGCACCTTCCACCCGATTAATGCAATCAAAATAATTAACACTCAGTATTGGAACTATGGTCCCAAGTACTGCACGTATCTGAAGTAATCGAGGAACATGTTCAATAAATATGGATCCCAACTGAGCAGAGTGCCATTGGCACACTGTGCTATAGCTGCGATGACCCCGTCAGGGACTTCCTCCTTGTGGCATTTTCAGGGCATCTTGTAGGCCATGAGTTTGGTCGTCATTCTAATTTTGCGTCGTTGATCCTTTTGATAATGATCCCGCGTGAGCCCCTCTCTATGACGTACTTTTTTTTATTTCATTGTCTAGGGATTTCTAGTTTGTTTTTTATCAAGGTACTACATGGGACTCTCCCCCATAGTTGGCAGACCTGTGATGAATGGAATGAGTTCTACGTCTATTGAAATGAGATCCTCCAAAGATAAAAATCCTCCATGGAGGACCACCATAAAATTCTTGACACAATTTCTTGCCTCTTTCCCCCTACCGCAGTGTGGAATTTCTAGCAGATTTAGAATGCTCGTGTTGGCCAATCCGACTGCCCATTGTTTTGGTTGTATAATGGGGTCACCAAACCGGTCTATGCCTATGTTATCAAGGTATAACTGCTACACAAACTCTGGTAATTTTACAGCATTGGCCACATCATGGTATGAATACCACAGTCTTTCCATGCATCCTAGAAGGTTAGGCATGACCTTCAACCCCTCAGGAATGTGCGATAGGAATATTGATGAGTCATCCTGTCAACGCGGTGACTATGCCATCATATGTTTTCACTTTCTTCTTGGTGGCTGACTTGAGGTCCCAACCTCCATTTGTCTCTTCTCAGCGTCATATTCTGGTTGGCCGATAATATCTTCCACCAAACCCTCCCTCTGTTGTGCAGCCCCTACTCTATGTGGTTGTCTTGGTGCAACAACTTACGTTTGTACCACGGTGGCTCCATTTACTCTATGGGATCCTTCAGCCCTCACAAGAATCTGTAGGTTTCCCGCGTCTTCATCCTTTCATCCCTACGCGATTTCATGCAGATCGATGTCCATGGAAGTTGTTGTTGGAGTTCATGTTTCTTCCTACACTGATGTAGGGCTTGTTGGTTCTTTGTGTGGTGAGGGAATTTCATCAACATCGATGAATTCCCCCGTTTGTGTGGTTTCCATGTCTAGGTCTAGGTCTAGGTTTTTCTATGCTTTTCCATGTCTAGGTATTGTTATGTCTAGGTATAGGTATAGGTCTTGACATGTCTAGGTCAAGGCCATTTCTTTCCTTGTGATGTAACAAACTTTCTTTAGTTTGTGAGATTCTGAGAGGGATAGAGAGGAATACATAGAGGATGGGTAGGGAGAGAGAGTGTATGAGAGTGTGAGAGTCGGAGAGAGGAAGACAAAGAGGGGGTCTAGAGAGAGAGGAAGAAAGAGAGTGTGAGGGGGGGACAGGGGAAGAAAAAGAGAGTGTGTGAGATTGGGGGAGAGGGAGATAGAGAGGGGGAAGAGAGAGAGGGAGAGAGAGGAAGGGGGGAGAGAGGGAATGGGGGATATTCGGGGAGAGAAAGGGAGGGGGATACAATAAGTGAGAAAGGGAGAGTTATATGAAAGAGGTAAGGAGAGGAGGTGGCTAGAGAAAAGGCTAGGTCGAGAGTGAGATGGAGAGAGAGAGATGGAGGAGGTAGAGAGAGAGGGATGAGGGAGATAAGGGGAGGATGGAGAGATAAAACAATAGTATAATAGAGGTCGAGAGTGATATGGACAAAGAGAGAGGGAGTTAGAAGAAGGGTAAAATAGAAAGATGGGGGAGGGAGATAGAAATAGGGGCAGAGAGAGAGAGACTCAGAGTGAGCCTAAGAACAAGGATAGAGAAAAACATGTGGTAGATGTAGGAGAAAAAGAGAGGAGAGATAGAGGGAGGGATGGGGAGAAATATATGGAGGGGGTAGAGAGAGTGTGTGAGTGTGAAAGTGGGAGAGAGAAAGAAAGAGAGGGGGGTGGACATGGAGTGTTTGACTCTGTGTGTGTGTGTGTGTGTGTGAGAGAGAGAGAGAGAGAGAGAGAGGGAAGGGGGGTAGACATAGGTAAAGAGAGAAATGGGGGATGAGTGGGGGAGAGAGAGGAAATAGGATACAAAGTGAGGGGGAGATAGGGGTAGATGTATGAGAGAGAGAGAGAGAGAGGAAAGGGGGGTAGATATATATAAAGAGAGAAATGGAGAGAGTGTGGAGGAGAGAGAGGTAGGGGGATACAATGAGAGTGAAATGGAGGGGGATACATAGTGAGGGGGAGAGATGATTACATCAAAGGGTGATAGGAGGGTAGAGGGAGATAAGGGGACGGAGTGAAAGATTCAACAAGAGTATAATACATCTTGAGAGTGAGATGGAGAGATATAGGGATAGAGTAGAGAGAGAGAGGGAGGATGGAAAAAAAAGGAGGGAGGGAGAGATCCAACAAGAGTACAAGAGAGGTTGAGAGTGATATTGAGAGAGGTAGAGAGGTGGTTAGAATGTGAAATATAGAAAGAGGGGTAGAGAGAGAGACTGAGAGTGAGACTAACAAAAAGAGGAGAGAGAGAGAGAGAGAGAGAGAGAGAGAGAGAGAGGCATATGGGGATGGAGGGACAAAGGGGAAGAGAGAGAGAAAGAGAGAGAGATATATAGTTGAAGAGGGGGGAGATAGAGAAAAAGTGGGTGTGTGTGAGGCATGGTGAGGAAAGTTCTATTCTAGGTCATGGTATAAGGCTAGTTCTAGGTCTTGACATGCCTTGCCATGTCTAGGTCAAGGCCATTTCTTTCCTTATCATGCCTTCCCTTGCAATGTATGAAAATTTCTAGTGTGTGAGAGTGTGAGAGGGAGAGAGAGAAATAAAAAGAGGGGAGGCAGAGAGTGAGTGTGTTAGAGTATGGGAGGGAGAGAGAGGAAGACATAGAGGGGGGATAGAAAGTGTGTGTGAGAGAGTGTAGGAGAGATAATGGGAAGGAAGAGTAGATGTAGGAGAGATAATGGGAAGTAGGGGTAGATAGATATGGAGGAAGGGGAGAGAGAGAGTGTGTGTGAGCATGTGAGAGGGGGAGATAGAAATACAAAGAGGAGGGGTAGAGAGAGAGAGATTTTGATAGGGAGCCAGACGAAGACAGAGAGGGGGGGTAGAGAGAGGGATAGTGAGAGGTAGAGAAGCAAAGAGGGAGACATATAAGGGGGGGTAGAGAGAGAGAGAGTGAGAGAAAGGGGGCCAGTATAGAGGGAGAGAAAGAAGAGGAATAGAAAGAGAAAGAGGGGCAAAGAGAGAGTGAGACTAGGACTAATACGGAGGAGAGAGATAAAGGGTGGGATAGAGGTGGAGGAGAGAGGGAGGAATAATAGGGGAGGGAGGGACAAAGGGGAAGAGAGAGAGAGAGAGAGAGGAAAAGTGTGGGATAGAGATGGAGTGGGCGTGAGAGTTTGAGGCATGTCAAGGAAAGGTCTAGGTCTAGCTTTTTCCATGCCTTGTGATTTCTAAGTCTTTCCATGTCTAGGTCTTACCATATAAAGAAGTGTGAGAGGGAGAGAGAGGGAGACATACATGGGGTGTAGAGAGGGAGATTGAGAGGGAGACGGAGAGGGAGGGTAGATGTAGGAGAGAGGATTATATGTAGGAGAGAGAGATAGAGATGGAGGGAGGGACAAAAGAATGGAAAATAAAAAATATCTTATAAGAGCACGTGCATTCTCCTAGGAATGCATGCATGTTCCTATAATGCGTGCATGTTTTTCCTAGAGTGCTTGCGCGGTCTTAAAAACACATGCACCTTCTTTTGAATTCATTTTTTTTGGGCAGGGTTGACAATGTGTTTGGTGACTTAGTTGCCTCAGATTTAGGTTTGGGATGAAAAACTTAACGGTCTGATCTACAAATTGATAAAAACCTCCATTTTTGTGAATACCTCATATATGTCTATCTTTGATGTCATTTTTCTATAGGATAAACAACTCATTTATTGATGAAAAAATAGAGTCGGCTATCTAGATTCCAAATATATAGTTTTTTTTAAAATTAATATTGTTTACTATTTTTAATCTAATTTTGTCTTCACATATATCAAAATCTTAGAATACATATCTCTCTTATTTATGATATGACTTTTTGTTAGCTTAACCATTTCTCGAATGAGTTATATTTCTCATTAGAGGAGACCGATATGTACGGTATATAAAAAAAAAACGTATTTTGATCATGTTAAGATCCTCTTAGCTTGCACAAAGAAAAGCCATTGGCATTTAAAGGATATATTGAATTTGATAATCTTAAAAAAATATAAAATTAATATTATAAATTTCCAAAAAATATATGGCAGAAGAAAAACGGGTTCTCTACAAGTATACAAGTTTTTGGAACAAAATTCCATCGTTGAGGTATTCAACACCTACATGAACAAAAACATATACCTTATATACTGTTGGAAAAATAACATACCATTGTTAGAAAAAAACAAATTTGACATAGTTATTCACAATTTCTATGAATAAAAGTTATATATTAAAAAATATAATTCAAATTCCAATGTTTCATATTGTTACACCATATTCAAATTCATTGTAAAAGTACCTTGAATAATCCTTGCAAGTTAACAGATTGTTGTTTTTCCATGTTTTCATTACCACTAACGCATCATGAGAGACCATGACTAGCTTGGAATCATTCAGTAATCAATAAATTGATGGATAACACTTAGATAGGTGTACCTTTTATTAAATCCAAGGTTGTCTTGCTACACTAGGATCCAACCAGCTTGCTGAGAAAACCCAACTAGAGCAAGGAGATCATATGGAAGGACTTGGACTTCAACTTGAGAACTCCCGAAGTCTAGAAGATTTGAAGGAGAGTGGATTTGGAAATAGACCTATAGGCATAAACCCTTCTCCGCAAATGTTTCTATGAAAACATGAATCCCAAATTTTCTTTAAATTTCAAGAGTGCTTAGCATGGTTCATCCTCGACATAACTTCTTTAATATACCAAACAATAACATTATCATCATCATCATCATCCCACTAGTGCACTTCAAAAGCAATAAGAAAAATGACCCTTATCTCAATGGTTACTGGGGTTGAAATTTAATTTTGGATGTCAATCCCCTCAATTATGTCGTTCATTTTTCGTTTCTATCATATTTTCTAACTTCTAAATGGAACCAATTAGGATACAGTGACATGATTTATCTTTCTACATAACAAAGCTCATAAACTTGTTGTATGCAATTTCACGAGAATCAATTATCTTGAAATTTTCCTCCTAATCAAATTTGAAATTAAACATAACTCCATGAGATACTCCACCTTCAGTGAATTCAATTCTTGTACCAATACATGACCTTGAGAAATTTCAATTCCTCTTATCAATCCACAATTTGAAACAACAATTGGGAAAAGTGTATTGGAATAATACTTTTCGTCATCTATCTTTTTGGAATAATATCTCTGTAAGATATAAATGTATCTATGTTTATTGATAATGATGATAAATAGTGATTATAAAGCGTCTATAGCTTCCTCATATCGAGGGGTCACGAGACTTTCCAGTAGATCAGGGCTCCCATGCCTAAGGATGACCTCATGGATCTAGAAACAAATGTAAAAGCATATAAATGATTTTTTATAAGTAATTTAAATAGAAAAATTAGAAACTCTAATTATAACTACAAAAAAAATAAAATTAAAATAGTACCAAACATATTAATAAATAGAAAAATTTTAAACCGTAATTCGAACTACAACAAAAATAAAATTAAAATACTTGGTGCGATGATCCAGATTTATGAGAGGAATGAAATGAAACACAGATATATGAAATTAGCACGGATATAAAAAAATATAACAGAGATATAGTGGAACTTAACTTCTATGCAATAAAGAAATCTGTTGAAACTGTAAAATGCAAAATGAAAACAATCTTGCTCGAATGGTGGTAGCTAATCTCTGAGAAGAGATGTGGCAGCTACATGCATTAGTCTGAGCACTTTACAATGATTCCTCTAGGACTTTTTATCATGAAGGGGTAAATAGAAATCCTTAGACATCAAAACACCTAACCCTAGGAGATGAAGCACCAAAATCCATGTGGGCCCCGATGGGGAAAGTGGGTACATCAACTTCCCGAGATCGTAACTTTTGCATACGATCTCTATTTTAGGAGAACAATAACATGTTGGAAATTTCTATACGGGGACTACACATTATTCCATAACACTTTTCCTTTGTCTACAATGCGATTTTGGTGGGCCCAAGAAACGTTGTTTAGGGCCTCAAAACAAACATGGAATTTTATGACCCAAAAAGGATGAAAAATATGCCAAGGTGAAAACTTTAACTACCAAGATGAAAGTTGTATGTGAGCTAGCTAGAAGAGGTGTGTGGCAACTGATATCCATATGGATCAATCCTCCCTCCTTAGGAAGAAAATATCTCCATTACATTCATTTCCCCCATTAGATGAGGAAATTTTTGTTGAATTTGGCACCGAGTGAGCCACTTGCCTTGCTGCAGGAATTGCCCCACTTTGACAACCCAATTTCAAGTTCCCTTGACCTGTGTGTCCACGATATGATAAGTGGATTCTTTTTCCATCCAGTCAGGGTTGAGCTATGTTAGTTTCAAGTGTTCTACTATCTCTGAGGTTTCCAATAAGGGTGGAAAATATGGGTGAAGGAGGTCCACATTAAACACTAGGTGCAAACCAAGGAAGGGGGGAATGTTGAGCTAAAAATAATTTCCACCCACATCCTTGGTGATGGTTTAAGGTCCATAACAGAGTGGATGAAGCTTCTGAGGGGGTCCTGCAAGGCATTGTTTATGCAAGTGCAACCAAACTTTATCTCCCACCTAAAAAATTTCTGACACCCAGGCTTGATCATGACAGTTCTAGTACTAGGAGTTGGACTTCTGCAAAATACCCTGAACATGTTGGTGGATTTGTTGGATTCATTCAATGAACTAGGTGGCTTTGTCAGCTTCGGGTTGTGCATGGGGCGATTCTTCCTGTGTGGATGCAAGGGGAAGTGCAACATCCATGTTACCCAATGGTTGAAATCCCAACCCCATTTGGAAGGGGATGTGGTTGGTTGAGCTATCTAGGGAACTATTGTAATTGTTTTGAACATAGGGAAGAATCTCATCCCATGTGCATGGATGCTTAGAATTTTACATGCACAAGATATTCATGATCATCATGTTGACAAACTCGGTTTGGACATCCATTTGGGGGTGGAAGGCTATGGATTTGGTGAGATTGGTGTCAAGTTATGACTAGAGGCTCGAAAATAATGTGACGAGGAACTGACTATCCATATCTGAGATTATGGTTTGTGGTATCCCAAAATGTACCGAAACTCATTTGAAGAAGAGCTTGGTGGTGGCCTCTGCTATGATACTCTTCTTGCAAGCAACTAGAATCACCATCTTGGAAAATCGATCAATAACCATGAAAACATGGTCATTTCCCTGCTTGGTTGAAGGAAAGCCTGAAATGTGGTCGATCGAGATGGATTTCCATGGTCTGTTAGGAGTAATAAGAGGGTTGTACATGGGAGGATGTGCCCCTTCTCGAGTATCTCTTTGATCTACCTCTTGATTTCCTCATTTTATGATAGAGAGAGATGATATATTGGCCCATTGGGTAGTGGTTTGGTAGGGGTCAGATCAATTGAGTGCTTGACCTGATAGTGCAGAGGTACCCTAGTGGGTGAGGAGAATATGTCTTTGTATTCTTCCAATACCTTATCAACTTGCTTTGGTTGTGTGGAGAAACCTGTCTAGGATTCCATGGATGTGGCTGCAACCTTCCACTCACTTTGAGCACGATTCATGAAGAATAAAAATAGCCCAGTATGAGACATGAACTACTTGCATTACTTGGCATAGATAAAGGAAATGGATGTAGATGGGACTACCTCGGGTATCCTGTATAATTTCTTATCCAATGTAACAATAACACTACGAGGCCTAGACTAATATACAACATGAAGTTTCCATAAATAAGGTTGGCCCAAAAGAACATCACAAAATTCAAGGTGGATGACATCACACAATACCTCATCTTTGAAGGGCTTGATTCCGTAGGCCAGACAACACTGTTGGCTGACGAGAAGATCTCTCCCTTGGAAAAGCCATCCGATGTTGTATGACTATGTGTGTGCCATTGTCAATAGATCCAACCACTTGACGACCTGCTTTGAGATGAGGTTCTTTTGGATACCACTATCAACGATGAAGTGCATCGGATTACCCTTCACCCACATCTATGAATGAAAGAGGAGCTCACATTACAATTAGGCCGATATTTTCCAATGTACTTCACTCTACTCCTTGCACATTGTTTCAGATTTGGGTATATGTTGCTATCAATCCCTTCTCTATCTTGTCTACGTGTTTCTTTTCTTCCTTGGTTTCGTGATTGACCTGATCGAATACCAATTCTAACACTTCATTTCCATTCTTCGTATTCTACAAGTATGTTGCATCTATTCGTGCACATGACTACACCTCCTATGTGACACTGACTTGAAGCTTGTACAATTCCTTGGTTGGTATCCTTTGCAATACCAACTCTACTTGCGCTAGATCCTTCAATGGTGTCTGGGCTACCATCTCATCCATTTGCAACATGTTTGGTGTAACTAGGAAGTTCATGTTCTGTTGTGCTATAGTTTGGATTGTATATTGCTCGCTCGATGTAGCCCTTACCTTTGCTTCTGTTGCTGTTGGGAATGAATATGTTCCATTTTCACATTTGTGCATTTCTCTGATTTGTTCTAAGATCTACCTTATATTGGCCAGATCGTATTGAATTTGGTCTCTTTGGTGTTGGGCATCTTCAAAATCCTCAGCTGCACATTCTTGTACTTTTTCTACCAGGAAGTTGACGTCGTCCTCAGTGATCGTATACCATGGCAGTTTCTTTTGTGCCTTGGCCTTCTTGCGTGAACCCCCTATATGTACAATTGGCCGCTTAGGTTGTGTTGTTTCTTGTGGGGTGGATGTCGAGGGGGTTTCTTGTTTTGTTGTATCCCCCATTTCTTGTTCTCTTGGCGCTGGGGCCGTGTCCTTTTTCCTTCCTATGCATTGTTCTTTGGTGAACTCCCCTTATTATGTTGCGCTAGATTTTGACTTGGATTCGAATTTTTAGGCCCATATTTGTCTCCTGCAGGTATCTTGGTTGACCTTTCACCTACTTCTGTACCCTCATAAAATTCTTGAGTTAAGACTCGAATCCTCCAGTCTTCGTGTCAATCCCTCATGGCCATTTCTACATCTTCCTAAGTGATACAATATATTAATTGTAGCCACTCCTTCCCCGGATCCCTGTGCGCTTGGATCCACATTCTATACCTTGTCACTTTGAAGTTGGCTATGTCCTAGAATTGTGCGACCACGTCTGGAGTGATTCTCCAAGAATACAGAATAATCTCATGTATCTCACTAAAGTATCATGCAAATGTACCTATGTTGCCACTTCTATGCTTGGGTTCCGAAGTGCTCCCCAAGGATTTAATCTATGTGATCCTTCAACCCTCACAGGTCTCTATAGGTTGCTTGTGTCTTTGACCCATTGGTCCTACATTATTTCATGCAGATCGATGTCCATTGCAGCTATTGTTGGGGCTCATGTTTCTCCCTCCATCGATGTAGGGCTTGTTGGTAGTTCGTATGGTGAAAGAATTATGTCAACATCGAGGAAATCCCCCCTTTGTGTTGTTTCCATGTCTAGGTCTATGTCTAGGTATTTCCATGCCTTTCCATGTCTAGGTCCAATTATTTCTAGGTCTAGGTATAGGTCTTGACATAGCCAGGTCAAGGCCATTTCTTGCCTTGTGATGTAACAAACTTTCTATAGTGTGTGAGAGTCTGAGAGGGAGAGAGAGGAATACATAGAAGGCTGGTAGGGGGGGTAGAGAGAGGACAACAAATAGGGGGGGTAGAGAGAGAGGACAACAAATAGGGGGGGTAGAGAGAGAGGAAGAAGGAGAGAGTGAGGGGCAGACAGGGGAAGAAAACTAGAGTGTGTGATATTGAGGGAGAGGGAGATAGAGAGGGGGAATACAGAGAGAGAGAGGAAGGGGGGAGAGAGGGAATGGGGGATATTGGGGCAGAGAAAGGGAGGGGGATACAATGAGTGAGAGAGGGAGGGTTATGTGCAAGAGGTAAGGACAGAAGGTGGCTAGAGAAAAAGTGAGGTCAAGAGTGAGATGGAGAGAGAGAGGGAGGGGGTAGAGAGAGAGGGATGAGGGAGATAAGGGGATTATGTAGAGAGAAAAAAATAGTAGAATAGAGGTCAAGAGTGAGATGGATAGAGATAGAGGGAGTTAGAACAAGGGGAAAAGAGAAAGAGTGGGGAGGGAGAGAGAAACAGGGGAAGAGAGAGAGAATCAAAGTGAGCCTAACAACAAGGATAGAGAAAAACATTTGATATATGTAGGAGAGAAAGAGAGGGGAGATAGAGGGAGGGAGGGGGAGAGAGATATGGAGGAGAGGGTAGATAGAGTGTGTGAGTGTGATAGGGGGAGAGAGGTTAGAGAGAGTGTGTGAGTGTGAGAGTGGGAGAGAGAAATAAAGAGACGGGTGATGGACATGGAGGGATTGAGTGTGTGTGTGTGTGTGTGTGTGTGTGTGTGTGTGTGTG
>ML781176.1:161595-192713 GCA_009831015.1 Picea engelmannii | reverse complement strand
GAGAGAGAGAGAGAGAGTTGAAGAGGGGGAAGATAGAGAGGAATTGGGTGTGAGAGTGTAAGGCATGGTGATGCAAGGTCTATTCTAGGTCATGGTATAAGTCTAGATCTAGGTCTTGACATGCCTTGCCATGTCTAGGTCAAGGCCATTTATTTCCTTATCATGCCTTCCGTTGCAATGTGAAAAACTTTCTAGTGTGTGAGAGTGTGAGAGGGAGAGAGAGGAAGAAAAAGAGGGGAGGTAGAGAGTGAGTGTGTTAGAGTGTGGGAGGGAAAGAGAGAGTAATACATAGAGGGGGGATAGAAAGTGTGTCTGTGAGAGTGTGGGAGGGAGAGAGAGAAAGGAATATAAGGGAATTATAGAGAGTGTGTGAGAGTGTGAAAGGAAGAGAGAGGAAGATAGAGAGGGGGGTAGAGAGAGAGGTAAATGTAAGAGAGAGGGGTAGATGTACGAGAGATAGTGGGAAGGTGGGGTAGATAGAGATGGAGGGAGGGGGGTGAGAGCATTTGTGAGCATGTGAGAGGAGGAGATAGAAATACAAAGAGGATGGGTAGAGAGAGAGATTTTTAGAGGGAGCGAGACAGAGACAAAGAGGGGGGGTATAGAGAGGGATAGTGAGAAGAAGGGAATCAAAGAGGAATACATAGAAGGGGGCATAGAGAGAGAGTGAGAGGAAGGGGGGGATATAAAGGGATACAAAGAGGGGGAATAGAGAGAGAGAGTGTGAGACTAGGACTAAGAATGAGGAGAGAGAGAAAGGGTGGGAGAGAGAGGGAAGAGAGAGGTGGGAATAATAGGGGAGGAAGGGACAAAGGGAGAGAGAGAGAGAGAGAGAGAGAGGAAAAGCAACGGATAGAGAGGGAGTGGGCATGAGAGTCTGAGGCATGTCAAGAAAAGGTCTAGGTCTAGGTAATTCCATGCCTTGTGATTTCTAAGTGTTTCCATGTCTAGTTCTTACCATGTATAGGAATGTGAGAGGGAGAGAGAGAGAGACATACAGGGGAGGTAGAGAGGGAGAGTGAGAGGGAGACATAGATGGGGCGTAGATGTATGAGAGAGGAGTAGATGTAAGAGAGAGATATATATATAGAGAGAGGGAGGGACAATGGAATGGAAAATAACAAATAGCTTATAAGAGGACGTGCGTGCTCTTAGGAATGCATGCATGTTCCTATAGTGCATGCATGTTGTTCTTAGACTTCCCGTGCTCTCTTAAAAACACATGCACCTTCTTTTGAATTCATTTTTTTTGGGCAGGGTTGACAATCTGTTAGCTGACTTAGTTGCCTTAGATTTAGGTTTGGGATTAAAAACATAATGGTTCGGCCTGCAAATTGATAAAAGAACTCCATTTTTGTGGATACCTCATATATATCTATCTTTGATATTATTTTTCTATTGGATAAACAATTCATTTGTTGACGAAAAGATAGAGTCATCTATGCAGATTCAAAATATATAGTTTTTTTTTTAATTAATATTATTTACTATTTTTAATCTAATTTTGTCTTTGCATATATAAAAATCTTAGAATACATACCTCTCTTATTTATGATATAACTTTTTCACATCTTAAAAATTTCTCGAATGAGTTATATTTCTCATTAGAGGAGACCGATATGTACGATATAAAGTTTTTATTTTTATTTTGATCATGTTAAGACCCTCTTAGCCTGCACGAACAAAAGGCATTGTAATTTCAAGCATATATTGAATTTGATAATTTAAAAAAAATATAAATTTAATATTATAAATTTCCAAAAAATATATAGCATAAGAAAAACAAGTTCTCTACAAGTATATAAGTTTTTGGAACAAAATTCAATCGTTGAGGCATTCAACACCTACACGAACAAAAACATGTACCTTATATTTTGTTGGATAAATAACATACCATTGTTACAAAAAATCAAATTTGACATAGTTATTCAGAATTTCTATGAATAAAAGTTATATATTCAAAAATATCATTCAGATTCCAACATTTGATATACTTACACCATATTCAAATTCATTGTGAAAGTACCTTGAATAATCCATCAAAGTTAATAGATTGTTGTTTTTTAATGTTTTCATTGCCACTAACTTGTCATGAGATACGATCATTAGGTTGTACTCACCCAGTGATCAATAAATTGATGGATACCACTTACGAGGGTGTGCCTTTTATTAAATCAAAGGTTGTATTTTTTCTTTGGGATCCAACCATCTTGTTGAGAAAACTCCAACTAGATAAAGGAGACCATATGGAATAACATGGAATTGAACTTGAGACCTCCCGAAGTCTGGAAGATTTGAAGGAGAGTAGATTTTGAAATAGACCTACAAGTCTAAACCCTTCTCAACAAATGTTTCTATGAAACCATGAATCCCCAATTTTCTTTAAATTTCAAGAGTGATTAGCATGGTTCATCATCGTCACAACTTATTTAATCTACCAAACAATAACATTATCATCATCATCATCATCCCACTAGTGCACTTCACAAACAATAAAAAAATGACCCTTATCTCAATGGTTAAAGGGGTTGAAATTTCATTTTGGATATCAATCCCCTCAATTATGTTATTCATTTTTCGTTTCTATCATATTTTCTAACTTTTGCATGGAACAAATTAGGATACAGTGACACAATTCATCCTTCTACAAAACAAATCACATAAACGCGTTGTATGCAATTTCATGAGAATTAATGATCTTGAAATTTTCCTCCTAATCAAATTTGAAATCCAACATAACTCCATGAGATACTCCACCTTCAATGAATTAAATTCTCATACCAATACATGACCTCGAGAAATTTTAATTCCTCTTATCAATCCACAATTTGAACAACAATTGGGAAACATGTATTGCAATAATACTTTTCGTCATTTATCTTTTTGGAATAATATCTCTGTGAGATATAAATGTATCTATGTCTATTGATAATGATGATAAACAATGAGGATAAAGTGTCTATAGCTTCCTCATATAGAGGGGTCACGAGACTTGCCAGTAGATCAGGGCTCCCATGCCTAAGGATGACCTCATGCATCTAGAAACAAATGGAAATGTATATAAATGATTTTTTATAAGTAATTTATATAGAAAAATTACAAACTCTAGTTATAACTAGAAGAAAAAAAAAATAGTACCAAACATATTAATAAATAGAAAATTTTTAAACCTTAATTCGAACTACAACAAATATAAAATTAAAATACTTCGCGTGATGATCTAGATTTATGAGAGGAACAAAATGAAACCCAAATATATAAAATTAACATGGATATACAAAAAACAATAACAAAGATATAGTGGAACATAACTTCTATTCAATAAAGAAATCTGTTGACACTGTAAACTGAAAAATGAAAACAATCTTGCTCGAATGGTGGTAGCTAATATCTGATAAGAGATGTGGTGGCTACGCGCATTAGTCTGATCACAGAAAAATGATTCCTCCAAGCCTTTTTATCATAAATACGTAAATAGAAAACCCTAGACATAAAAAAACCTAACCCTAGGAAATGAAGCGCCAAAAGTCATGTGGGCCTTGATGGGGTAAGTGGGTACATCAACTTCCTGGGGTCATAACTTTTGCATACAATCTCTGTTTTAGGTGCACAATAACCTGTTGGAAATGTCTATCTGAGGACTACACATCATGCCATAACACTTTTCCTTTGTCTATAGTGTGATTTTGGTGGTACCAAAAAATGTTGTTTAGGGCCAAAAAACAACTCTGGAAGTTTAGGACCCGAAAAGGTAGAAAACAAATGCCAAGATGAAAACTGTAACTGTGAAGATGAAAGTTGTATGTGAGCTAGTTGGAAGAGTTGGGTGGCCATCAATATCCATTTGGATCAATCCTCCCTCCTTAAGAAGAAATGTTCTCCATTCCGTTGAGTTCCCCCATTAGATGAGGAAATTTTTGTTGAATTTTTCCCCACATGAGCCACTTGCCTTGGTGCAGGAGCTTCCCCGCTTTGACAACCTGATAAAGACAAATCTTATATGGTCAAGTTTCCTTGACTTATGTGTCCATGATATGATAAGTGGCTTCTTTTTCCTTGCAGTCAAGGTTGATCTCTGTCGATGTCAAGTGTTCTACTATCTCTGAGGTGTCCAATAAGGGTGGAAAGTATGGGTGAAGGAGGTCAACATTAAACACTAGGTGCAAGCCAAGGAAGGGGGGAATGTTGATCTCAAAAGCAATGTCACCCACATCCTTGGTGATGGTTTAAGGTCCATAATAGTGTAGACAAAGATTCCGATGGGGTCCTGTAAGGAGTTCTTTATGTAAGTGCAGCCAAATTTTATCTCCCACCTAAGATGTTTGTGGCACCCAATGTTGATCATGGCGGTACTTGTAATTGGCATTGGACTTTTGCAAAATATCTTGAACATGTTGGCAGATTTTTCAAATTCATTCAATGAAATAGGTGGCTTTGTCGACTTCGGTTTTTTCATGGGGTGATTCTTCCTGTGTGGATGCAAGGGGAAGTGAAACATCCATGATATCCAATGGTTGAAATCCCAACCCCACTTGGAAGGGGATGTGGTCAGTTGAGCTATGTAGGGAACTATTGTAATTGTGTTTAACATAGGGAAGAATCTCATCCCATGTGCATGGATGATTAGAATTTTACATGAACAAGATGTGCATGATCATCCTATTGATGACCTCAGTTTGGACATCCATTTGGGGGTGGAAGGCCATGGATTTGGTGAGATTGGTATCCAACTATGACCATAGGATCAAATAGAATGTGCTAAGGAACCGACTATCCATATCTGAGATGATGGTTTGTACTATCCAAAAATGTACCTAAACTCATTTGAAGAAGAGGTTGGTGGTGGCCTCTATTGTGATACTCTTCTTGCCAGAAACTAGAATCACCATCCTAGAAAATCGATCAATAACGACGAAAACATAGTCATTTCCCTTCTTGGTTGAAGGAAGGCCTGAAATGTAGTCCATCGAGATGGATTCCCATGGTCTGCTAAGAGTAGGAAGAGGGGTGTACATGATTTGTTTCTTAATGGTCGGTTTGGAAATGGCACAGGACATGCATGACCTGATATACTTGGTGACATCCTATCGGAGTTTCAACCAATAGAAATGTGAATTGGTATGATTTTGTCCCTCATGAACCCACCCAGTGGAAACTCACTCCTAAGTGAAACAACTTGCTAGGGAATTCTGTCAATATGGCTATTGGTCATGCATCATCGGAAATAATAAACTCTAGCTCATGGAGGTAGGAGGGAGGGACAAAATCATGCCAATTCACACCTTTAGGAAAGTGTGAATTGGCATGATTGTGTCCCTCATGAACCCACCCAGTGGCAACTCACTCATAAGAGAAACAACTTGATAGGGAATTCTTTCAATATGGCTCTCGGTACTCTATGTCTAGGACCTGTGGGCATCGAGACATAATCTCCTTAGTTATCCCTAGGCTAGGGGATAACATTTGGATCCAACTCGGGTACATTTGCTCACCGTAGAGAGCATGAGAACCTCAACATCTCTGGTATGACCTGTGACCTACTAGATCTCAATAAAATTTATTAGTAATCATTTCGGGTGGTGATATCTCCCCTGGCTCATATATGGTACAATAAAATGAAAGTAAGAAAACATATATACAAATGGAAATACAACTACTCTAGCGTGAAATGCAGATGGTATATACAATGAATGCAAAATGCCTACCTACTTACCTCTACTTACAGGTTGGTTGAATTCTAGGTGTAGTCAAATAGCTAATGAAAACACCCTAGCAATGTCTCATAATACCTGCCTATGTGCTTCATCATAAACCAAAACAATGATAAGTCAAGCATAAAAATGACATGATTTAGAAATTATACTGCATCATCGGAAATTGTAAAGTCTAACTCATGGAGGAAGGAGGGAGGGACAAAATCATGCCAATTAACACCTTTAGTAAAGTGATCAATCCATATCAGAAAGGGATAATGAAAAATACAAATCAATAGTCAGATACACTTTTTACCAGGGTGCCACGATCCTATAACTTGGAAATATCAAAAAATTGAAAGTAAGGTGGCACCTTGGAAAAGGTTAGTGGAGTCACCAAATAATTTTCTTGAAACTATCAAAGGGATGAGGGGATCACCCTCAGTGGAGTTGCTAGGTAATCTTTGTAAGATAAATATTTTTGAGTAAAGGCTTACCAAAAAGTGTCATCTTTAGGATAATTGACTCAGTGTTCCCTGACAATGGCACCAAAATGTTATCGCGCAATTTGTACTTGTCCCAAGGGAAAAATCTAAAGGAGGGAAAATTGGCATAACAAGAGGTTGTCCTATCATTGTCACCTTAATACAACACCTCTTTCTATTTAGGGATGATAGCTCAGGGGAGACGTCCCTTGTGACCTGGGGGTTTGAGAAGGAAAAGGTTAAAGTGTTAATAAAAGATATCCCGTCTCACAAGTCACACTAATCCAAAAGTCCCAAGGTTTTAGCAAATGAAGCAATGATATGCTTGAGTGTACCTACCTAAAACAAAGCAAAAAGAAAACAATATCTTTTTCATGTACAATTTGATGTTAGTACTTCAAAAAACCTTGGACTTGTCGATAAATGCAATAAGTTGATGCAAAATGAAGAAAACAAATTTTTTTATAACAACAATGTATGCAATATGATAGCCTCAAAATTAATGCCTTAAATAAACTTCACAATGACCAAAAATCATAATCCAATAATAGCAATATACTAGCACTTGTCAGAAGCTAATTAGTCAATGTAAAAATCAACTTTTGTAATTGCTTTTAAGAAATTTTACTATTGTAATAATTGGATGTATCTTAATTTTGTAAAAGAAACAAGAAGGTTAGTGAATTAGTCTAATCTATGGTTAGAAAAGGTTAGTAGATAGCTTGAGGTAAAATATTTAAGGGTTGATCCCATCAATCAATAAAATGCAAGGTCTAGATTAGTGTCTTTAGGGAAAATGGAGTCACTTTGCAGCAACAGACTTGAAGGAAACAAATGATAATGTATGAGCTAATGACAAAGAAGGATGATGGTTGAGGTCTTGGTAACCCAAGGCCTCAATCAACAAGCCTTAGAAGGAAAATGACTACTAGGAAGTAGGTAACCCTAGGCCCTAGCTGTATTCCTTCTTCTTTAGCTCAAGCTTGAAGTAAACACTCAATTGATGAAGCAAATGATACTAGAGTGCTGTAATGGCAGGTCTCTAGTACAATTCTTCAAAAGGTATGGTTTCTAGCACAATCTAGTAGGTGAAAAGTTGTTAAGACAAGGACAATAATATGTGCTTGATATCCTAGGGTTTTAGGCTAGCAATTTCATAATCTTGGAAAAATTCAAAGTAAATGTACTATAACCATTCAAAGTAAAGAAGAATTTCATAAACTCACTTACATCCACCAAGAATAGTCTAGAAATTAGCCTAGCTGAAGATCTTCCACCAAGAAAATGCCCAAAAACACCAAATTTAGCCTCTTCCAAGAAGTGCGCCTAAACTTTCAGCCAATAATCCTTGAAAAGGGAGAAAACTTCAGACCTCACTTGTGAGTGAGTGAATGATGAAAAAGTACAAGGGGAAAATCCCCTATTTATACACTGAAAATGACCTTTAATTACAGCATTACGTCAAAAAGGCCGACATCGCTAGTTTACATGAGAAAATCCAATTTTACACAAAATTATCCAATAAAACCCTAATTTTATCTTTTTAGGGTGGCGTCATGCCCCTCCTAGGTTGACGTTAGCCTCTCTGCTGGAACGCTAGCCCTCCAAGTGAAACATTGGGGCTCAAAACCCCTCAGGAAATTCCACATGTTCCAACCCAAACCATCCTCAAGCTGGACACCTCAACTGGGTGACGTCAAGGCTATGAATGATGGCCTAAAGGGGCTTCAAGGGTCAACAACATGTGGGAGGACAAGATCCCCCTAGGTCTAGGCCTGACAGACTGTCTCTACTGGAATGTCCTCCTCTCTCTTTGGTGCAAGCCTCTAGTATATGCTTTCCCCTTGCTAGGGTATCAACATCCATATGGTGAGATTTTATCCCTATGGAGGTCCGAGCTAATCATCTCCCCATGTGTACCTATCCGTCGAGCATGGTCCTGCAACAACAACAAGTACGCCCTACATGGACTCATAAGTCGCATGGATCATAACAATGTCAATCACATCTAATAATCAAGTAATCTAAACATATGCATAAAACCCCTCTTTCCGATACAAGTACTCAAAAACTTTATGAATTAAATTAAAATCAAAATATACTCTTTTAAATATGAAATTTCACATAATTTAAATGTAGTTTTTTTTTTCCATAGTTTTTACTATGATTTCATTATATTTATATTTATATTTCACTATATTTATATTCAAAGTGATTTTGATTTTCTTAAGTAATAAAAAATTATTATTTAATAGAAATTTTATTTGTAACTTTGATAATAATATAAAATAAACTTTCGAATCATGGAATTATAGTAATCATGTTTGTTTCTATTATCACTTCTTTTTCATAATTTACTTTTAGAATTAATTTAAAAGCTTAACAAAATCTTAAAATCACCAATGAAATGAATTTATAAAATTTTATTTTACTAAATTTCAACTAAAATTGTCCAATAAAAAGTGCGTGTTTTTCACATGATTATGTTTTATGATAAACATATAAGTTAAAATAAATTAGTGAATTGAAAAAACACAACAACCAACTTAAGTGGATAGCTCTCAAATAACATAGAAAGAATAAGAATGCTGCACAACCACACTTAATTATACACTTAATTAGATAACTTTCAAGTTACATAGAAAGAATAAAAAGGATGATTAGCATAATAATGACAGATCGAATTATTATCGTAGCAGTTGGTGTTGTAGAAAACTCGTAAGAGGAAATTGTGGTTGTGGTTGTGGCGTTGAAATTGGATGATCAAATTTTGTAGAATTTGAGTATGAAATATGTCAAATTTATACACGGTGTTAGTAAAGTAATGTTTGATTTAGGATTTCTCTATTTTTAATTCACTTTGTTAAAAAAATATTTATAAAACGTCCAGAAGGGGTGACATTTTGTCGTTCTAAATTTTGTTGTTAGTCATAATTTATATTTGGCAAGTAGGTTAATGAATAATCTATATTAATGAGGTGCCCTAATGAATAACTGACTCAGAATGATATGTTCCAGGTTATCTGTGTTAATTCTGATCTTTAATTTGTGGACAGGATTAATAATATTCTTCTATGATTAAATCTGACACACACATTGCATATTTTTAATTAAAAAAGTGATTAATGAAAGTTTTCAATAAATATATACTAAACTTAATTCTATAAATTTAAATATGAAATACTTCAAATTTATATATCATTTCTATTGATTTAATAATCTTAAAAAAACAATTGATACCTAAAATTTGTCATGTATGACCAAAACATAACAATTTTTTTTTTTTAATTTAACTGAATTTTGACCCTCTCTAAATGTTTTTTACCAATTAACATAAAATTGTGCTCATTCAATTTTTTATTTTTTTTAATTAACTGAATTTTGACCCTCTCTAAAGGTTTTTTTCCAATTAACATAAAATTTTACTCATTTGATAATGTGTTTTCCATTCATTGGTTGAACAATGGTCTTTTTTAATCACACTTAACTCAATAAATCTATGAACTTGACACTCTCGTCTAATGCATTGACCTGCCAATAAATCTATGCCCATGTGAGCTTGACAACTTTCCCTCATGAACCTACTTATCAATGTGTTTAATTGGCTTTTCAAACCAAGTCGATGTAGGGTAATGTAACATTGGTTTTGGTAATAAACCAAGAAGTCCTTGGTAAGTAACTTGAATAGAAGAACCCTCTTAACAAACTAAACAATGGTCATGTTGAAGAAGATGACACTTTGGCAACGAGCAATGGTGACCAAAAACAAAGATGAGACAATGGTGATATTGAAGAAGATGATACTTTGGCAATGGTGACAAAAAAACATGACACGTTAGAGTCTTATGAAAATGCTTAAATTTTGTACTATGGTCCTAATGGGAGAGTATGAATATACATTTAATTTTGTACTTCTAAGACTTCAATATTTATGGAATCACATAGATAGAAACACACTTTAAGATGGTGTTTATCATATCCCATGTCGGTGAGGATTCAAACAATTAAAATTGAGAATTGTTTTCTACATGTTTATTTAGGCATAGCCTTTGGTGATGGACGTCCAAGATATAATTCAATAAGGAAAAGTTGACAACCATGACTAGATGGAAATACACAATTCCCAATTATTTTTTAAAGTTGTGGATTGATGAGAGGAATTAAAATTACTCGAGGTCAAGTATTGGTACGAGATTTGAATTTACTAAAGGTGGAGTAGCTCATGGAGTTATGCTGACTTTTAAATACAATTAGGAGGAAAATTGCAAGATCATCGATTCTACTCATAAAATTGCATACAAGAAATTTCTTAACTTTGTTTTGTAGAAGGATGAATCATGTCACTATATCCTATTTGGTTTGATACCAAATTTAGAAAATCTGATAGAAACAGAACATGAATGACATAATTGAGGGGATTGGCATCGAAAATGAAATTTCAAGTTAAGTAATCATCGAGATAAGACTCATTTTGTTATTGTAAGTGAAGTACACTACTGGGATGATGATGAAATTATTGTTTGGTATAGTAAATAAGTCGTGTCGAGGATGAACCATGCTAAGCACTATTGAAAGTTAAAGAAAAGTTGGCATTTGTGTTGTCATAAGAACATTTTTGGATAAGGGTTTAGAATTATAGCTCAATTTTTAAAGCCACTCTCCTTCAATCATTCCAAGCTTCAGGAGGTTTCAAGTTCAAGTCCAAGATCTTGCATATGGTCTCCTTTCTCTAGTTGGGGTTTTCTCAACAAGACGGTTGGATCCCAATCCAAAAAGACAACTCTAGATTCAATAAAAGGTACACCCTCCTAAATGGTAGCCATCGAGTCATTGATGACTTCCCAAAGGACTTAGACCAGAGAAATTGTGGAGGTTGAACCTCCAAATGGGAAAATGACATTGGTGGAGTGATTTCTAATCTACCATCGATATTTCACTAGAAACGTTCATCACAACAGATCTAATAAAATACATAAATCTTTACTACTAAGGTTATTTTTCCTTTAGATATATAGAATATTTAGTTACTAATTTTCTACTTATGCATGAAATAGATAAAATGTAGAAAATAGAGAATAGTAAAATACAATCAAACCATCCAAAAATAAACACAAGGTATGATATGGTAAACCCAATACGAGAGAAAACCTAGCTAGAAGGTGAGGTTTCTCTGCTCTCTTTTCTCTAGAATAGAAATGATGCAAGTACAATGAAAGAGGCACTCTTCGTGGAGTGGCCTTTGACCTGTGGCCTGTATGGTTGCTAAAAAATCTTCCATCCTCTGTTATGCTCATAGAATGCCACTCTTAGATGTTCTACTCAGCTATGGAACAATATACAATGAAAAATCATGGAAACCCCTTCTCCTCCTAGTGGCCCAGTATTTAACATAGCTCAACAACCATCTATGTTGAAATATTGTAACTTCGAAGAATATTCTAATTATTATCTTATAGATCAAATACCCTTTTGTGAATTGATCATGTGAAGTCTTTTATAAGACCAAATCCCCTTTTTTGGATTGGTCAAACCATATTTATATGGTGGTATTTGTAAAGTCGACCCCTAGGGTTTATAAAGTGGTTTTAAACACTCTTGGAAGAAGTCGGAGCTACTAAGTGAAGAGACATAAGCCTAGTGCCTCCTCAACTAGTATTTATAAGTGAGGATGGTGCCTCACTTATTCATTCACTCACTCACTCATCTAGTGCACATATTTTGAAGAAAGTTGGAGTTGCAGGAGAAAGGAGAAGAGAGGCACATTCTCAGTGTTGGTTTATTCTTATCCTCTTTCTACTTTTGGGATGAACCAGGTTCAGATCTAAACAAGCTTCCAACAAATCCCTCTAAAACTATCATCCCTCCTGGTAAACCAGAAGGGAACACAACACATAGAATGTGTTGCATAGTCTCACTCGAGATAGTTCTAGGGGTGACTGCAATGCTCATATGCTTGCAGTTTAGGAAAGAGTGGGGATCTGTGATTGCAATTCATCTTCTTAGGCCATAATTTGGTTGTTCTTTATGTTATTCTTAATATTCATTCATCTTCTAAATCTATGCATGCATTCTAACAGATCTAACATATGGTAGATCTCATAGAATTATCCATTCTTAGTCTAACTACTTACAAAAGGTAAACAAAAAAATAATCTGAACACATAACACAAGTGTTACCATGGTTCACCCCCTCCTGGGCTATATCCACAAAGATATGGCTCTCGAGATCTTTTATTATGGTTCTGCAATATATAGCACTGCACACATTGGAACTTTGTTCTTACAATCACAAAAAAGACTCCACGACCTTTGTGAGGATGACTAGATCTCACCAGGTTCCTCAGCCTATGATCTAACCCTCAAGGTCTAGCTACCCTTTTCCCCTTCAGTTGAACAACTTACAAAAATGGTATCTGATCTTACAATAGCTTCCTTGACTTAACATATCAAAACTTAGTAACAACAATAACAACCTAAACTGACTGAACAACGATGAACCCCGACCTAGACCTCCTAGGTCTTTATTTATACTAATTCTCAGCTCATCAGCTGGTACAATATATTACAAAAACCCTAACCCTAATGAGGTTAGGTTTTCCTGCATGCAACCCTTGCATGCTCTACTCTTTTGCATTTGTTTTTTCCTAGCACGTGCTACTTTTCCTGCTAGCTGTCTTTTTCCTTATTAATCTCTACCTTCCAAAAATGGTTTTTCCTCAAACTTGGCCCATGCCCAAAATGCCCCAACATTGACATGTGGCTCGTCTTGAGCCACCTAGTCATTGCATGCTCCCACACTAGCCTCTGCTAGGTTGTAGAACTTGTCTACAAGTTCCCTTCCTCTTTCCTAAACCTGCAGGGCCTTCTTTGTGAGCGCTTCTAATGATTGTGTTTTGATCTCCTCCTGGATCATTGCTACACACTTTATCTGTGTGTGTGCCATGTTCCTCTTCTCCTCCTCAAATTGCGTGATCAACTGTAGTTCTTTGTCTTGAATAGGTTCGATCTGCGCCTCTCTTTCCTTCTTCTACATTTGCGCCGCTTTTAACTATGTCTGCAACTTCTTCATGTATCTTGCGTTCCCTTCAGATTCTTTGTGATACTCATAGTTTTATGCCTCTGCTTGAGGTCCAGGATTGTTGCGCTTACATTTTCTTATTTTTGGTCCCACTATTGGATCTGTTCGTCTTCCTCTAGTATTGTCCAAAGTTGTGTTGCTCTGTCAAACAATCCCACTACTACGCTGACTTGTTTTTCCATCTCGTTGATTTGGCTTGCAGCTTCTTATTTGATTTCTTCCTTTACCTCTAGGGGAGTTGTGGGGTTGTTTTTTTCTTTAATTCATTGGTTTCTTGCCAGTGCTGATCGATTGTGTGTACAATCAAGTCGATATTTTCCACTGTACTTTATTCTACTGCTTGTGCGTTAATCGTTATTCAGTTATATGTTGTTATCAATCCCTGCTCTAGCCTTTCTATGGGTTTCATTTCTTCCTTGGTTTCGAGCTTGACCTGACTGAATACTAATTCTAACACTTCCTTTCCATTCTTCATATGTTTCAAGTTTGTTGCATCTGTTCCTGCATTCGACTGCACCTCCGACGCGACACTAACTTGAAGCTTGTACAATGACTTGGCTGGTATCCTTTCCAGTATGAACTCTACTTGTGCCAAATCCTTCAGTGGTGTCTGGGCTACCATCTCATCCATCTGCAACATGGTTGGTGTAACTGGGAAATTCTGGTTTTTCTGCACTATAGTTTGGATGGTATCCTTCTCACTCGACACAACCCTTGCCTTTACTTCGGTTACTGCTAGGAATGAATCTGTTCCTTTTTCAGGTCTGTGTGTTGCTCTGATATGTTCTAAGACCTACCTTATATCATCCATATCATCTTGAATTCAACCTCTTTGGTGTTGGGCATCTTTGAACTCCTCAATTGCATGTTCCTATACTTTTTATGCCATGAGGTTGGAGTCATCCTCAGTGATCATATACTATGGAAGTTGCTTGTGCACCTTGGCCTTCTTGCACAAACCGCTTGTATGTATGATTGGTTGCTTGGGTTGGTCTATTTCCTGTGGGGTGGCTGTTGAGGGGGTTTCTTGTGTTGTTATATCCCCCATTCCTTGTTCTCTTTTTGTTGGGGTAGTATCCTCTTTTCCTATCTGTGGATATTTCTTTCGAGCACTCCCCTTCTTATGTTTCATTGGGTTCTAATTTGGCTTCGGGTTTTTAGGCACAACTTTGTCTCCTGCAAGTGTCTTGGTTGACCCTGCATCTACCTCTGTACCCTTAGGAAATTATCGAGTTAAGACTGGAATCCTCCAATTATTGTGTCAATCCCTCATGGCCATTTCTAGATCTTCCTCAGTGACACAGTATCTTAATTGTATCCACTCCTTCCCTAGATCCCTGCATGCTTCGATCCACATATTATGTCTTATCTCTTTGAAGTTGGCTATTTCCCTAAATTGTGTGACCATGTCTAGAGTTATTCTTCAAGAATTCAAAGGTACATGTGTTTCCACTTCTATTCTTCAGGTCTGAAGTCCTCCCCAAGGATGTGTACCGCGTTGCACGGGAATGACCTATTTAGGTAAAAAAATGAGAGTACGGGGGCACCTTCCACCCAATTAATGAAATCAAAATAATTAACACTAAGTAGTGGAACTATGTTCCCAAGTACTGCGTGTATTTGAAGTCATCGAGGAACATGTTAAATAAATATGGAGCCCAGCTGAGCAGAGTGCCATTAGCGCACCGTGTTGTGGCTGCGATGACCCCGACAAGGACTTCCTCCTTGTGGCATTTTCAGAGCATCTTGTAGACCATGAGTTTGGTGGCCATTCTCATTTTGCATCATTGATCCTTTTGATAATGATCTCGTGAGAGCCCGTCTCTGTGATGCACTTTTTCTTTATTTCCTCCTCTAGGGATTTCTCCATTGATTTTTCATCAAGGTACTGCACAGGATTCTCCCCCATAATTGGAAGACCTTTGATGAATGGAATGAGTTCTACATATATTGAAACGAGATCATCCAACCATAAGAATCCTCCATGGAGGACTTCCATAAACTTCTTGACACAATTGCTTGCCTCTTTCCCCCTGTTGCAGTGTGGAATTTCTAGCAGATTTAGAATGCTTGTGTTGGCCAATCCGACTACCCATTATTTTGGCTGTAGAATGGGGTCACCAAAGAGGCATGTGCCTATTCTATCAAGGTATAATTTCTACACAAACTTTGGTAATTTTCCATCATTTTCCACATCGTGGTATGAATACCACAATCTTTCCATGCATCCTAGAAGGTTAGGCATGACCTGCACCCCCTCAAGAATGTGCGATAAGACTATTGATGTGTTATCCTGTCAGCGTGGTGACTATGCCATCATATTTTTTCACTTTCTTCTTGGCGGCTGAATTGAGGTCCCAACCTCCATTTGTCTCTTCTCAGTGTCAGATTCTGGTTGGCCGATAATATCTTCCACCAGACCCTCCTTCTGTTGTACAGACCCTGCTCTGTGTGGTTTTCTTGGTGCAACAACTTATGTTTGTACCATGGTGGCACCATTTACTCCATGGGATCCTTCATCCCTCGCAGGTATTTGTAGGTTTCCTACGTCTTCGGCCTGTTGTCCCTACGCGATTTCATGCGGATCGATGTTCATGGCAACTATTTGTTTCACTCATATTTCTTCCCCCACCGATGTAGGGCTTGTTGGTTCTTCGTGTGGTGAGAAAATTGCGTCAACATCGAAAAATTCCCCCTTTTGTGTGGTTTCCATGTTTAGGTATAGGTCTAGTTTTTTCCATGTCTTTCCATGTCTAGGTATTTTTATGTCTAGGTCTAGGTATAGGTCTTGACATGATTAGGTGAATGCCATTTCTTTCCTTGTGATGTAACAAACTTTCTTTAGTGTGTGATATTCTGAGAGGGAGAGAGAGGAATACATAGAGGATGGGTAGAGAGAGAGTGTGTATGAGAGTGTGAGAGTCAGAGAGAGGAAGACAAAGAGGGGGCATAGAGAGAGAGGAAGAAAGAGAGTGTGAGGGGTGGACAGGGGAAGAAAAAGAGAGTGTGGAGATTGAGGGAGAGGGGGATAGAGAGGGGGCATAGAGAGAGAGAGAGGAAGGGGGGAGAGAAGGAATGGAGGATATTCGGGGAGAGAAAGGGAGGGGGATGCAATAAGTGAGAAAGGGAGGGTTATATGAAAGAGGTAAGGAGAGAAGGTGGCTAGAGAAAAGGAGAGGTCTAGAGTGATATGGAGAGAGAGATGGAGGGGGTAGAGAGAGAGGGATGAGGGAGACAAGGGGAGGATGGAGAGAAAAAACAATAGTGTAATAGAGGTAGAGAGTGATATGGACAAAGAGAGAGGGAGTTAGAACAAGGGGAAAAGAAAAGGAGGGTTGAGGGAGAGAGAGAGACTCAGAGTGAGCCTAACAACAAGGATAGAGAAGAACATCTGGTAGATGTAGGAGAGAAAGACAGGAGAGATAGAGGGAGGGAGGGGGAGAGATATATGGAGGAGGGGGTAGAGAGAGTGTGTGAGTGTGAAAGTGGGAGAGAGAAAGAAAGAGAGGGGGGTGGATATGGAGTGTCTGAGTGTGTGTGTGTGTGTGTGAGAGAGAGAGAGATAGAGAGGGAAGGGGGTAGACATAGGTAAAGAGAGAAATGGGGGATGAGTGGGGGAGAGAGAGGAAGTAGGATACAAAGTGAGGGGGAGATAGGGGTATATGTATGAGAGAGAGAGGGAGATAGAGAGAGAGAGAGAGAGGAAAGGGGGGTATATATATAAAGAGAGAAATGGAGAGAGAGTGGAGGAGAGAGAGGGAGGGGGATACAATGAGCGTGAAATGGAGGGGGATACAGAATGAGGGGTAGAGAGGATTACATGAAAATGTGGTAGGAGGGTAGAGGTAGATAAGGGGATGGAGTGAAAGAGACAACAAGAGTAGAAGAGATTTTGAGAGTGAGATGGAGAGATAGAGGGATAGGGTAGAGAGAGAGAGAGGGAAGATGGAAAGAAGAGGAGGGAGGGAGAGATCCAACAAGTGTAGAAGAGAGGTTGAGAGTGAGATGGAGAGAGATAGAGAGGTGGGTAGAATGAGAAAGATAGAAAGAGGGGTAGAGAGAGAGAGTGAGAGTGAGATTAACAAAAAGAAGAGAGAGAGAGAGAGAGAGAGAGAGAGAGAGAGAGAGAGAGAGAGATAGTTGAAGAGGGGGGAGATAGAGAGGAAGTGGGTGTGTGTGAGGCATGGTGAGGAAAGTTCTAGTCTAGTTCATGTTATTAGTCTAGTTCTAGGTCTTGACATGCCTTTCCATGTCTAGGTCAACGCCATTTCTTTCCTTATCATGCCTTCCCTTGCAATGTGTGAAACTTTCTATTGTGTGAGAGTGTGAGAGGGAGAGAGAGAAATAAAAAGAGGGGAGGTAGAGAGAGAGTTTGTTAGATTATGGGAGGGAGAGAGAGGAAGGCATAGATGGGGGGATAGAAAGAGTGTGTGTGAGAGTGTAGGAGAGATAATGGGAAGGAGGAGTAGATGTAGGAGAGATAATGGGAAGGAGGGGTATATAGAGATGGAGGAAGGGGAGAGAGAGAGTGTGTGTGAGCATGTGAGAGGGGGAGATAGAAATACAATGAGGAGGGGTAGAGAGAGAGAGATTTTTAGAGGGAGGGAGATGAAGACAGGGAGGGGGGGTAGAGAGAGGGATAGTGAGAATAAGGGAAGCAAAGAGGGAGACATATAAGGGGGGGTAGAGAGAGAGAGAGTGAGAGGAATGGGAGGGGTATATAGGGAGAGAAAGAGGGGGAATAGAGAGAGAAAGAGGGGTAGAGAGAGAGTGAGACTAGGACTAATAAAGAGGAGAGAGATAAAGAGTGGGAGAGAGGTGGAGGAGAGAGGGGGGAATAATAGGGGAGGGAGGGACAAAGGGGAAGAGAGAGAGAGAGGGGGGGGAGGAAAAGCGTGGGATAGATATGGAGTGGGCGTGAGAGTTTGAGGAATGGCAAGGAAAGGTCTAGGTCTAGGTCTTTCCATGCCTTGTGATTTCTAAGTCTTGCCATGTCTAGGTATTACCATATATAAGAGTGTGAAAGGGAGAGAGAGGTAGACATACATGGGGGGTACAGAGGGAGACAGAGAGGGGGGGTAGATGTAGGAGAGAGGAGTATATGTAGGAGAGAGAGGGAGGGACAGGAGAATGGAAAATAAAAAATAGCTTATAAGAGCATGTGCGTTCTCTTAGGAATGCATGCATGTTCCTATAGTGTTTGCATGTTTTTCCCAGAGTGCTTGTGTGCTCTTAAAAACGCATGCACCTTCTTTTGAATTCATTTTTTTTGGGCGAGCTTGACCATGTGTATGCTGACTTAGTTGCCTCAGTTTTAGGTTTGGGATGACAAACCTAACGGTTCGGTCTGCAAATTGATAAAAACCTCCATTTTTGTGAATACCTCATATATGTCTATCTTTGACGCTATTTTCTATAGGATAAACAACTCATTTGTTGACGAAAAGATAGAGTCGACTATGCAGATTACAAATATATAGTTTTTTTTTAAATGAATATTGTTTACTATTTTTAATCTAATTTTGTCTTCACATATATCAAAATCTTAGAATACATACCTTTATTATTTATGATATAACTTTTTATTAGCTTAACCATTTTTCGAATGAGTTATATTTCGCATTAGAGGAGACTGATATGTATGATATAAAGAAAAGAAAAAAGTATTTTGATCATGTCAAGACCCTCTTAGCCTGCAAAAACAAAAGGCATTTCAATTTCAAGGATATATTGACTTTGATAATCTTAAAAAAATATAAAATTAATATTATAAATTTCCAAAAAATATATGGCACAAGAAAAACAGGTTCTCTACAAGTATACAAGTTTTTGGAACAAAATTCCATCTTTGAGGTATTCAACACCTACACGAACAAAAACATATACCTTATATTTTGTTGGAAAAATAACATACCATTGTTAGAAAAAAACAAATTTGACATAGTTATTCACAATTTCTATGAATAAAAGTTATATAATAAAAAATATAATTCAAATTCCATTGTTTCATATGCTTACACCATATTCAAAATCATTGTAAAAGTACCTTGAAACATCCATGCAAGTTAACATATTGTTGTTTTTCCATGTTTTCATTACCACTAATGCATCATGAGAGACCATCATTAGCTAGGAATCATCAAGTCATCAATAAATTGATGGATACCACTTAGCGGGGTGTACCTTTTATTAAATCCAAGGCTGTCTTGCTACATTGGGATCCAACCAGCTTACTGAGAAAACCCCAACAAGAGAAAGGAGACCATATGGAAAGAATTAGACTTGAACTTGAGACCTCCCGAAGTCTAGAAGATTTGAAGGAGAGTGGATTTGGAAATATACCTATAGGCATAAACCCTTCTCCACAAATGTTTCTATGAAAACATGAATCCCAAATTTTCTTTAAATTTCAAGAGTGCTTCGTATGGTTCATCCTCGACATAACTTCTTTAATCTACCAAACAATAACATTATCATCATCATCATCATCCCACTAGTGCAGTTCAAAAGAAATAAGAAAAATGACCCTTATCTCAATGGTTACTGGGGTTGAAATTGCATTTTGGATGTCAATCCCCCAATTATGTCGTTTATTTTTCATTTCTATCATATTTTCTATCTTCTACATGGAACCAATTAGGATACAGTGACACGATTCATCCTTCTACAAAACAAAGCTCATAAACTTCTTGTATGCAATTTCACGAGAATCAATTATCTTGAAATTTTCCTCCTAATCAAATTTGAAATTCAACATAACTCCATGAGATAATCCACCTTCAGTGAATTCAATTCTTGCACCAATACATGACCTCGAGCAATTTTAATTCCTCTTATCAATCCACAATTTGAAACAACAATTGGGAAAAGTGTATTGCAATAATACTTTCTGTCATTTATCTTTTTGGAATAATGTCTCTGTAAGACATAAATGTATCTATGTCTATTGATAATGATGATAAACAGTGATGATAAAGTGTCTATAGCTTCCTCATATCGAGGAGTCGCGAGACTTTCTAGTAGATCGGGGCTCCCATGCCTAAGGATGATCTCGTGCATCTAGAAACAAATGTGAATGTATATAAATGATTTTTTATAAGTAATTTAAATAGAAAAATTACAAACTCTAATTATAACTACAAAAAAACAAAAATTAAAATAGTACCAAACATATTAATAAATAGAAAAAATTCAAACCTTATTTCGAACTACAACAAAAATAAAATTAAAATAGTTGGTGCGATGATTTGGATTTATGAGAGGAATGAAATGAAACACAGATATATGAAATTAACAAGGATATAAAAAAGAAAATTAACAGAGATATAGTGAAACTTAACTTCTATGCAATAAAAAAATCTATTGAAACTGTAAAATGCAAAATGAAAACAATCTTGCTCGAATGGTGGTAGCTAATCTCTAAGAAGAGATATGGCATCTATGTGCATTAGTCTGAGCACTTTACAATGATTCCTCTAGGCCTTTTTATCATTAAGGGGTAAATATAAATCCTTAGACATCAAAAAACATAACCCTAGGGGATCGTAACTTCTCTATTTTAGGAGCACAATAACATGTTCGAAAGTTCTATCCGGGGACTACAGATTATTCCATAACACTTTTCCTTTGTCTACAGTGTGATTTTGGCGGGCCCAAAAAACGTTGTTTAGGGCCTCAAAACAACCATGGAAATTTAGGACACGAAAAGGTAGAAAAAAATGCCAAGATGAAAACTGTAACTGCCAAGATGAAAGTTGCATGTGAGCCAGATAGAAGAGGTGGGTGGCCATTGATATCCATATGGATCAATCCTCCCTCCTTAGGAAGAAACGATCTCCATTGCGTTCAGTTCCCCCATTAGATGAGGAATTGTTTGTTGAATTTGGCCCCGGGTGAGCCACTTGCCTTGCTGCAGGAGTTTCCCCGCTTTGACAACCCGATAAATTTGAGGCTTATATTTTCAAGTTCCCTTGACGTGTGTGTCCACGATATGATAAATGGCTTCTTTTTCCATGCATTAAGGGTTGAGCTATGTCGTTGTCAAGTGTTCTACTATCTCTGAGGTGTCCACTAAGGGTGGAAAGTATGGGTGAAGGAGGTCCACATTAAACACTAGGTGCAAACCAAGGAAGGGGGAAATTTTTGGCTCAAAATAATTTTCACCCACATCCTTGGTGATGGTGTAAGGTCCATAATAGAGTGGATGAAGTTTCCGATGGGGTCCTGTAAGGCATTCTTTATGCAAGTGCAACCAAAACTTTATCTCCCACCTGAAAATTTTGTGACACCCAAGCTTGATCATGACGATACTTGTACTTGGAATTGGACTTCTACAAAATATCCTAAACATGTTGGTAGATTTGTTGGATTCATTCAATGAAATAGGTGGCTTTGTCAGCTTCGGGTTGTGCATGGAGCGATTCTTCCTGTGTGGATGTAAGGGGAAGTGCAACATCCATGTTACCCAATGGTTGAAATCCCAACCCCACCTTGAAGGGGATGTGGGTTGTTGAGCTATGTAGGGAACTATTGTGATTGTGTTGAACATAGGGAAGAATCTCATCCCATGTGCATGGATTCTTAGAATTTTACATGCACAAGATATTCACAATCATCGTGTTGACGACCTCGGTTTCGACATCCATTTGGGGGTGGAAGGCCATGGATTTGGTGAGATTGGTGTCAAGTTATGACTAGAGGCTCGAAAATAATGTGATGAGGAATTGACTATCCATATCTAAGATTATGGTTTGTGGTATCCCAAAATGTACCGAAACTCATTTGAAGAAGAGCTTGGTGGTGGCCTCTATTGTGATACTCTTCTTGCGAGCGACTAGAATCACCATCTTGGAAAATCAATCAACAACCATGAAAAAATGGTCATTTACCTGCTTGGTTGAAGGAAGGCCTAAAATGTAGTCCATCAAGATGGATTCCCATGGTCTGTCAGGAGTAAGAAGAGGGGTGTACATGCCTTGTTTCTTAAAGGTCAGTTTGGAAATGGCACGAGTCGTGCAGGACCTGATATACTTGATGACATCCTATTGAAGTTTTGACCAATATAAATGGTGTTGCAACACTGCCACTACCTTTTCTATTCCTAAGTGTCCTTCCACTTGACTGTAGTGAGCTTCCCAAATCATCTTCTCTCACTCGCTTGATGGACCGAAGACATGGCCCAGATGGAACAACAACATGTCCTGCAGATGAAAATCAGTGATAGTTATGTTTGTGCCCAACATATGGTAGGTAGTGGCAAAGTCAGGATCTCTCTTGTAGATTTGGGGGCATCCATAGGTCTCATGTCCGCAAGAGTGTAGCATCGTAGTTAGTGTGGAAACTGGAGGTCGACTAAGGAATTCAATGATGCGGTTAGTGCTCTCTGTCTTCTACTCGATGTCGAGATCGAACTGATGCAAGTATGTGGACCACTTCTGATGGAAATCATTCTTCAATTTTCCTTGTGTATGCATGAACTGCAGAGGCTTATGATGAGTGTGGATGACTATCTCCTTCCCGAGAATATAACTTCTCCACTAGCGGCAAGATTTTATATTGGAGTACATTTATTTTTCATAAGTAGCGTACTTACAAAACGTGTCTGATAGCATATCACTATGATAGGCCATGGGATGTCCATGTTGAGTGAGAAAAAATCCCACAACATAGTCTAAATATTATCTCTCAATTTCAAAAGGTTGTTGTAGGTTAGGTAATGAGAGCATCGAGGCTGAGCACAAGTGCTACTTCAAGCGTTTCTTCAAATAATTGAATGCTTTCTCTTGTGACTGGCCCCTCAGAAAATTTTCCTTTCCACCACCCGTCGTCACTTGTATAAGGGCCCATGCAATGTGCGAGAACCCCAACATGAACCTGTGATATAAATTGGCAAGGCCTGAGGATATCTAAATCTTAGTGAGTGTGGTCGAGTTTTCCTAGCCATGGATGACCTAGATCTTGGTTGGATCAACATGCACCTCATGCTCATCAAAAATGTATCGTAGGTATTGGACCTTGTTCATGCTATAGGAACATTTTTCCAAATTTGCATATAGTTTGTGTTGCTGCAGAGTGTGCAAAACCTGTTGAATATGTTGCAAGTGTTCCACCTAATTCTTGTTGAAGAGGAGGATGTCATCCAAGTACACCACAACAAAATATTTAGTGAAAGACCACAATATATCATTCAGCATCCTCATGAAAGTTGTTGGGACAGTTTTCAAGCCAAAAGGCATGACCAACCATTCAAAAATACCTTCTATGGACTTGAAGGTATTCTTCCATACATTGGTCTTCTCTATTGGGACCTAGTAGTAGCCACACTTCATATCAATATTAGTGAAGTATGTGGCCCCCTTGAGCTGGTCAAGGAGATCATAAATTCATGGAATTGGGTACCACTTCTAGACTGTGATTTTATTTAGGGCCCGATAATTAATGCATGGTCACCAGGTCCCGTCTTTGTTTTACACCGACATGATTGGGCTTCCACAAGGTGATGGTTTTGGGTAGATGTGCCCCTTTTCGAGTAGCTCTTTGATATACTGCTTGATTTCCTCATTTTCTTATAGAGAGCGATGATATACTGGCCCATTGGGTAGTGGTGTGTCGGGGGTCAGATCGATTGAGTGGTTGACCTTATAGTGTAGAGGTACCCTGGTGGGTGAGGAGAAGATGTCTTTGTATTCTTCCATGACCTTATCCATTTGTTTTTGCTGTGTGGAGAGACCCGTCGAGGATGCCATGGATGTGGCTACAACCTTCCACTCACTTTGAGCATGAATCACGAAGAAGAAAAGCATCCTAGTATGAGAGATAAAATTCTTGCATTACTTGGTATAGATAAAGGAAATTGATGTAGATGGGACTACCTCAGGTATCCTATATAATTTCCTATCCAAAGTAATAATAAAACTATGAGGCCTTGACTCATGTACAACATGATGTTTCGATAAATAAGGTTGGCCCAAAAGAACATCAAAAAATTCAAGGGGGACGACATCACACAATACCTCATCTTTGAAGGGCTTGATTCCATAGGCCAGACAACATTGTTGGCTGACATGAAGATCGCTCCCTTGGAAAAGCCATCTGATGGTGTACGACTCTGTGTGTGGCATTGTTAGTAGATCCAACCACTTGATGACCTACTTTGAGATGAGTTTCTTCTGGCTACTGCTATCAACGATGAAGTGCATCAGATTACCCTTAACCCACATCTGTGAAGGAAAGAGGCACTCACCTTCCTCTGGTTCACAAGGCTTGACCTTGGTGGTGGTAGAAACAATGGAACTGGGTTCTGCATCAATGATCTATATCCCTTTTTCTAGTTTGAACTCAGAGTCATATCTTGTATCTGATTCAGAGGCTTTCACCTCAGACACTAATGACTTCTTTGAGCAAATTTCAACTGTGTTATGTTGGGGGCACTTATGGAACTCACACCATTTCCCAGTGTCTTTCTTTGTCTTCACATTTTCCTTCTTTGTTTGTTGTTTAAATTGGTTGTGCCAAGGAAATTCATCCTTGCTCTACCCTTTTTTCTATGGGTTGGGGCCACCTTTTCTCTGCTTCTGCTGTGAGGGGTTTGCAGACATAAACTATCATGTCTTATGTTTTAGCTTATGCTCGATTTTGACAACATATCGATACGAAGTACCCAAGGATGAGATGTCCATAAAATTCATTTATGTATGGATGTATCTATGCAAAATTATACAATACTTTAGTAGAAGATGTCATTCAGAGTCTTTAATACCAAACTTGGTGCACAAGGTATGGAAGACATTGGTGAACTCTAGCATTGTTTCGTCCCTTTCCTTCCGCAGTGTGGTCCATCTTGTGTATAATTCGTCATAACTTCCAACAGGGTAGTATTGTTCCTTAATAACATCCCTGAAGGAATCCCAAGTGGGTGAAAATAAAAATAATGTATATCCCTCTATTTCCTTTTTCTCATAGAAAGTCTCCCACCAACCTTTGACATGGGGGACAGTTTTAAGGAGCATAAATATAATATTTTCTCCATCGAAAAATTTGTGGAGAGAAAAATACCCTTCTAGAAGGTTAACCATTTGTCCATAACATTCGAATCTATTTGAACTTGAAATATAGGAATATCAAAATTGATCTATACCTTGAAGAGGGTGGCACCTCCACTTAAGGAAGATGCATTGTCTGTTGGCAGTCATCGAAGGATTTGTGCAAAGTTATCCATCATCTCATTCCTTTGTCATGAGAGGGCTTCCTTGAGCAAAAATTTAAAGGGATCTCCTACTCCATTGTCTCTCTTTTCTTCCCCCATGGGTAGCCATCGGGTTTGGTGAGGCTGATCTTACAAAGGCTCAACCGGTTTGAGTCCCAACTTCTTATACCCTAACCTCGTTGGGGACATGGACAGAGAAACATATGAAGATCAGACTCTTATGATACAACTCGTCTGGATTTATGAGAAGAACGAAATGAAACAAATATCTATAACATTAACACAGATATATAGAGAACAATAACAGATATACAGTAGAACTTAAATTCTATTCAATAAAGAAATATGTTGAGACTATAAAGTGTAGAATGGAAACAATCTTGCTCAAATGATGGTAGTTAATCTCTAAGAAGAGATGTGGAGGCTACACGCATTCATTTGAGAACATTACAATGAGGCCTTCAGGTCTTTTTAGCATCAAGAGGTAAACAAAAAACCCTAGACATCCAAAAACCTAACCCTAGGCAATGAAGCACCAAAATTCATGTGGGCCCCTATGGGGTAAGTTGGTAAATCAACTTCCAGGGGTCATAACTTTTGCATACGATCTCTATTTTAGGCATACGATAGCCTGTTGGAAAGTTCTATCCAAGGAATACACATTATGTCGTCACACTCTAACTACAAGTATAGTGTGATTGTAGTGGGCCCAAAAAAAGTTGTTTAGGGCCTCAAAATGACCCCGAAAGTTTAGGACCCGAAAATCTAAAAAAAAATTGCCAAGATGAAAACTATAACTACTAGTATGAAAGATGTATGTGAGCCAACTGGAAGAGATGTGTGGTCACTGATATCCATATGGATCATGCGATCAACCACAAGGACATAACAATTTATCATTTGACATTATGAACATTTCATAAACCCAATTGTCATGTTGTCAAGTGAAATCTTCCCATTGTCATGTTGTGTATATAATGGGTTGTGTTATAGATCTTGTCGAGACAAGTTATATTGTGTTATAGAGATTATCACATTGAAATGGTAGATGAGAGTAGGCCATTGCACCTTTTCTACTTTTTGTGTAAGTATAGGGATTTATAGGGCTTTCAAGGGCTCCATAACCTTCATAACCTTCCTATCTACAGTGTAACCCCCTCTATCATAAATATATAATTATCCTAAATATAAGAAAAAAGATCTATCTTTGTAAGCCATAAATGTATCTCTGTTAATAATGAGTGAGGATAGAGTGTCTATAGCTTCCTCGTACCAAGGGGTGGTGAGACTTCCCGCAAATAAGGTCTCGAGCACAGGGGCAAGTTTAGGGTAGAGTTCAGGGATTGGGTGCAAGTGCAGGATTAGGGTAGAGTTCTCATGGGATAATAGTGATGTTTGAATTGGCTCCTCACACACCTGTGAATTATAAATCCGACCTGGAAGTTAAGATATTGTTGTTAATCTATATGAAACTACCACATAAGGTGATATATATTATAAGTATATGCAACTACGATATGATAAAGAGAATATTAGTATAAAACCTGTAAAGGTTTTGCAATTGCCTAAACAAAATAATTTTTCCTAGTGCAATATGCATGTAGCCTCCATCTTCCATGCAGTCTCCATCTTCGAGTATATCTGCATGCACAATAGAACAAACCCTATGGTGTGCAGAGTTGTGGGTAGGGGAATATATATGCATGAATAATACAACGATCAATATGGTATAGGAAGCGTGCAACATTAGATTAGTCAACCACTTGCCACTTACCGAAACAATGCAACCAGACATGCAATAGTAATTTTTTGAAACCTGTTAATTGTTAAAAGAAAATAGATAAAAATAAAATGTCGTAAGGATGGTTTTTTCCTCGGGAGAGTATGTGAAATCTAAAGTACTTGCCAAATGTGGCATCTCTCTTAATTGAAAGAGTCGCCATGGAATGGTTCACATCAAACATAATCCAATCCTAATTTGGCATCTCCCTTAATTGAAAGAGCCACCATGGAATTGTTCACATCAGACATAATCCAATCCTAATTTAATCACAATTAGGAATTTTTGTTAATCACCTAAACTTGGAAATCACTCTTAATTTAATCACAATTAGGAATCTTTGTTAATTATGCCGAAAGGCATACACCTATTGACAATGGGCAGATTTAATAGGGGTTTAGTGCTTAATAAGTTTTCTATGGACATGATTAAATATGGCTTGAATATTCTTAGTAGTCACACAAAATTAATGGTTGTGATTTCAATCATTAACTTCCTAGCTATTATAAAGACATCCGTTTATGTGTTTACTTTTCATCATTTACCTAATCATATTTAAAAATTACTTTGATAGCTCACTGATTGCCACCACTAAGTGCTTAACAAAAATTAAAATATTAACAAGATAGAAATAAAGCACAGTTGTTTAGTTTCTTTATAGGTGTCTTCAGTTTTCATAAGAGTAATAAATTCTCACTTAATGATAGCATTGGAACGACTCTTCATAATGTGTGCTAATTTCTTTTTGCATTTCCTGAAATGCCAGGCTGGATGGATCGATCCATTACTGAGGGTATTGGAACGACTCTTTATGGTGCATGCATCCTTCACAGTGCGTGTGGATTCCTTTTAGTATACGAGAGAAATGAAGCACAACGGTTTAGTTTATTTACAGGTGTCTTTAATTTTTGTAAGAGTAATAAATTCTTTCACTTAATGATCCATTACAAAGAGCATTCGATACCTAATATTTATTACAAGGGCGAAGATATAGCCAATGATCGGGCTTAAGGGAGAGCGGGTTTTGAAGGTATTGTTGGCTTAAGCGAGAGCAGGTTCTGAAGCTTTAGATCCTCCATTGGCACATAAGGAATTGATCAAGGTAAGAACAGGTGTAGTTGCAATGCAGAACACTGAGAATAATAGTATTCAAAAATTCATGAGAGACCCAATTGAGCTACAAATCTCAAGTTGTTATTTTAGCAGAAAAATAATTCAAAATTTGAACGAAGGAGCTCAGGATTAAAGTTCGTGTGTGGCAGTTGCAGCAAAATTTTGTAAATGTGTAATGGAATACTGTAAGAGAACTGGCCCTTTCATTTTCAAGTGTTTGCAGATGGCAAAGGTAATGCTAATGAAGACTTCCATGATGGTTTCGATGAATACCCATTCATGACATTGGAGGCATTTCATTCTTGTTTAAACAGGCTGATATGAATGACGCCCATAAATGATGTCTTTCAGCGTATATCAGCCACATTATTAAATGAGGTTGTGCTAGTTACTTAAATTTGGAAATCAATTGGAGAGTACAACAATTTTTAAATATGATTAAGAAAATGTAAAAGATTTAATATATAAATGGATATATCATCCACATTATTAAATGTGGTTGTGCTAGTTACTTAAATTTGGAAATCAATTGGAGAGTACAACAATTTTTAAATATGATTAAGTAAATGTAAAAGATTTAATATATAAATGGATGTTTTTATAACAACGAGGAAGTTGATGGTTGAAATCACAACCATTTATTTATTTTGACAACTAAGAATATTCAATCCATATTTAATCTTGTCCATAAAAATCACATTAAGGATTAAAAACCTATTAAATGTGCATTTTCCAATAAGTATATCTTTATTGGTTTAAATATTATTTTTAGTGAAATGCAAAATGGGAAGGCCATTTGAAAAGAGAAAAAACAACGAGTAATAAAATTTCAAATGTTAATTTTCATTTTCATCTATTTTTTTATAATGAAAAGTTGTAAAATTAATGATATTTTTATTGAAAATTAAAAATAATAAGTTATATATATATATAAAAGAAATTAAAAAAAATATTGTTGTTAATTAAATATAAATTTTATTAAATAATTTAATTAAATTTTTTATAATGTTAAAAATTAATTAATTAACTTATTTCAATAAAATTTATATATATAATTTAAATAGAATAAAAATAAATAAAGTTTTATGAAGTTTTTGAGATAATAACATTTTGTGTGGACATTTATATAAGAGAAGATTTTTTTTTTATATGATTATCTAAAATTGTATTTTTCACATGATTGCTTAAAATTATATCAAATTGTATTTTTCAAATGATTGCTAAAATTATATGTTAAGTATGCTTAATCATGGAAAATAAGAAATTGTAGCCAACTTTAAGTTCTTTACTAAAAAGCAAGAAATCTATCAAAATACTAAAAGAATTTACATGATTGCATTCATAGTTAATTAAATTAGGTTAATTTGATGTTTATGATTTGGAAATTTATGAGATTGTATGTATAGTGATTAAATTAGGTTAAATTGAAGTTTATGATTTGGAGCTTTATGAAATCCATACAAATCAATGTAGATTTAGTCGAATCAAATATCAAGATGAATCAATTTTTTTTAAAGGTGTAATTTAAAAAAAAAAAAAAATTCCCAATCAAATCAAATATCAAGATGAATCAAATTTCTAATTTGAAAAAACTAAAATATGAAGATGAATCAAATTTCTTTAAGATGTAATTTGAAAAAAATATAAATGGTTATTGTTCAAATACGGTGGAGGCACGCCCGGTACAGATTTCCAATTCCCATATTCAGAAAGCTCAGCCCATCTTCCGCCATTGAAGAATTGATTCGATGGGAGATGAATTGGCTGCTCTGGCATCAACGTGGTCCAATCATGCCACACCGACTATCAGGAAAGCCGTTCAACCTAAATCTCACTTTCATGTTCATCACCGTCAATAACCAAGAAAAATTCCCCCCTTTGTGTGGTTTCCATGTCTAGGTATAGGTCTAGTTTTTTCCATGTCTTTCCATGTCTAGGTATTGTTATGTCTATGTCTAGGTATAGGTCTTGACATGACTAGGTGAAGGCCATTTCTTTCCTTATGATGTAACAAACTTTCTTTAGTGTGTGAGATTCTGAGAGGGAGAGAGAGGAATACATAGAGGATGGGTAGAGAGAGAGAGTGTATGAGAGTGTGAGAGTCAGAGAGAGGAAGGCAAAGAGGGGGTGTAGAGAGAGAGGAAGAAAGAGAGTGTGAGGGGGGGACAGGGGAAGAAAAAGGGAGTGTGGAGATTGAGGGAGAGGGAGATAGAGAGGGGGCATAGAGAGAGAGAGAGAGAGGAAGGGGGGAGAGAAGGAATGGGGGATATTCGGGGAGAGAAAGGGAGGGGGATACAATAAGTGAGAAAGGGAGGGTTATATGAAAGAGGTAAGGAGAGAAGGTGGCTAGAGAAAAGGAGAGGCCGAGAGTGAGATGGAGAGAGAGATGGAGGGGGTAGAGAGAGAGGGATGAGGGAGATAAGGGGAGGATAGAGAGATAAAACAATAGTATAATAGAGGTCAAGATTGAGATGGACAAAGAGAGATGGATTTAGAACAAGGGGAAAAGAAAAAGAGGGGGGAGGGAGAGAGAAATAGGGGCAGAGAGAGAGAGAGTCAGAGTGAGCCTAACAACAAGGATAAAGAAGAACATCTGGTATATGTAGGAGAGAAAGAGAGGAGAGATAGAGGGAGGGAGTATATATGGAGGAGGGGGTAGAGAGAGTGTGTGAGTGTGAAAGTGGGAGAGAGAAAGAAAGAGAGGGGGATGTATATGGAGTGTTTGAGTGTGTGTGTGTGTGTGTGAGAGAGAGAGAGAGAGAGG
>ML781176.1:137123-155321 GCA_009831015.1 Picea engelmannii | reverse complement strand
ATCCAGTCGAATCAAATATCAAGATGAATCAAATTTCTTTAAGGTGTAATTTAAAAAAGATAAAAAATATTATTGTTCAAATACGGTGGAGGCACGCCCGGTACAGATTTCCAATTCCCATATTCGGAAAGCTCAGCCCGGTACAAAGAAGCCCGCTGCTCTGGCATCAACGTGGTCCAATCATGCCACACCGACTATTAGGAAAGCCGTTCAACTTAAATCTTCTCTAAAAATCATGCCACACTCCTATAAAAAAATCTATCTTCAACGTGGTCCAATCATGCCACACACTGGTGCATCAACGTGGTCCAAGCCGTTCAACTTAAATCTTCTCTAAAAATCTGGCTTTCATGTTCATCACCGTCAATAACCAAGAACGCTAATTCTAATGAACGCTGAAAAGGATCCAGTCACCTTCTCTGCCCTCACTTCCAGAAATCTACAGTACCGGAATTTCCAAGTAAATCGCTGCAGGACCCAGCCACCCTCTCTAACCTGACTTCGACAAATCTAGACCACCGGATATTTATATTCAAAGTGATTTTGAATCTCTTAATAATAAAAATTTATTATTTAATAGAAATTTTATTTGTAACTTTGATAATAATATAAAATAAACTTTGGAATCATGGAATTATTATAATCATGTTTGTTTCTATTATCACTTTTTTTTCATAATTTATTTTAGAATTAATTTAAAAACTTAACAAAATCTTAAAACCACCAATGAAATGAATTTATAGAATTTTATTTTACTAAATTTCAATTAAAATTGTCCAATAAAAAGTGTGTTTCTCACATGATTATGTTTTATGATGAGCATATAAGTTAAAATAAATTAGTGAATTGAAAAAACACAACAACCAACTTAAGTGGATAACTCTCAAATAACATAGAAAGAATAAGAATGCTTCACAACCACACTTAATTATATAACTTTCAAGTTACATAGAAATAATAAAAGTGTTTGAGTAATTTTTAAAGATTGAGTAATGTGTCACTGAATTCTTTATAGATTCCGTGGAGTGGATTGAAGGGAATTTAAAATAGTTACATCCATTATGTATATCTTTTGGAAATTGTTAGATTTAATGGATAGGTTTTTAGTGGATACTATTTTATGTGATTTAATGAATGGGTTTTTAGTGGATACTATTTTATATGCTCATAATATTTTGTGTCGTTATAATAAATAAACGGTTGTAATTTAGACTATTACATCTATGAAAACACATTCATAAAATGACCAGATTTAATGGATAGGCTTTTAATGTACACTATTTTATATACTTAATTTTATTACATGACAAAACATATACTTAGTTATTAAAAAGGATGATTAGAATAATAATTACAGATGGAATTATTAGGCTGAAAATCTTTGTCAAAAGACCAAATTTTGCTGATCACAAATCCGATTTGAAAATCAATCCGATTTGAATGTGAAACCATACTTCACTCTGATGATGGGATTTCTGAAAGCAAAATATGTAGGTTGAAAGCTGTACTCTTGAAAGATTGCAACTTTTTATAAAATTATAATTATAATCCGTGTCTAGACGGAATGCAAATCAACGGACTGGCCCCATTGGGAAAATTGGCGTAACAAGAGGTTGTCCTATCATTGTCACCTTAATACAACACCTCTTTCTATTTAGGGATGATAGGTCAAAGGAGACATCCCTTGTGACCTGGGAGTTTGAGAAGGCAAAGGTTGAAGTGTTAATAAAATATGTCCCCTCTCACAAGTCACACTGATCCGAAAGTCCCAACGTTTTAGAAAATGAAGCAATGATATGCTTGAGTGTACCTGCCCAGAACAAAGCAACAAGAAAACAATATATTTTTCATGTACAATTTGATGTTAGTACTTCAAAAAACCTTGGACTTGTCGATAAAAGAAATAAGTTGATTCAAGATGAAGCAAACAATTTTTTTTATAACAACAATGTATACAAGATGATAGCCTCAAAATTAATGCCTTAAATAGGCTTCACAATGACTAAAAATCATAATCCAACAATAGAAATATACTATCACTTGTCAGAAGCTAATTAGGCAATGTAAAAATCAAATTTTGTAATTGCTTTTAAGAACTTTTACTATTGTAATAATTGGATGTAGCTTAATTTTGTGGAACTTAACTTCTATGCAATAAAGAAATCTGTTGAAACTATAAAATGCAAAATGAAAACAATCTTGCTCGAATGTTGGTAGCTAATCTCTAAGAAGAGATGTGGTGGATACGTGCATTAGTCTGAGAAAATTAAAATGATTCCTCCAGGCCTTTTTATCATTAAGGGGTAAATATAAATCCTTATAAATAAAAAAAACTAACCCTAGGAGTTGAAATGCCAAAAGCCATGTGGGCCTCGATGAGAAAAGTGGGTACATCAACTTCCCAGGATCGTAACTTTTGCATACAATCTCTATTTTAGGAGCACAATAACATGCTGGAAAGTTCTATCTGAGGACTACACATTATTCCATAACACTTTCCCTTTGTCTACGGTGTGATTTTGGCGGGCCCAAAAAACGTTGTTTAGGGCCTCAAAACAACCATGGAATTTTATGACCCGAAAAGGTAGAAAAAAATGCTAAGATGAAAATTGTAACTGCCAAGATGAAAGTTGTATGTGAGCTAGATAGAAGAGGTGGGTGGCCATTGATATCCATATGGATCAATCCTCCCTCCTTAGGAAGAAACGATTTCCATTGCGTTTAGGTCCCCCGTTAGATGAGGAAAGTTTTGTTGAATTTGGCCCAGGGTGAGCCACTTTCCTTGCTGCAAGAGTTGCCCTGCTTTGACAACCCGATAAATTTGAAGCTTATATTTTCAAGTCCCCTTGACCTGTGTGTCCACAATATGATAAGTGGCTTATTTTTCCATGCATTCAGGGTTGAGCTATGTCGGTGTCAAGTGTTCTACTGTCTCTTAGGTGTCCAATAAGGGTGGAAAGTATGGGTGAAGGAGGTCCACATTAAACACTAGGTGCAAACCAAGGAAGGGGGGAATGTTGAGCTCAAAATAATTTTCACCCACATCCTTGGTGATTTTGTAAGGTCCATAACAGAGTGGATGAAGCTTCTGATGGGGTCCTGTAAGGCATTCTTTATGCAAGTGCAACCAAACTTTATCTCCCACCTAAAAAATTTGTGACACCCAGGCTTGATCATGACGGTACTTGTACTTGGAATTGGACTTCTGCAAAATATCCTGAACATGTTGGTGGATTTGTTGGATTCATTCAATGAAATAGGTGGCTTTGTCGGCTTTGGGATGTGCATGGGGCGATTCTTCCTTTGTGGATGCAAGGGGAAGTGCAACATCCATGTTACCTAATGGTTGAAATCCCAACCCCACCTGGAAGGGGAAGTGGTTGGTTGAGCTATGTAGGGAACTATTGTAATTGTGTTGAACATAGGGAAGAATCTCATGCCATGTCCATGAATGATTAGAATCTTACATGCACAAGATATTCACAATCATCGTCTTGACGACCTTGGTTTTGACATCCATTTGTGGGTGGAAGGTCGTGGATTTGGTGAGATTAGTCTCAAGTTATGACCAGAGGCTCGAAAATAATGTGATGAGGAATTGACTATCCATATCTGAGATTATGGTTTGTGGTATCCCAAAATGTACCGAAACTCATTTGAAGAAGATCTTGGTGGTGGTCTCTGTTGTGATACTCTTCTTGCAAGCTACCATCTAGGAAAATCGATCAACAACCATGAAAACATGGTCATTTCCATGCTTGGTTGAAGGAAGGCCTGAAATGTAGTCCATTGAGATAGATTCCCATGGTCTGTCAGGAGTATGAAGAGGAGCGTACATGCCTTGTTTCATAATGGTCGATTTGGAAATGGCAGGGGCCGTGCAGGACCTGATATACTTAATGACATCCTATTGAAGTTTTGACCAATAGAAATGGTGTTGCAACACTACCACTACCTTTTCTATGCCTAAGTGTCATTCGACTCGACTGTATTGAGCTTCCCAAATCATCTTTGCTCGCTCTCTTGATGGAATGCAGACATGGCCCAGATGGCACAAAAACATGTCCTGCAGATGAAAATCAGTGATAGTTATGCTTGTGCCCTGCATATGGTAGGTAGTGGCGAAGTCAATATCTCTCTTGTAGAGTTGGGGGCATCCATGGGTCTCATGTCCACAGGAGTGTAGCATTGTGGTTAGTGTGGAAATTGGAGGTCGACTAAGGGAGTCAACGACACGGTTAGTGCTCTCTATCTTGTACTTGATGTTGAGATTTAACTAATGGAAGTATGTGGACCACTTCTGATGGCAGTCATTCTTCAATTTTCCTTTTGTATGCATGAACTACAGAGGCTTATGATGAGTGTGGATGAATGTCTCCTTTCCGAGAATATAATGTCTCCAGTAGACGCAAGATTTTATAATATAGTACATTTATAATATAGTACGGAAAGTGTCTGATAACATATCACTACGATAGGCCATGGGATGTCCATGTTGAGTGAGAAAAATTCCCACAACACAGTTTAAATAATCTGTCTCAATTTCGAAAGGTTGTTACAGGTCGGGTAATGAGAGCATCGATGCTGAGCATAAGTGCTACTTCAAGCGTTTCTTCAAATCATCGAATTCTTTCTCTTGTGACTGGCCCCACACAAATTTTTCCTTTCCACCACCCCTCGTCACTTGGATAAGGGCCCATGCAATGTGCGAGAACCCCAACATGAACCTACGATATAAATTGGCAAAGCCTAAGGATATCTAAATCTTAGTGAGTGTGGTCGGGTTTGGCTAGCCGTGGATGACCTAGATCTTGGTTGGATCGACATGCACCGCATTCTCATAAAAACTTTATCCTGTGTATTGGACCTTGTTCATGTTGAAAGAACATTTTTCCAAATTTGCATATAGCTTGTGTTGGTACAGAGTGTGCAGAACCTGTTGAATATGCTGCAAGTGTTCCACCTAATTCTTGTTGAAGAGGAGAATGTCATCCAAGTACACCACCACAAAAGATTTGGTGAAAGACCATAATATAACATTCATCATCCTCGTGAAAATTGTTGGGGAAGTTTTCAAGCCAAAAGGCATGACCAACCATTCAAAAAGACCTTCTATGGACTTGAAGGTATTCTTCCATACATTGGTCTTCTCTATTGGAACCTGGTAGTAGCCGCACTTCAGATCAATATTAGTGAAGTATGTGGCCCCCTTGAGCTGGTCAAGGAGATCATAGATTCATAGAATTGGGTACCACTTCCAGACTGTGATTTTATTTAGAGCCCTATAATCAATGCAGAGTCACCAGGTCCTGTCTTTGTTTTACATCGACATGATTGGGCTTCCACAAGGTGATGATATTGGGATAATGTGCCCCTTTTCAAGTAGATCTTCGATCTATCGCTTGATTTCCTCATTTTCTTATAGAGAGTGATGATATATTGGCCCATTGGGTAGTGGTCTATCAGGGGTCAGATCAATTGAGTGCTTGACCTTATAGTGCAGAGGTACCCTAGTGGATGAAGAGAAGATGTCTTTGTATTCTTTCACGATATTATCCACTTGCTTATGCTATGTGGAGAGACCCGTCGAGGATGTCATGGATGTGGTTGAAACCTTCCACTCACTTTGATCACGAATCATGAAGAAGAAAAACATCCCAGTATGAGAGATGAACTTCTTGCATTACTTGGTATAGATAAAGGAAATCGATGTAGATGGGACTACCTCAGGTATCCTGTATAATTTCCTGTCCAAAGTAATAATAACACTACGAGGCCTTGACTCATATAAAACATGAAGTTTCGATAAATAAGGTTGGCCCAAAAGAACATAAAAAAATTCAAGGGGGATGACAACACACAATACCTTATCTTTGAAGGACTTGATTCCATAGTCCAGACAACACTGTTGGCTGACACAAAGATTGCTCCCTTGGAAAAACCATCTGATTGTGTACGACTGTGTGTGTGTCATTGTCAGTAGATCCAACCACTTGACGACCTACTTTGAGATGAGTTTCTTTTGGATACTGCTATCAACAATGAAATGCATCAGATTACCCCTCACCCACATCTATGAATGAAAGAGGTGCTCACCTTCCTCTGGTTCATCTGGTTCACCAGGCTTGACCTTGGCGGTGGTAGAAACAATGGAACTTGGTTCTGCATCAATGATCTATATCCCTTTTTCTAGTTTGGACTCAGAGTCATATCTTGTATCTAATTCATAGTCTTTCACCTCAGACACTAATGACTACTTTGAGCAACTTTCAACTGTGTTATGTTGGGGGCACTTATGGAACTCACACCATTTCCCAGTGTCTTTCTTTGTCTTCACATTGTCCTTCTTTGTTTGTTGTTTAAATTGGTTGTGTCGAGGACATTCATCCTTCCTCTACGCTTTTTTCTATTGGTTGGGGACACCTTTTCTCTGCTTCTGTTGTGAGGGGTTTAAGATTATGCTCGATTTTGATAACATATCGATAGGAAGTACCGAAGGATGAGATATCCAGAAAATTCATTTATGTATGGATGTATCTATGCAAAATTCTGCAGTACTTTAACACAAGATGTCATTCAGAGTCTTTAATACCAAACTTGGTGCGCAAGGTATGGAAGACATTGGTGAACTCTGGCACTGTTTGGTCCCTTTCCTTCTGCAGTGTGGTCCATCTTGTGTATAATTCGTCATAACTTCCAACAGGGTAGTATTGTTCCTTAATAACATCCCTGAAAGAATCCCAACTAGGTGAAAATAAAAATAATGTATATCCCTCTATTTCCTTTTTCTTATAGAAAGTCTCCCACCAACCTTTGACATGGGGGACTGTTTTAAGGAGCGTAACATAATATTTTCTCCATCGGAAAATTTGTGGAGAGAAAAATACCCTTCTAGAAGGTTAACCATTTGTCCATAACATTCGAATCTATTTTAACTTGAAATATAGGAATATCAAAATTGATCTATACCTTGAAGAGGGTGGCGCCTCCACTTGAGGAAGATGCATCTCCTGTTGGCAGTCGTCGACGGATTTGTGCAAAGTTATCCATCATCTTGTTCCTTTGTCATGAGAGGGATTCCTTGAGAAATTTTTTAAAGGGATCTCCTACTCCATCATCTCCCTTTTCTTCCCCCATGGGCGACCATCAGGTTTGGCAAGGCCGATCTTGCAAAGGCTCAACTGGTTCGAGTCCCAACTTCTTATACCCTAACCTCGTTAGGGACATACACAGAGAAACATATGAAGATTAGACTGCTATGATACCACTGATCTAGATTTATGAGCGGAACGAAATGAAACAAATATCTATAACATTAACACAGATATATAGAGAACAATAACAGATATGTAGTAGAACTTAAACTCTATTCAATAAAGAAATATGTTGAGACTATAAAAGGTAGAATGGAAACAATCTTGCTCGAATGATGGTAGTTAATCTCTAAGAAGAGATGTGGCGGCTACGCACATTCATTTGAGCACATTACAATGAGGCCTTCATGTCTTTTTAGCATCAAGAGGTAAACAAAAAACCCTAGACATCCAAAAACCTAACCATAGGCGATGAAGTGCCAAAAGTCATGTGGGCCCTTATGGGGTAAGTTGGTACATCAACTTCCAAGGGTCGTAACTTTTGCATACGATTTCTATTTTAGGCATACGATAGCCTATTGGAAAGTTCTATCCAAGGAATACACATTATGTCATCACACTCTAACTTCATGTATAGTGTGATTATAGCCGGGCCCAAAAAAAGTTGCTTAGGGCTTCAAAACGACCCCGAAAGTTTAGGACCCAAAAACCTAGAAAACAATTACCAAGATGAAAATTGTAACTACTAATATGAAAAATGTATGTGAGCCAACTGGAAGAGATGTGTGGTCACCGATATCCATATGGATCATGTGATCACCCACAAGGACATAACAATTTATCATTTGACATTATGAACATTTCATAAACCCAATTGTCATGTTGTCAAGTGAGTCATGTTGTGTTATAGAGATTCTCATATTGACATGGTAGATGAGAGTAGGCCATTGCACCCTTTCTACTTTTTGTGTAAGTATAGGGATTTACAGGGCTTTCAAGGACTCCATAACCTTCCTATCTACAGTGTAACCTCCTCTATCATAAATATATAATTATCCTAAATATAAGAAAAAAGATCTATCTTTCTAAGCCATAAATGTATCTCCGTTAATAATGAGTGAGGATAGAGTGGCTGGTGCAGGTTTAGGGTAGAGTTCAGGGATTGGGTGCAAGTGCAGGATTAGGGCAGAGTTCTCATGGGATAATAGTGATGTTTGAATTGGCTCCTCACACACCTGTGAATTATAAATCCGACCTGCAAGTTAAGATATTGTTGTTAATTTATATGTGACTACCACATAAGGTAATATATATTATAAGTATATGCAACTACGATATGCTAAAGAGAATATTAGTATAAAACCTGTAATTATTATATGATATGCTATGCTAAAAGTATACCATATGCTAAAGTATAATATTAGTATATCGTATAGTATAAAATATTAGTATACGATATGCTAAAATATAATATTTTTATAAAAGAAATTAAAAAAAATATTGTTGTTATTTAAATATAAATTTTATTAAATAATTTAATTGAATTTTTTATAATGCTAAAAATTAATTAATTAGTTTTATTTCGATAAAATTTATATATATAATTTAAATAGAATAAAAATAAATAAAGTTTTATGAAGTTTTTGAGATAATAACATTTTGTGTGGACATTTATATAAGAGAAGATTTTTTCTTTAAATGATTACCTAAAATTGTATTTTTCACATGATTGCTTAAAATTATATCAAATTATATTTTTCAAATGATTACAATAAAATATTACAAGATATTTCTTGTTATGTTATCATAAATGTCAAATATTTCTGTTAGTTTTGTCAGTTATGATCTAAATTCGACCAAAAAATGTTTGTATTTTCAAATCTAAATTCAAAATTCAACCAATTTTTTTTCAAATTTTATGTTTGAGTAAATTTTGTAAATTTTGTTAGAATTGAAAAATTTTAACAGTATCTTACCGAATTCGAATTTGGCCGAATAGACGAATTTTGTTCGAATTGAAAAATTTTCACTATATTCCTTGCCGATTAGACGAATTTTGTTCAAATTGAAAAAAATTCCTTATCATACCGAATTCGAATTTGGTAACTATGCTTCTCAACACTGTTCGTATTAACCAGATCAACAGTACTGTTTACTAGCACAGCTGTAAACTGGTGGTTGGTGAATGCCAAAAGGTTTAGGTTGGCCCAGAAAATGAAACATGGATTCACATCTCTCCAGTTTGTAATAAAATTTTAATCTTTATTAATCATTCAGATGTGGCAATCAGCTAGCCATCATAGTAAATTTTAAATATGATAAAGTAAAAGTAAAAAAATAAACATGTAAATGGATGTTTTTATAATAGTGAGGAAGTTAGTGGTTGAAATAACAACCATTGGTTTATTGGGATGACTAAAAATATTCCATCAATATATAATGTTGTCCATACAAAACTGATTAAACACTAAAAACTTATTAAATATGCCCATTATCAATAAGCATACACCTTTCAAAGTAACAAAAAAAAGTGCACCATTACATTAACCACCAGGAAGACTTGCAACATGAGCAGGCTAATCTTCTTTATGTGTTTCACTCTCCCCTCAGGTGAATTTGCTATGGAACTGAAGGAAGACAGAAAAACATGCAGAAGCAGCTGTTGAAGACTCAATACTTCACCATCATTTTTATTATCGTGGCAGTTGGTGCTGTAGAAATCTAGTAGGAGGAAACTTTGGTTGTGGCTGTGGCGTTGAAATTGGATGATCAAATTTTGTCGAATTTGAGTATGAAATACTTCAAATTTATACACGGTGTCAGTAAAGTAACGTTTGATTTAGGATTTCTTTATTTTTAATTCATTTCGTTAAAAAAATATTTATAAAACGGCTACATGTTTGATTTAGGATTTCTCTATTTTTAATTCACTTCGTTAAAAAAATTTTATAAAACGGTTACAGGGATGACATTTTGTCGTTCCAAATTTTGTTGTTAGTCATAATTTATATTTGGCAAGTAGGTTAATAAGGTTAATGAATAATTTATGTTAATGAGGTGTTTTAATGAATAACTGACTCAGAATGATATATTCCAGGCTATATGTGTTAATTTTGATTTTTAGTTTGTGGACAGGATTAATAATATTCTTCTATGATTAAATCTGACACACATTGCATATTTTTAATTAAAAAAGTGATTAATGAAAGTTTTCAATAAATATATACTAGGTTTAATTATATAAATTTAAATATGAAATACTTTAAATTTATATATCATGTCTATTGATTTAATAATCTTAAAAAAAAATTGATACCTAAAATTTGTCATGTATGACCAAAACATAACAATTTTTTTTTTAATTTAACTGAATTTTGCCCTTCTCTAAAAGTTTTTTACCAATTAACATAAAATTGTGATTATTCATTTTTTTTTTAAATTAACTGAATTTTGACCCTCTCTAAAAGTTTTTTTTCCAATTAACATAAAATTTTACTCATTCGATAATGTGTTGAACAATGGTCTTTTTTAATCACACTTAACTCAATAAATCTATGAACTTGACACTTTCGTCTAATGCATTGACCTACCAATAAATCTATGCCCATGTGAGTTTGACAACTTGCCCTCATGAACTTCATTGTCAATGTGTTTACATGGCTTTTCAAAGCAAGTCAATGTAGGGTGATGTAACATTTGTTTTGGTAATAAACCAAGAAGTGCTTGGTAAGTAACTTGAATAGAAGCACCCTCTTAACACACTAAACAATGGTGATGTTGAAGAAGATGACACTTTGGCAACAAGTAATGGTGATAAAAAAAAAAGATGACACAATGGTGATATTGAAGAAGATGATACTTTGGCAATGGTGACAAAAAAACATGACACGTTAGAGTCTTACGAAAATGCTTAAATGTTTTACCATGGTCCTAATGGTCCTAATGGGAGAGTATGAATATACATCTAATTTTGTACTCCTAAGACTTCAATATTTATGGGATCACATAGATAGAAACACACTTTAAGATGGTGTTTATCATATCACATGTTGGTGAGGATTCAAACAATTCAAATTGAGAATTGTTTTCTACATGTTTATCTAGGCATAGCCTTTGGTGATGGAAGTCCAAGATATAACTCAATAAGGAAAAGTTGACAACCATGACTAGACGGAAATACACAATTCCCAATTATTTTTTAATGTTGTGGATTGGTGAGAGGAATTAAATTGCTCGAGGTCATGTACTGGTATGAGATTTGAATTCACTAAAGGTGGTGTAGCTCATGGAGTTATGTTGACTTTAAAATACAATTATGAGGAAAATTGCAAGATCATTGATTCTACTCATGAAATTGCATACAAGAAGTTTCTTAGCTTTGTTATGTAGAAGGATGAATCATGTCACTATATCCTATTTGGTTTGATACCAAATTTAGAAAATCTGATAGAAACAAAACAATAATGACATAATTGAGGGGATTGGCATCCAAAATTAAATTTCAAGTTAAGTAATCATTGAGATAAGACTCATTTTGTTATTGTAAGTGAAGTACACTAGTGGGATGATGATGATGATGATGAAATTATTGTTTGGTATAGTAAATAAGTCGTGTTGAGGATGAACCATGCTAAGCACTATTGAAAGTTAAATAAAAGTTGGCATTTGTGTTGTCATAAAAACATTTGTGGATAAGGGTTTAGAATTATAGCTCAATTTTTAAAGCCACTCTCCTTCAATCGTTCCAAGCTTCGGGAGGTTTCAAGTTCAAGTCCAAGATCTTGCATATGGTCTCCTTGCTCTAGTTGGGGTTTTGTCAATAAGACGGTTGGATCCCAATGCAAAAATACAACTCTAGATTCAATAAAAGGTACACCCTCCTAAGTGGTAGCCATTCAGTCATTGATGACTTCCCAAAGGACTTAGACCAGAGAAATTGTGGAGGTTGAACCTCCAAATGGGAAAATGAAATTGGTGGAGTGATTTGTAAACTACCATCGATATTTCACTAGAAAAGTTCATCACAACAGATCTAATAAAATACATAAATCTTTACTACTAAGGTTATTTTTCCTTTAGATTTATAGAATATTTAGTTACTAATTTTCTACTTATGCATGAAATAGATAAAATGCAGAAAATAGAGAATAGTAAAATACAATCACACCATCGAAAAATAAACACAAGCTATGATATAGTAAACCCAATATGATAGAAAACCTAGCTAGAAGGTGAGGTTGCTCTGCCCTCTTTTCTCTAGAATAGAAATGTTGCAAGTACAATGAAAGAGGCACTCTTCGTGGAGTGGCCTTTGATATGTGGCCTGTATGGTTGCTACAAAATCTTTCATCCTGTGTTATGCTCATAGAATACCACTCTTAGATGTTCTTCTCAACTATGGAACAAGATACAATGAAAAATCATGGAAACCCCTTCTCCTCCTAGTGGTCGAGTATTTAACATAGCTCGATAGCCATCTATGTTGAAATATTGTAACTTCGAAGAATATTCTAATTATTATATTATAGATCAAATCCCCTTTTGTGAGGATGGAACCTCACTTATTCATTCACTAACTCACTCATCTAGTGCACATATTTTGAAGGCAATTGGAGTTGCAGGAGAAAGGAGAAGAGAGGCGCATGCTCAGTGTTGGTTTATTCTTATGCTCTTTCTACTTTTGGGATGAAAAAGGTTCATATCTAAAGAAGCTTCTAACAAATCCCTCTAAAACTATCGGCCCTCCTGGTAAACCAAAAGGGAACACAACACATAGAATGTGTTGTGCAGTCTCACTCGAGATAGTTCTAGGGGTGATTGCAATGCTCATATTCTTGCAGTTTAGGAAAGAGTGGGGATCTATGATTGAAATTCATTTTATTATGCCTTAATTTGGTTGTTCTTTATGTTATTCTAAATATTCATTCATCTTCTAAATCTATGCATGCATTCCAACATATCTAACATATGGTAGATCTCATAGAATTATCCATTATTAGTCTAACTACTTGTAGAAGGTAAACCAAAAAATAATCAGAACACATAACACAAGTGTTACCATGGTTCACCCCCTCCTAGGCTATGTCCACAAAGATATGGCTCTCAGGATCTTTTATTTTGGTTCTGCAATACATAGAGTTGCACACATTGGAACTTCGTTCTTACAATCACAAAATAGACTCCACAAAATTTGTGAGGCTAAATAGATCTCACCAGGCTCCTCAGCCTATGATCTAACCCTTAAGGTATAGCTACCCTTTTCCCCTTTAGTTGAAAAACTTACAAAAATGGTATCCGATCTTACAATAGCTTCCTTGACTTAACAGATCAAAACTTAGTAACAACAATAACAACCAAAATCGACTGACCAACGATGAACCCCGACCTAGACCTCCCAGGTCTTTACTTATACTAATTCTCAGCTCATCAGCTGGTACAATCTCTTACAAAAACTCTAACCCTAATGAGGTTAGGTTTTCCTTCATGCGACCCTTGCATGCTCTCCTCCCTTGCATGCAGATTTTCCTAGCATGTGTTGCTTTTCCTACCAGCTGTCTTTTTCCTTGTTAATCTCTACCTTCCAAAAATGGTTTTTCCTCAAACTTGGCCCACACCCAACATGCCCCAACACTGAAATGTTTCTCATCCTGAGTCACCTATGCATTGCATGCTCCCACACTAGCCTCTACTAGGTTGTGGAACTTGTCTGCAAGTTCCCTTCCTCTTTCCTAAACATGGAGGGCCTTCTCTGCGAGTGCTTCTAATGCTTGTGTTGTGATCTCCTCCTGGATCATTGCTACACACTTTATCTGTGCGTGTGCCATGTTCCTCTTCTCCTCCTCCAATTGCACGATCAGTTGTAGTGCTTGCTCTTGAATAGGTTCCATCTACACCTCTCTTTCCTTCTTCTGTGTTTGCGCTGCTTTTAACTATGCCTGCAACTTCTTCATGTATCTTGCGTTCCCTTCAGATGCTCTGTGATACTCATAGATTTATGCCTCTGCTTGAGGTCTTATATTTTTGTGCTTACTTTTCCTTATTTTTGGTCCCACTATTGGACCTATTCGTCTTCCTCTAGTATTGTCCAAAGTTGCGATGCTCTATCAAACAATCCCGCTGCTGCGCTGACTTGTTTTTCCATCTCATTGATTTGGCTTGTAGCTTCTTATTTCCTTTGTTCCTTTACCTCCGAGGGAGTTGTGGGGTTGAGTTTTTCTTCAATTCATCGATCTCTTGCTGGTACTAATCGATTGTGTGTACAATCATGTCAATATTTTCCACTGTACTTTGTTCTATTGCTTGCACGTTAATCGTTATTCGGTTATATGTTATTATCAATTCTTTCTATAACATTTCTGGGTGTTTCTTTTCTTCCTTGGTTTCGAGCTTGACCTGACTAAATACCAATTATAACACTTCCTTTCCATTCTTCATATGTTGCAAGTCTATTGCATCTGTTTGTGCATGCGACTACACCTTCGACGCGACACTGACTTGAAGCTTGTACAATGACTTGGTTGGTATCCTTTCCAGTACCATCTCTACTTGTTTCAGATCCTTTAGTGGTGTCTAGGCTACCATCTCATCCATATGCAACATGTTTGGTGTAACTGGGAAATTTGAGTTTGCCTATGCTATAGTTTGGATGGTATCCTTCTCGCTCAATGTAGACCTTGCCTTTACTTCGGTTACTGCCGGGAATGAATCTCTTCCTTTTTCAAGTCCATGTGTTGCTCTGATATGTTCTAAGACCTGCCTTATATCAGCCATCTCGTCTTGAATTCAACCTGTTTGGTCTTGGACATCTTCGAACTCCTCAATTGTGCATTATTGTACCTTCTTTTCCACGAGGTCGGAGTCGTCCTCGGTGATCGTATACTATGGTAGTTGCTCGTGCACCTTGCCCTTATTGCACGAACCCCTCGTATGTATGATTGGATTCTTGGGTTGCATTGTTTCCTGTGAGGTGGCTATCGAGGGGGTTTCTTGTGTTGTTGTATCTCCCATTACTTGTTCTCTTGGTATTGGGGTAGTATCCTTTTTTCCAGTCTGTGCATCTTTCTTTTGAGCACTCCCCTTCTTATGTTTCGTCGGCTGCTAACTTGGATTCGAGTTTTTAGGCACAACTTTGTCTCGTGCAGGTGTGTTGGTTGACCCTGCATCTACCTTCGTAACCTTAGGAAATTCTTGAGTTAATATTGAAATCCTCCAGTCATCGTGCCAATCCCTCATGGCCATTTCTATATCCTGGATCCCTGCGTGCTTGGATCCACATATTGTGTCTCATCTCTTTGAAGTTGGTTATTTCCCTGAATTGTGTGACCACGTCTAGAGTTATTCTTCAAGAATTCACAATACTCTCTTGTATCTCACTGAAGTACCGTGAAAAGGTACATGTGTTTCCACTTCTATTCTTCAGGTCCGAAGTGCTCACCAAGGATGTGTACCGTGTTGCATGGGAATGATCTATCCAGGTAACAAATTAAGAGTATGGAGTCACCTTCTACCCGATTAATGCAATCAAAATAAATAACACTAAGTAGTGGAACTATGGTCCCAAGTACTGCGCATATTTGAAGTCATCGAGGAGCATGTTCAATAAATATGGAGCCCAGATGAGTAGAGTGCCATTGGTGCACTGTGCTACAGCTGGGATGACCCTAGCAGGGACTTCCTTCTTGTGGCATTTTCAGAGCGTCTTATAGGACATGAGTTTGGTGGACATTCTCATTTTGCGTCGTTTATCCTTTTGATAATTATCCCGTGCGAGCCCCTCTCTGTGATGTACTTTTTCTTTATTTCCTCGTCTAGGGATTTCTCCTTTGTTTTTTCATCAAGGTAATGTGCAGGAATCTCCCCCATAGTTGGCAGACCTGTGATGAATAGAATTAGTTCTACGTCTATTGAAACAAGATCCAACAACCATAATAATCCTCCATGGAGGACCGCCATAAAATTCTTGACACAATTTATTGCCTCTTTCCCCCTGCCGTAGTGTGGAATTTCTATCATATTTGGAATGCTCGTGTTGGCCAATCTGTCTGCCCATTGTTTTGGCTGTATAATGGGGTCACCAAAGTGACCTGTGCCTATGCTATCAAGGTATAACAGCTATTCAAACTCTGGTAATTTTCCAGCATTGGCCACGTCATGGTATGAATACCACAGTCTTTCCATGCATCCTAGAAGGTTAGGCATGACCTTCACCCCTCAGGAATGCACGATAGTACTATTGATGAGTCATCCTATCAGCATGGTGACTACGACATCATATGTTTTCACTTTCTTCTTGGTGGCTGACTTGAGGTCCCAACCTCTATTTGTCTCTTCTCAACGTCAGATTCCAGTTGGACGATAATATCTTCCACCAGACCCTCCTTCTGTTGTGCAGCCCCTGCTCTGTGTGGTTGTATTGGCATAACAACTTATGTTTGTATCATGGTGGCCCAATTTACTCTACGAGATCCTTCGACCCTCACAAGTATCTATAGGTTTTTTGCATCTTCGGCCTATCGACCCTGTGCGATTTCATGCAGATCGATGTCCATGGTAGTTATTGTTGGGGCTCGTGTTTCTTCCTCCATTGATGTAGGGCTTATTGGTTCTTTGTGTGGTGAGGGAATTGTGTCATCATCGAAGAATTCCCCCCTTTGTGTGGTTTCCATGTCTAGGTCTAGCTCTATGTTTTTCCATGCCTTTCCATGTCTAGGTATTGTTATGTCTAGGTCTAGGTATAGGTCTTGACATGTCTAGGTCAAGGCCATTTCTTTCCTTGTGATGTAACAAACTTTCTTTAGTGTGTGATATTCTGAGAGGGAGAGAGAGGAATACATAGAGGATGGGTAGAAAGAGAGAGTTAGAGAGAGGAAGACAAAGAAGGGGTGTAGAGAGAGAGGAAGAAAAATAGTGTTAGGGGGGGACAGGGGAAGAAAAAGAGAGTGTGTGATATTGATGGAGAGGGAGATAGAGAGGGGGCATAGAGAGAGAGAGAGAGAGAGAGAGAGAGAGAGAGAGAGAGAGGAAGGGAGGAGAGAGGGAATGGGGGATATTCAGGGAGAGAAAGGGAGGGTTATATGAAAGAGGTAAGGAGAGAAGGTGGCTAGAGAAAAGGAGAGGTTGAGAGTGAGATGGAGAGAGAGATGGAGGGGGTAGAGAGAGAGGGATGAGGGACATAAGGGGAGGATGGAGAGATAAAACAATAGTATAATAGAGGTCGAGAGTGATATGGACAAAGAGAGAGGGAGTTAGAACAAGGGGACAATAAAAAGAGGGGGGAGGGAGAGAGAAATAGGGGCAGAGAGAGAGAGAGAGAGTCAGAGTGAGACTAACAAAAAGGATAGAGAAAAACATGTGGTAGATGTAGGTGAGAAAGAGAGGAGAGATAGAGGGAGGGAGGGGGAGAGATACATGGAGGAGGGGGTAGAGAGAGTGTGTGAGTGTGAAAGTGGGAGAGAGAAAGAAAGAGAGGGGGATGGACATGGAGTGTGTGTGTGTGTGTGTGTGTGTGTGTGTGTGTGAGAGAGAGAGAGAGAGAGAGAGGGAAGGGGAGTATACATAGGTAAATAGAGAAATGGGGGATGAGTTGGGGAGAGAGAGGAAGTAGGATACAAAATGAGGGGCAGATAGGGGTAGATGTATGAGAGACAGAGAGAGGAAAGGGGAGTATATATATATAAAGAGAGAAATGGAGAGAGAGTGGTGGAGAGAGAGGGAGGGGGATACAATGAGCATGAAATATAGGGGGATACAGAGTGAGGGGTAAAGAGGATTACATGAAAAGGTGATAGGAGTGTAGGGGGAGATAAGGGGAAAGAGTGAAAGAGACAACAAGAGTAGAAGAGATCTTGAGAGTGAGATGGATAGATAGAGGGATAGGGTAGAGAGAGAGAGCGAGGATGGAAAGAAGAGGAGGGAGGGAGAGAGCCAACAAGAGTAGAAGAGAGGTTGAGAGTGATATGGAGAGAGGTAGATAGGTGGGTATAATGAGACAGATAGAAAGAGGGGTAGAGAGATAAAGTGAGAGTGATACTAACAAAAAGTAGAGAGAGAGAGAGGTATATGGGGATGGAGGGACAAAGGGGAAGAGAGAGAGAGAGAGAGAGAG
>ML781176.1:62081-92597 GCA_009831015.1 Picea engelmannii | reverse complement strand
CTTTCCAGGATCTCGAATGGCCCACAAAATCTTGCTGCCAACTTGGCGCAACTTCCCAGCTTCAGGGAACTCCTGTTAGTTTTCACTTTCAGGAAAGCATGGTCACCCACTTTGAATTCTCTATGGGTTCTGTTATTATCAGCATAACTTTTCTGCCTATCCTAGGCAACTTTCAGATTCTGTTTGATTTTTATCATTTGATCTTCCATCTCTTTGAGTAGTTCAAGTCCAACTACTATTCTGTCAGCTGGATTATCCCAGCTCACTGGAGTGTTTCACTTTCTTCCATAAAGTGCTTCGAATGGACTCATCTTAAGAGATGCATGATACCCATTATTGTAGGTGAATTCTACCAAATACAGGTAGTCTTCCCACCTTGATGGTTTATCCATCACATACATTATCAGCATGTCTTCTATTACTCTGTTTACTCTCTCTGTCTTTCCATCAGACTCGAGATCATATGTTGTACTGAAGTTCAGATTCGTTCTGAATCCCTTGAACAGTCCTCTCCAGAAATTCAAAGTGAATTTCGAGTCCCTATCAGACACAATTGTCTTAGGAATTCCATGCAAGCATGCAACTTCTTTTAAAAAGATATCAACAACATCTGCTGCTCTGTGGGTGGTTTTCCGTGGAATAAAATGGGTAGCTTTAGTAAGCTTGTCCACCACCACCATGATTGAATCATGCTACTTGCTTATTCTGGGCAATCCTGTGATAAAATCCATTGTTACCACGTCCCATTTCCACTCAGGAATGGGTAAAGGCTGTAACAACCCTGCTGGGTGTCTATGCTCAACCTTAACCCTTTGGCATTCCATACATCTGGCGATGTATTCAACAATTTCTTTCTTGAATCCCGACCAAAAATAATGGCTTTTGACTGTTGCCACAGTCTTTTGATATCCAGGATGACCAGCATAAGTCACATTATGCATTTCTTTTAGAATTGCTAGCTTCAATTCTCGGTCATTATGTACATACACTCTATTTTTATACAAAAGTAAACTATCAGTTCCCAAGGTGTAACTTTCCTTGGTTTGTGGTTTCTCATGCTGTTGTAGCTTTGCTACAAGTCTTTTGTACTGCAAATCAACATTTGCAGCTTCAAGAATTCTGTCTTTGATCTCAGTTCTGTACATGCTAATGGTTGTAGCATTTAATTCATCCACTTTTCTGTTGAGTGCATCAACCACCTTATTTTCTTTCCCTTTGATATGCTTGATATCAAAGTCATATTCACACAGAAATTCCAGCCATCTAATTTGCCTAGCATTTAAGGTTGGTTGATCAAATAAATACTTCAGACCGTTATGGTCTGTTCTCAACTCGAATTTCTTTCCCATGAGGTAATGTCTCCATTTCCTCAAGGCGTGGACGATTGCTGCCAGCTTCAAATCATGAGTGGCATAATTCTTCTCATGCTCCTTCAACTTTCAGGATTCATAGCAAACTACAAATCCTTCTTGGCTGAGAACTCCTCCCAGCCCCTCCTTACACGCATCTGTGCACAGTACATAATCCTTGTTTGGATCTGCAATCTTCAGGATTGGAGCACTAGTGAGCAATTGCTTCAGTTGCTGGAAGATGCTCTCACATTCATCACTCCACTGAAATTTCTTCTCCTTCCTTTGCAAGGAAGTGATAGCATGCACTATCCTTGAGAATCCGGCTATGAACCTCCTATAATAACCTGCCAGACCCATAAAGGATCTAACTTCTGTCACATTTCTTGGCACTGGCCATTCTCGAATGGCCTGTGCCTTTTCAAGATCCACAGCGATCCCCTCCTCTGATATAATGTGTCCCAAGTAATGGATCTGCTTTTGGTAAAAGGAGCACTTGCTCGGTTTTGCGTACAGTTGGTGTTCTCTCAACACCCGTAGCACCATTCTCAAGTGTTGTTCATGTTCTTCCTCTGTCTTGGAATACACCAAGATATCGTCCAAGAAGACTATGACAAACTTGTCCAGATAATTTCTGAACACTCCATTCATTAAGCACATGAAGACAACAGGCGTGTTGGACAGTCCAAACGGCACCACTGTAAATTCATAATGACCGTACCTTGTTCTGAAGGTGGTCTTTCTGATGTCTTCATATTTTATCCTCACTTGATGATATCCAGATCGAAGATCTATTTTCGAAAATACTTTTGCATCCTTCAACTGATCAAAAAGATCATCAATCCTTGGCAAGGGATATTTGTTTTTGATAGTGACTTTATTCAACTGTCGAAAGTCAATGCACAGCCTCATCGTTCCATCTTTCTTCTTCACAAATAGGACCGGGCTCCCCACGGTGACACGCTGGGACGAATTTACCCTTTCTTTAGTAGCTCTTCGAGCTGCAGCTGCAACTCTTTCAGCTCTGGTGTGCTCATTCTATAAGGAGCCTTTGAAATTGGAGCTGCTCCCAGCATCAGATTTATAGAAAAATCGATGTCCCTCTTCGGAGGTAGTCCAGGCACCTCCTGAAAAACGTCCTCAAACTCTTTGAGCACCCTGTGGTATTCCATATTCGAGACCATATTTTGGAATACTTCTTCCACCCGGGCTGCAAATAATTGACAGCCTTTCTGGTAACATTTCTTCAGTTGTATTGCTAAGATTTCTCTAACAGCCACAGCTCTGGGAATTCCTTGAACTGTTACCTGATTTCCCTCTTCATCCAAACATGTGAATCTCTTGTTACGACAATCCAGAAGGGCATGGTGCTGGTCCAACCAGTCCATCCCAATTAAGCAATCATATGAACCTAAAGGCAGAATGTTCAATTCAGCCTTAGTGCTCATTTCTTTCATGTCCACTGAGAAGGACTTAACCAATTCAGTGACCTTCCTCTTGGTCCCTGTGGCTACCTGTACTAACCAAGACTTATCATGTTTGCTTCTCGTTAGATGCAAACTTTCCACCACTCTAGGATCTACATAACTATGGCTAGCCCCTGAATCAATTAAAATAACAAGTGGTCGGTTGTTGATCATACCTTCCACTTCAATCATGTGTGATTGAAATTCTGCTTGCTTGTTGTCCAGGACTGCGTAGATCCTCGGTATTCTGCTACCCATATCCTCCACTGTTTCATCTTGCTGAACAGTATGGACAGTTCTTGCTTTGTCTTTCCTATGGGGGCAGTCTCTGTACCTATGATTCCCTTTACAGCCCCAACGCTCCATGGTTGGAGGTCTTGGCATTTGATCACTCCCTTCAACTTTCCCATGCTCTTTAAAAGATGATTGTCCCCAAGGACTGTTTCTGAAAAAGGAAGGCTTGCTTCCCTTCTGCCTCTGTTCTTTCTTAAACCTCTTCTGGTCATTCCAAGCCTTCCGAAAGGTAGGCTTTTCCCTTTGTTGTTCGTATAGGCATTTATCCCTTCTTATGGTTTCTTCCATGGTCTTAGGATCATCATATTGAATCTTTTCACCAATGGAAGATGTCAATCCACTCAGATACCTCTGAATCTTCACAACCTCATCTTTGATGAATGGAACATACCTCAGTAGTTCCAGAAAACTTCGTTCATACTCATCAATGGTCATACTGCCTAACTTGAGTTCGAAGAACTCCTTCATCTTTTTGTCATAGTATCTTTTAGTCAGGTATTTCTTCTCAAAATACCTCTTAAACTCCTTCCACGTGACCTCTTTCTCTCTGATGTGTTTCACCTGCACAAACTGATCCCACCACATGGATGCTTTTCCTTTCAACTGGTACATTGAAATTCTTCCCTCTGTACGGGCAAAATAATTCTGCAGTTGAAAGTACTTCTTCATGCCAAGTAACCAGGTCTCGACATCTTCCTCCTTCTTATTCTCTCCATCGAATGTTGGAGGCTTAATTTTGTTCATCTCTCCCTTCAGTTCTTCCTTTCCAGATTTTTGATGGTTTCTGGTAGGGGATGGGCTTGAACTACTGTGTGTCTCCCTGTTCGAATGTTTTTGGGAGCGACTGTGATGTCGACTACCACTCCTCGATCTGCTTCTTCTCCCATGATTTTAAGTTTAATTCCCCTTGCCAATCCCTGACTTTCATGAGCTTTCAGCGATCATCTCGACGCTCCTTGGCCTCTCTTTGTAGCCCTTCAATGATTTTCATCATATGTCCTTCCTTATCCATTTCTTTTCCATGCCCATTAGACTTTGATCCTTCAACTCCTAGGTTAACATCCTTTCCTTCCTGTTCATCTTCTATTTCAGGGGTAAACTGCACTTTTACCCACTCCATACTCAGCGTTGATTAACTAGAGTTCTGGCCTTCGTTGAATTCTGCACATGCACTGTGCAATTAAATTCGAAATTTGTCAGGCCATTAAACTTCAGGAACAATCCATGACATTTATAACTAATATGAACAAGAACGAAAGACATTTCAAATTCACAAAGTTTTCCAAGCTCTGTCTGGCTCTGCAATTTCTGGGGTTTCGGAACTTCAGAATCTCGGTCCACGTAGATCCGACGATTAAATATACGAAACCCAAGTCACCCTTTTCGCAACTCACGACATTGCGAGTTCATGAGTCAAAAACTTTCGACTCATTCCTCTAAACGTCGATACTCGAGATGCGACAAGGGTATGGCTCTCTCCTCGCTAGGTTCTACTATGCATGATCGTAGTCTAGGTCTAAGTCTAAGTGTTAGCACTCTTCGCTACTCGTACCTTCGTGAGTTGTGGCGTCCAACCCTTGCGCCTCCGTTTCACGAAACCCCAAGGAGCGATGTTGACCTTTCTCCTTCCTCGGCCCGAAGAACTTTGAAATTCTCCTATTTCCCTATCGAGAAATTTTACTCCCACAGGAAACTCTTCTAGGTCTCCCTTCCTTCTATCGGGTTTACCTCTATCGGGGTTTTGAAACCGACAATGTTCTGGTGGGTTGAATCCTCAATTCCCGATTTCCCGATGCGCTACCTTGTCGTCTTAGCCTCCACCGACTAAGCCTTTAATCCATACGACTGGTTTCTATAAGACCGTCGTCTTATGTCCCTTATCGGGGTTTCAAGGTTTGCAGTGTCGAGCTACACACGTACTCGGAACTCCTGATCCTCCGATGTGCTTTGGCCCTCCAAGCCAAGCCCTAACCAATGTGACCATAATTTCCCAGGATCGTAGTCCTACCTCCTGTTGGGGCTATGGGGTTTACGATGTCGTAAAACACTCTACCCCAAGACTCACAATCCTCCGACTCTCGATGCATTCCTTTATGCATTAGCCCCTGCTATGGGCTCTACACCATGTGACCACTGACTAGTGACCCCAGCCTTTTCCCTTATCGGGGTTTGGGGTTTCGCGAATCGAAATGTGCCAAAACTCTTGACAACAGAATCTTTGATTTCTCGATGATCTTTGACCTCCGTCCAGCTAAAAACTGGCTCCCGCACTATGGTTCTTCTCTCAGTCTCTCTATGACTGACAACTTCTCTCCACCGATCGGGGTTTTGTGGGTCGGGATTTCGAAGTGCACGAGTCACTCGTCACCGGGATCCCCGATATCCGGATGAACTCCAACCTCCGACGGGTTTGGCTCCTTGTCGGGATTTCTCCGATGGCGCAAATCTCTGCCACACGTCCTCTAAATTAACGATCCCGATCTTGTCGGTAAATCGCAGATCATGATTCTGAGTGACAAGATTTCTGTGTACTTGAGAACTCCGATACGCTGATTTCCCGATGCACCAAAGTGCCGACGGGCGCTCGATCTCCGCCACGTGTCTCTCTCCAACGGACGGCTCCAGATCTCGTTGGATATTTCGCCCCTAGTTTCTGAGGTTTAACCTTCAGACACCTCCCGGCAGATCCAACGACTGTTGGTTTTTTCGACCGAGATATGATGGCTCAGATGGTTTCTAACTAACTCGGGATTTCGCATATCACGATTTACACACCCCTCTGCCATTTCCAAAGGAATTTTAATCCTTACGCACATTTTTCCAGATCCGATGGTCACGAGGGCTCGCCTTCCCTCCCTAACGGATCCTAAGGTTCTAACACCATTGGTGTAGAGACCTGTCTCCCCGTGGCCATAGACCACATCGGCTGCAGTTTCACTGCACCGCTAAACTTCCTAAGTTCTTAATAAAAACTCGTCAAGTGTCTCCTGGACGCTTCGGAGCAAACCAGGGTCCGAAATTGGTCCTCCCGACTCAATTTCCCCTCGCATTTTCAGTCCAAAGACCGCTCCACTGGCCCGTCTAGGCTCAGTGTCGAAACCTTGTCTCTGATACCAATTTGTAGTGTACCCTTTTCTCTCACCTGGAGGTTTTCAAACCTCTCAGTTACCATTCTATACATGGATTTTTACATAATTCGTACAGACATTATAAGCACATGAATTTAAACAATTAAACACACTTAAATCTCAGAGTAAAATATATAAGTTACTACTACAATTAAACAAGCCATAACATTCAACAACAATTCATTTACACAGCGGAAAAACATGATAACATATCCAGAAGAGTCTTGCAAATGTGATAAAACATAGTCAGATACTTATCTGCTGACAGTGAAGAAATCCACCAACCAAATGCAGGCCTCCCATGAACCTCCCAGCCATAGAACGCACTGCTCCTCAACTCAACAATGGGTCACCACCGAGCTGGGACTGAGCTCCACCCTAGGGCAAGGAATCCAGACTCAGGCTGACGTTACAGGGAATTCAGTCATACACAAACACCAGGAAGAAAGCTCTCCCAGGAATATCCCTCGCTCACTGCCCACAGACCCTCATTCCACACATGCCTATTCCACCCCAGGAGAGTGCACCTTCTCTGTCACCTGGACAGTCCTTCGGCTGCCAGTTTCCCTTACCCTGGGTTGCAGGAATAGACCGGACCGGAAGTCTTCGGGCTCTATGGAAGCTACAGGGTTCCTTCCAGGAGTTCTCTCCTCCCTCTGCGCACTCTCTCACCTCGAGGAGTCTCTCACAAGCCAACAAGCCTCACGCAGTCTAATACTGCGTGGTCACAACAACCCACGGGGAAAGCAGACATGAGCTATCCAACAGGTTTAAAAATGGCAGATGGTCTCACAGATTGGCTCCACACATAGGCTCGACGCTCAGACAGAGGATGTTTTGGACTTTCAGAATTCAACACACACACAGGTTATTCTCGAAATCAACACAGACTATTTAATTTCCCATTCCAGAACAGAGGAATACACCAGTTTCCTCAGAGCCAGATACAGGCTTTCTCAAACTGGTTCGGCGATGGCAAATGGGTCTCACGATCACGGCTTCGGGATAGAGAGGTACGGATTATTCAGAACAATCATAGGCTTTCCAGCTCTTAGGGATGCACGAGGTATTCTTTGCATAGGTCAAGTTAATCGTAGTGCTCAGAGCATGTACACACTCAAGTAGTCGGGTGGAATGGAGGAGGAATCCCCCTCACAGCTCATCTTGGTTGTTTTATATACATGCACTAGGGCTGACACTTGTCACCCTTGGAACTGCATGCGTTCCATCAGCCTGCATCCCTTTTGCACTCTTTCCCTTTCCAAAACTTAGGATAAACAAAAATTCACATGTCTCTTTTTGAAATAATATTAAAATATTATTTCCCAGGTTTAAGCCCCCTAGGCTCAACACTTAGCCCCTTTCCCACCTTCCAACCCCTAGTTTATTTCCCACTCTGTGGACGCTCAATCCCCCTTCACTCATTCATCATGGTCGGTCTGCACCTGGTGGTGTTTATATTTTATTGATTATTCTGCATACATACAAGTACAACTGCAGGCTCCTGGCCCTCAAACACTTAGGCTTCCTAGCCTAACAAACACATAAGCCTTTCGGCTTATACAAAACTTGGCTCACCAGCCTATAGAGCACATTTACAATTCATTGCATATATCATGATCTGTAATGGGCTCGGCCTTGGGGACACTACAATTAGCATAATAATGATGGATCAAATTATTATCATAGCAGTTGGTGTTGTAGAAAACTGGTAAGAGGAAATTGTGGTTGTGGTTGTGGCATTGAAATTGGATGATCAAATTTTGTCGAATTTAAGTATGAAATATGTCAAATTTATACACGGTGTCAGTAAAGTAACGTTTGATTTAGGATTTCTCTGTTTTTAATTCACTTCGTTAAAAAAATATTTATAAAACAACCAGAGGGGGTGACATTTGGTCGTTCTAAATTTTGTTGTTAGTCATAATTTATATTTGGCAAGTAGGTTAATGAATAATCTATATTAATGAGGTGCCTAATAAATAACTGACTCAGAATGATATGTTCCAGGTTATCTGTGTTAATTCTAATCTTTAATTTATGGACAGGATTAATAATATTCTTCTATGATTAAATCTGACCGACACATTGCATATTTTTAATTAAAAAAGTGATTAATGGAAGTTTTCAATAAATATATACTAAATTATATAAATTTAAATATGAAATACCTCAAATTTATATATCGTGTCTATTGATTTAATAATCTTAAAAAATAATTGATACCTAAAATTTGTCATGTATGACCAAAACATAACAATTTTTTTTTTTAATTTAACTAAATTTTGACCCTCTCTAAATGTTTTTTACCAATTAACATAAAATTCTGCTCATTCAATTTATTTTTATTTTTAATTAACTGAATTTTGACCCTCTCTAAAGGTTTTTTTCCGATTAACATAAAATTTTACTCATTTGATAATGTGTTTTCCATTCATTGGTTGAACAATGGTATTTTTTAATCACACTTAACTCAATAAATCTATGAACTTGACACTTTCGTCTAATGCATTGACCTGCCAATCAATCTATGCCCATGTGAGCTTGACAACTTGCCCTCATGAACCTAATTGTCAATGTGTTTAAATGGATTTTCAAACCAAGTCGATGCAGGGTAATGTAACGTTGGTTTTGGTAATAAACTGAGAAGTCCTTGGTAAGTAACTTGAATAGAAGCACCCTCTTAACACACTAAACAATGGTGATGTTGAAGAAGATGACACTTTGGCAGCGAGCAATGGTGACCCAAAAAAAAGATGAGAGAATGGTGATATTGAAGAAGATGATACTTTGGCAATGGTGACAAAAAAACATGAAACGTTAGAGTCTTATGAAAAATCTTAAATTTTTTACTATGGTCTTAATGGGAGAGTATGAATATACATCTAATTTTGTACTTCTAAGACTTCAATATTTATGGGATCACATAGATAGAAACACACTTTAAGATGGTGTTTATCATATCCCATGTCGATGAGGATTCAAGTCATTCAAATTGAGAATTGTTTTCTACATGTTTATCTAGGCATAGCCTTTGGTGATGGATGTCCAAGATACAATTCAATAAGGAAAAGTTGACAACCATGACTAGATGGAAATACACAATAACCAATTATTTTTTAAAGTTGTGGATTGATGAGAGGAATTAAAATTGCTCGAGGTCATGTATTAGTACGAGATTTGAATTTACTAAAGTTGGAGTAGCTCATGGAGTTATGTTGACTTTTAAATACAATTAGGAGGAAAATTGCAAGATCATCGATTCTACTCATAAAACTGCATACAAGAAGTTTCTTAACTTTGTTTTGTAGAAGGATGAATGATGTCACTATATCTTATTTGGTTTGATACCAAATTTAGAAAATATGATAGAAACAAAACATGAATGACATAATTGAGGGGATTGGCATCAAAAATGAAATTTCAAGTTAAGTAATCATCAAGATAAGACTCATTTTGTTATTGTAAGTGAAGTACACTACTGGGATGATAACGATGATGATGAAATTATTGTTTGGTATAGCAAATAAGTCGTGTCGAGGATGAACCATGCTAAGAACTATTGAAAGTTAAAGAAAAGTTGGCATTTGTGTTGTCATAAGAACATTTTTGGATAAGGGTTTAGAATTATAGCTCAATTTTTAAAGCCACTCTCCTTCAATCGTTCCAAGCTTCAGGAGGTTTCAGGTTCAAGTCCAAGATCTTGCATATGGTCTCCTTTCTCTATTTGGTTTTTTCTCAACAAGATGGTTGGATCCCAATGAAAAAGGACAACTCTAGATTCAATAAAAGGTACACCCTCCTAAGTGGTAGCCATCGAGTCATTGATGACTTCCCAAAGGACTTAGACCAGAGAAATTGTGGAGGTTGAACCTCCAAATGGGAAAATGACATTGGTGGAGTGATTTGTAAACTACCATCGATATTTCACTAGAAACGTTCATCACAACAGATCTAATAAAATACATAAATCTTTACTACTAAGGTTATTTTTCCTTTAGATATATAGAATATTTAGTTACTAATTTTCTACTTATGCATGAAATAGATAAAATGAAAAAAATAGAGAATAGTAAAATACAATCACACCATCCAAAAATAAACACAAGGTATGATATGGTAAACCCAATATGAGAGAAAACCTAGCTAGAAGGTGAGGTTGCTCTGCTCTCTTTTCTCTAGAATAGAAATGATGCAAGTACAATGAAAGAGGCACTCTTCATGGAGTGGCCTTTGACCTATGGCCTGTATGGTTGCTACAAAATCTTTCATCCTCTGTTATTCTCATAGAATGCCACTCTTAGATGTTCTGCACAGCTATGGAACAATATACAATGAAAAATCATGGAAACCCCTTCTCCTCCTAGTGGCCCAGTATTTAACATAGCTCAACAACCATCTATGTTGAAATATTGTAACTTTGAAGAATATTCTAATTATTATCTTATAGATCAAATCCCCTTTTGTGAATTGATCATGTGAAGTCTTGTATAAGACCAAATCCCCTTTTTTGGATTGGTCAAACAATATTTATATGGTGGTATTTATAAAGTCGACCCCTAGGGTTTATAAAGTGGTTTTAACCACTCTTGGAAGAAGTCGGCGCTACTAAGTGAAGAGACATAAGCCTAGTGCCTAGTCAACTAGTATTTATAAGTGAGGATAGTGCCTCACTTATTCATTCACTCACTCACTCATCTAGTGCACATATTTTGAAGGAAGTTGGAGTTGTGGGAGAAAGGATAAGAGAGGCACATTCTCAGTGTTGGTTTATTCTTATCCTCTTTATTCTTTTCGGATGAACCAGGTTCAAATCTAAACAAGCTTCCAACAAATACCTCTAAAACTGTCAGCCCTCCTGGTAAACCAGAAGGGAACACAACACATAGAATGTGTTGTGTAGCCTCACTCGAGATATTTCTGGGGGTGACTACAATGCTCATATGCCTGTAGTTTAGGAAAGAGTGGGGATCTATGATTGCAGTTCATCTTCTTAGACCATAATTTGGTTGTTCTTTATGTTATTCTTAATATTCATTCATCTTCTAAATATATGCATGCATTCTAATAGATCTAACATATGGTAGATCTCATAGAATTATCCATTCTTAGTCTAACTACTTGCAAAAGGTAAACAAAAAAATAATCAGAACACATAACACAAGTGTTACCATGGTTCACCCCATCTTGGGATATATCCACAAAGATATGTCTCTCAAGATATTTTATTATGGTTCTGCAATATATAGCACTGCACACATTGGAACTATGTTCTTACGATCACAAAAAAGACTCCATGATCTTTGTGAGGATGACTAGATATCACCAGGCTCCTCGGCCTATGATATAACCCTCAAGGTCTAGCTACCCTTTTCCCCTTCAGTTGAACAACTTACAAAAATGGTATCTGATCTTACAATAGCTTCCTTGACTTAACAGATCAAAACTTAGTAACAACAATAACAACCTAAACCGACTGACCAATGATGAACCCTGACCTAGAACTCTTAGGTCTTTATTTATACTGATTCTTAGCTCATCAGCTGGTACAATCTCTTACAAAAAACCTAACCCTAATGAGGTTAGGTTTTCCTGCATGCGACCCTTCCATTCTCTCCTCTTTTGCATTCGGTTTTTCCTAGCACTTGCTACTTTTCTTGCCAGCTGTCTTTTTCATTATTAATCTCTACCTTCCAAAAATGGTTTTTCCTCAAACTTGGCCCATGCCCAAAATGCCCCAACACTGACATGTGGCTCGTCTTGAGCCACCTATTCATTGCATGCTCCCACACTAGCCTTTGCTAGGTTGTAGAACTTGTCTTCAAGTTCCCTTCCTCTTTCCTAAACTTGCAGGGCCTTCTTTGCGAGCGCTTCTAATGATTGTGTTGTGATCTCCTCCTGGATCATTACTACACACTTTATCTGTTTGTGTGCCATGTTCCTCTTCTCCTCCTCCAATTGCGTGATCAACTGCAGTTCTTTGTCTTGAATAGGTTCCATCTACGCCTCTCTTTCCTTCTTCTATGTATGCGCCACTTTTAACTATGTCTGCAACTTCTTCATGTATCTTACGTTCCCTTCAGATTCTTTGTGATACTCATAGTTTTATGCCTCTTCTTGAGGTCCTGGACTGTTGCGTTTACATTTTCTTATTTTTGGTCCCACTATTGGACATGTTCGTCTTCCTCTAGTATTGTCCAAAGTTGCGTTGCTCTGTCAAACAATCCCACTGCTACGCTGACTTGTTTTTCCATATCGTTGATTTGGCTTGTAGCTTCTTATTTTCTTTCTTCCTTTACCTCTAGGGGAGTTGTGAGGTTGTTTTTTTCTTTAATTCATCGATTTCTTGCCGGTACTGATTGATTGTGTGTACAATCAAGTCGATATTTTCCACTGTACTTTATTCTACTACTTGTGCATTAATCATTATTCGGTTATATGTTGTTATCAATCCCTGCTCTAGCCTTTCTGTGGGTTTCATTTCTTCCTTGGTTTCGAGCTTGACCTGACTGACTACCAATTCTAACACTTTATTTCCATTCTTTGTATGTTGCAAGTATGTTGCATCTGTTCCTGCATGCGACTGCACCTCCGACGCGACACTGACTTGAAGCTTGTACAATGACTTGGTTGGTATCCTTTCCAGTACCAACTCTACTTGTACCAAATCCTTCAGTGGTGTCTAGGCTACCATCTCATCCATCTGCAACATGTTTTGTGTAACTGGGAAATTTGGGTTTGTCTGCACTATAGTTTGGATTATATCTTTCTCACTTGACACAACCCTTGCCTTTACTTCGGTTACTGTCGGGAATGAATTTGTTCCTTTTTCAGGTCTCTATGTTGCTCTGATATGTTCTAAGACCTACCTTATATCATCCATCTCATCTTGAATTCGACCTCTTTGGTGTTGTACATCTTCGAACTCCTCAATTGTGTGTTCCTGTACTTTTTCTTCCATGAGGTTGGAGTCATCCTCGGTGATCCTATACTACGACAGTTGCTTGTGCACCTTGTCCTTATTGCACGAACCCCTTGTATGTATGATTGGTTTCTTGGGTTGCGTTGTTTCCTATGGGGTGTCTATTGAGGGGGTTTCTTGTGTTGTTATATCCCCCATTCCTTGTTCTCTTTGTGTTGGGGTAGTATCATCTTTTCCTATCTATGCATCTCTCTTTCGAGCACTCCCCTTCTTATGTTTCGTCGGATTCTAACTTGGCTTCGGGTTTTTAGGCATAACTTTGTCTCCTGTAGGTGTCTTGGTTGACCCTACATCTACCTGTGTACCCTTAGGAAATTCTTCAGTTAAGACTGGAATCCTCCAATCATTGTGCCAATCCCTCATCGCCATTTCTACATCTTCCTCAGTGACACAGTATATTAATTGTATCCACTCCTTCCCTGGATCCCTGCGCACTTCGATCCATGTATTGTGTCTTGTCTCTTTGAAGTTGGCTATTTCCCTGAATTGTGTGACCACGTTTAGAGTTATTCTTCAAGAATTCACAATACTCTATTATATCTCACTGAATTACTTTGCAAAGGTACATGTGTTTCCACTTCTATTCTTCAGGTCTAAAGTGCTCCCCAAGGATGTGTACTGCGTTGCACGGGAATGACCTATTCGGGTAAAAAAATGAGAGTACGGGGGCACCTTCCACCCAAGTAATGCAATCAAAATAATTAACACTAAGTAGTGGAACTATGTTCCCAAGTACTGCGTGTATTTGAAGTCATCGAGGAACATGTTCATTAAATATGGAGCCCAGCTGAGCAGAGTGCCATTAGAGAACTGTGTTGTGGCTGCGATGACCCCGACAAGGACTTCCTCCTTATGGAATTTTCAGAGCATCTTGTAGGCCATGAGTTTGGTGGCCATTCTCATTTTGCATCATTGATCCTTTTTATAATGATCCCGCGAGAGCCCCTCTCTGTGATGTAGTTTTTCTTTATTTCCTCGTCTAGGGATTTCTCGTTTTTTTTTTCATCAAGATACTATGCATGACTCTCCCCCATAATTAGAAGACCTTTGATGAATGGAATGAGTTCTACATCTATTGAAACGAGATCATCCAACCATAAGAATCCTCCATGGAGGACCTCCATAAAATTTGTGACACAATTTCTTGCCTCTTTCCCCCTATCGTAGTGTGGAATTTCTAGCAGATTTAGAATGCTCGTGTTGGCCAATCCGACTGCCCATTATTTTGGTTGTAGAATCGGGTCACCAAAGCGGCGTGTGCCTATGCTATCAAGGTATAATTTATACGCAAACTTTGGTAATCTTCCAGCATTTTCTACATCGTGGTATGAATACCACCGTCTTTCCATGCATCCTAGAAGGTTAGGCAAGACCCTCACCCCCTCAAGAATGCACGATAGGACTATTGATGTGTCAGCCTGTCAGTGTGGTGACTATGCCATCATATTTTTTCACTTTCTTCTTGGCGGCTGACTTGAGGTCCCAACCTCCATTTGTCTCTTCTCGGCGTCAGATTCTGGTTGGCCGATAATATCTTCCACCAGAACCTCCTTCTGTTGTGCAAACCCTGCTTTGTGTGGTTTTCTTGGTGCAACAACTTATGTTTGTACCATGCTGGCCCCATTTACTCTATGGGATCCTTCAGCCCTTGCAGGTATTTGTCGGTTTCCTACGTCTTCGGCCTGTCGGCCCTATGCAATTTCATGCGGATCTATGTCCATTGCAGCTATTGTTTTCGCTTGTATTTCTTCCCCCACCGATGTAGGGCTTATTGGTTCTTCGTGTGGTGAGGGAATTGCATCAACATCGAAAAATTCCCCCATTTTTGTGGTTTCCATGTCTAGGTATAGGTCTAGTTTTTTCCATGTCCTTCCATTTCTAGGGATTGTTATGTCTAGGTATAGGTATAGGTCTTGACATGACTAGGTGAATGCCATTTCTTTCCTTGTGATGTAACAAACTTTCTTTAGTGTGTGAGATTCTCAGAGGGAGAGAGAGGAATACATAGAGGATGGGTAGAGAGAGAGAGTGTATGAGAGTGTGAGAGTCAAAGAGAGGAAGACAAAGAGGGGGCGTAGAGAGAGAGGAAGAAAGAGAGTGTGAGGGGTGGAACAGGGAAGAAAGAAAGTGTGGAGATTGAGGGAGAGGGAGATAGAGAGGGGGCATAGAGAGAGAGAGAGAGGAAGGGGGGAGAGAAGGAATGGGGGATATTCGGGGAGAGAAAGGGAGGGGGATACAATAAGTGAGAAAGGGAGGGTTATATGAAAGAGGTAAGGAGAGAAGGTGGCTAGAGAAAAGGAGAGCTCAAGCGTGAGATGGAGAGAGAGATGGAGGGGGTAGAGAGAGAAGGATGAGGGAGATAAGGAGAGGATGGAGAGATAAAAAAATAGTATAATAGAGGTCGAGAGTGATATGGACAAAGAGAGAGGGAGTTAGAACAAGGGGAAAAGAAAAAGAAGGGGGAGGGAGAGAGAAATAAGGGCAGAGAGAGAGAGAGTCAGAGTGATCCTAACAACAAGGATAGAGAAGAAAATCTGGTAGATGTAGGAGAGAAAGAGAGGAGAGAGAGAGGGAGGGAGGGGGAGAGATATATGGAGGAGGGGGTAGAGAGAGTGTGTGAGTGTGAAAGTGGGAGAGATAAATAAAGAGAGGGGGATGGATATGGAGTGTTTGAGTGTGTGTGTGTGTGTGTGTGAGAGAGAGAGAGGGAAGGGGGGTATACATAGGTAAAAAGAGAAATGGGGGATGAGTGGGGGAGAGAGAGGAAGTAGGATACAAAGTGAGGGGGAGATAGGGGTATATGTATGAGAGAGAGAGGGAGATAGAGAGAGAGAGAGAGGAAAGGGGGGTAGATATATATAAAGAGAGAAATGGAGAGAGAGTGGAGGAGAGGGAGGGAGGGGGATATAATTAGCGTGAAATGGAGGGGGATACAGAGTGACGAGGAGAGAGGATTGCATAAAAATGTGATACGAGGGTATAGGGAGATAAGGGGACAGAGTGAAAGAGAAAACAAGAGTAGAAGATATTTTTAGAGTGAGATGGAGAGATAGAGGGATAGGGTAGAGAGAGAGAGGGAGGATGGAAAGAAGAGGAGGGAGGGAGAGAGCCAACAAGTGTAGAAGAGAGGTTGAGAGTGAGATGGAGAGAGATAGAGAGGTGGGTAGAATGAGAAATATAGAAAGAGGGGTAGAGACAGAGAGTGAGAGTGAGATTAACAAAAAGAAGAGAGAGAGAGAGAGAGAGAGAGAGAGAGAGAGAGAGAGAGAGAGATGTATATGGGGAGGGAGGGACACAGGGGAAGAGAGAGAGAGAGAGAGACAAAGAGAGAGAGAGAGAGAGTTGAAGAGGGGGGAGATAGAGAAGAAGTGGGTGTGTGTGAGGCATGGTGAGGAAAGTTCTAGTCTAGGCCATGGTATAAGTCTAGTTCTAGGTCTTGACATGCCTTGCCATGTCTAAGTCAATGCCATTTCTTTTCTTATCATGCCTTCCCTTGCAATGTGCGAAAATTTCTAGTGTGTGAGAATGTGAGAGGGAGAGAGAGAAATAAAAAGAGGTTAGGTAGAGAGTGAGTGTGTTAGAGTATGGGAGGGAGAGAGAGGAAGACATAGAGGGGGGATAGAAAGTGTGTGTGTGAGAGTGTAGGAGAGATAATGGGAAGGAGGAGTAGATGTAGGAGAGATAATGGGAAGGAGTGGTAGATAGAGATGGAGAAAGGGGAGAGAGAGAGTGTGTGTGAGCATGTGAGAGGGGGAGATAGAAATACAAAGAGGAGGGGTAGAGAGAGAGAGATTTTTAGAGGGAGGGAGATGANGAGAGAGAGAGAGAGAGAGAGAGAGAGGGAGGAAAAGTGTGGGATAGATATGGAGTGGGCGTGAGAGTTTGAGGAATGGCAAGGAAAGGTCTAGGTCTAGGTCTTTCCATGCCTTGTGATTTCTAGGTCTTGCCATGTCTAGGTCTTACCATATATAAGAGTGTGAGAGGGAGAGAGAGGGAGACATGCATGGGGGGTACAGAGGGAGACAGAGAGGGGGGGTAGATGTAGGAGAGACGAGTATATGTAGGAGAGAGAGATAGAGAGAGAGGGAGGAACAGGAGAATGGAAAATAAAAAATAGCTTATAAGAGCATGTGCGTGCTCTTAGGAATGCATGCATGTTCCTATAGTGCATGCATGATTTTCCTAGAGTGCTTGCGCGCTCTTATAAACACATGCACCTTATTTTGAATTCATTTTTTTTGGGTGAGCTTGACCATGTGTATGCTGACTTAGTTGCCTCAGTTTCAGGTTTGGGATGACAAACCTAACGGTCCGGTCTGCAAATTGATAAAGACCTCCTTTTTTTTGAATACCTCATATATTTCTATCTTTTATGCTATTTTTATATAGGATAAACAACTCATTTGTTGATGAAAAAATAGAGTCGGCTATGCAGATTCCAAATATATAGTTTTTTTTTAAATGAATATTGTTTACTATTTTTAATCTAATTTTGTCTTCGCATATATCAAAATCTTAGAATACATACCTCTCTTATTTATGATCTAACTTTTTGTGAGCTTAACCATTTCTCGAATGAGTTATATTTCGCATTAGAGGAGACTAATATGTACGATATAAAGAAAAAAAAAAGTATTTCGATCATGTTAAGACCCTCTTAGCCTGCACAAACAAAAGGCATTTCAATTTCAAGGATATATTGACTTTGATAATCTTAAAAAAATATAAAATTAATATTATAAATTTCCAAAAAATATATGGCACAAGAAAAACGGGTTCTCTACAAGTATACAAGTTTTTGGGACAAAATTTCATCTTTGAGGTATTCAACACCTACACGAAAAAATCATATACCTTATATTTTGTTGGAAAAATAACATACCATTGTTAGAAAAAAACAAATTTGACATAGTTATTCACAATTTCTATGAATAAAAGTTATATAATAAAAAATGTAATTCAAATTCCAATGTTTCATATTCTTACACCATATTCAAAATCATTGTAAAAGTACCTTGAATCATCCATGCAAGTTAACATATTGTTGTTTTTCCATGTTTTCATTAACACTAATGCATCATGAGAGACCATCATTAGCTAGGAATCATCCAGTCATTAATAAATTGATGGATACCACTTAGGGGGGTGTACCTTTTATTAAATCCAAGGTTGTCTTGCTACACTGGGGTCCAACCAGCTTGCTGAGAAAACCCCAACTAGATAAAGGAGACCATATGGAAGGACTTGGACTTGAACTTGAGACCTCCCAAAGTCTAGAAGATTTGAAGGAGAGTGGGTTTGAAAATAGACCTATAGGCATAGACCCTTCTCCAAAAATGTTTCTATGAAAACATGAATCCCAAATTTTCTTTAAATTTCAAGAGTGCTTGGCATGGTTCATCCTAGACATAAATTGTTTAATCTACCAAACAATAACATTATCATCATAATCATTATCCCACTAGTGCACTTCAAAAACAATAAGAAAAATGACCCTTATCTCGATGGTTACTGGGGTTGAAATTGCATTTTGGATGTCAATCCCCCAATTATGTCGTTCATTTTTCATTTCTATCATATTTTCTAACTTCTGCATGGAACCAATTAGGATACAGTGACACAATTCATCCTTCTACAAAACAAAGCTTATAAACTTGTTGTATGCAATTTCACGAGAATCAATTATCTTGAAATTTTCCTCCTAATCAAATTTGAAATTCAACATAACTCCATGAGATACTCCACCTTCAGTGAATTCAATTCTTGTACCAATACATGACCTCGAGCAAGTTTAATTCCTCTTATCAATCCACAATTTGAAACAACAATGGGGCAAAGTGTATTGCAATAATACTTTCTGTCATTTATCTTTTTGGAATAATATCTCTGTAAGATATAAATGTATCTATGTCTATTGATATTGATGATAAACAATGATGATAAAGTGTCTATAGCTTCCTCATATCGAGAAGTCACGAGACTTTCCAGTAGATAAGGGCTCCCATGCCTAAGGATGATCTCATGCATCTAGAAACAAATGTAAATCCATATAAATGATTTTTTATAAGTAATTTAAATAGAAAAATTGCAAACTCTAATTATAACTACAAAAAAACAAAAATTAATATAGTACCAAACATATTAATAAATAGAAAAAATTCAAACCTTAATTCGAACTACAACAAAAATAAAATTAAAATACTTGGTGCGATGATCTAGATTTTTGAGAGGAACGAAATGAAACACACATATATGAAATTAACACGGATATAAAAAAAAATTAACAGAGATATAGTGAAACTTAACTTCTATGCAGTAAAGAACTCTATTGAAACTATAAAATGCAAAATGAAAACAATCTTGCTCGAATGGTGGTAGCTAATCTCTGAGAAGAGATGTGGCGGCTATGTGCATTAGTATGAGCACTTTACAATGATTACTCTACGCCTTTTTATCATTAAGGGGTAAATATAAATCCTTAGACATCAAAAAACATAACCCTAGGAGATGAAGCGCCAAAAGCCATGTGGGCCCCGATGGGGAAAGTGGCTACATCAACTTCTCGGGATCGTAACTTTTGCATACGATCTCTATTTTAATAGCAAAATAACATGTTGGAAAGTTCTATCTAGGGACTACAGATTATTCCATAACACTTTTCCTTTGTCTACGGTGTGATTTTGGCGAGCCCAAAAAACGTTGTTTAGGGCCTCAAAACAACCATGGAAATTTAGGACCCGAAAAGGTAGAAAAAAATGCCAAGATGAAAACTGTAACTGCCAAGATGAAAGTTCTATGTGAGCCAGATAGAAGAGGTGGGTGGCCATTGATATCCATATGGATCAATCCTCCCTCCTCAGCAAGAAACGATCTCCATTGCATTCATTTCCCCCATTAGATGAGGAATTTTTTGTTGAATTTGGCCCCGGGTGAGCCACTTGCCTTGTTGCAAGAGTTGCCCCGCTTTGACAACCCGATAAATTTGAAGCTTATATTTTCAAGTTCCCTTGACCTGTGTGTCCACGATTTGATAAGTGGCTTCTTTTTCCATGCATTCAGGGTTGAGCTATGTCAGTGTCAAGTGTTCTACTATCTCTGAGGCGTCCAATAAGGGTGGAAAGTATGGGTGAAGGAGGTCCACATTAAACACTAGGTGCAAACCAAGGAAGGAGGGAATTTTTAGCTCAAAATAATTTTCACCTACATACTTGGTGATGGTGTAAGGTCCATAACATAGTGGATGAAGCTTCCGATGGGGTCCTATAAGGCATTCTTTATGCAAGTGCAACCAAACTTTATCTCCCACCTAAAAATTTTGTGACACCCAGGCTTGATCATGACGGTACTTGTACTTGGAATTGGACTTCTACAAAATATCCTAAACATGTTGGCAGATTTGTTGGATTCATTCAATGAACTAGGTGGCTTTGTCGGCTTTGGGTTTTGCATGGGGCGATTCTTCCTGTGTGGATGCAAGGGGAAGTGCAACATCCATGTTACCCAATGGTTGAAATCCCAACCCCACCTCGAAGGGGATGTGGTTGGTTGAGCTATGTAGGGAACTATTGTGATTGTGTTGGACATAGGGAATAATCTCATCCCATGTGCATGGATGCTTAGAATTTTACATGCACAAGATATTCACAATCATCATGTTGACGACCTCGGTTTCGACATCCATTTGGGGGTGGAAGGTCATGGATTTGGTGAGATTGGTGTCAAGTTATGACCAGAGGCTTGAAAATAATGTGATGAGGAATTGACTATCCATATCTAAGATTATGGTTTGTGGTATCCAAAAATGTACTGAAACTCATTTGAAGAAGAGCTTGGTGGTGGCCTCTATTGTGATACTCTTCTTGCAAGCGACTAGAATCACCATCTTGGAAAATAAATCAACAACCACGAAAATATGGTCATTTCTCTGCTTGGTTGAAGGAAGGCCCGAAATGTAGTCCATCAAGATGGATTCCCATGGTCTGTCACAAGTAAGAAGAGGGGTGTACATGCCTTGTTTCTTAATGGTCGGTTTCGAAATGGCACGGGCCGTGTAGGACCTGATATACTTGATGACATCCTATTGAAGTTTCGACCAATAGACATGGTGTTGCAAAACTGCCACTATCTTTTATATGCCTAAGTGTCCTTCCACTTTACTGTAGTGAGCTTCCCAAATCATCTTTGCTCGCTCGCTCGATGGAATGCAGACATGGCCCAGATGGAACAAAAACATGTCCTGTAGATGAAAATCAGTGATAGTTATGTTTGTTCCCAACATATGGTAGGTAGTGGCGAAGTTAGGATCTCTCTCATAGATTTGGGGGAATCCATAGGTCTCATGTCTGCAAGAGTGTAGCATCGTGGTTAGTGTGGAAACTGGAGGTCAACTAAGGAATTCAATGATGCAGTTAGTGCTCTCTGTCTTGTACTTGATGTTGAGATCGAACTAATGCAACTATGTGGACCACTTCTGATGGAAATCATTCTTTAATTTTCCTTGTGTATGCATGAACTGCAGAGGCTTATGATGAGTGTGGATGATTGTCTCCTTCCTGAGAATATAATTTCTCCACTAGCGGCAAGATTTTATATTGGAGTACATTTATTTTTCATAAGTAGCATACTTACAAAAAGTGTCTGATAGCATATCACTATGATAGGCCATGGGATCTCAATGTTGAGTGAGAAAAAATCCCATAACATAGTCTAAATATTCTCTCTCAATTTAAAAATGGTTGTTGCAGGTCAGGTAATGAGAGCATCGAGGCTAAGCACAAGCGCTACTTCAAGTGTTTCTTCAAATCATCGAATGATTTCTCTTGTGACTGGCCCCACACAAATTTTTCCTTTCCACCACCCCTCGTCACTTGTATAAGGGCCCATGCAATGTGCGAGAACCCCAACATGAACCTGTGATATAAATTGGCAAGGCCTAAGGATATCTAAATCTTAGTGAGTGTGGTCGGGTTTGGCTAGTCGTGGATGACCTAGATCTTGGCTGGATCGACATGCACCTCATTCTCATCAAAAATGTATCCTAGGTATTGGACCTTGTTCATGTTAGGAACATTTTTCCAAATTTGCATATAGCTTGTGTTGCTGCAGAGTGTGCAAAACCTATTGAATATGCTGCAAGTGTTCCACCTAATTCTTGTTGAAGAGGAGGATGTCATCCAAGTACACCACCACAAAATATTTAGTGAAAGACCACAATATATCATTCATCATCCTCATGAAAGTTGTTGGGACATTTTTCAAGCCAAAAGGCATGACCAACCATTCAAAAATACCTTCTATGGACTTGAAGGTATTCTTCCATACATTGGTCTGCTCTATTGGGACCTAGTAGTAGCCGCACTTCAGATCAATATTAGTGAAGTATGTGGCCCCCTTGAGCTGGTCAAGGAGATCATAAATTCATGGAATTGGGTACCACTTCCAGACTGTGATTTTATTTTGGGCCCGATAATCAATGCAGGGTCACCAAGTCCCGTCTTTGTTTTACACCAACATGATTGGGCTTCCACAAGGTGATGATTTTGGGTAGATGTGCCCCTTTTTGAGTAGCTCTTTGATCTACCGCTTGATTTCCTAATTTTATTATAGAGAGCAATGATATACTGGCCCATTGGGTAGTGGTGTGTCGGGGGTCAAATCGATTGAGTGGTTGACCTTATAGTGTAGAGGTACCCTAGTGGGTGAGGAGAAGATGTCTTTGTATTCTTCCATGACCTTATCCACTTGCTTTTGCTATGTGGAGAGACCCATCGAGGATGCCATGGATGTGGTTGCAACCTTCCACTCACTTTGAGCATGAATCACGAAGAAGAAAAGCATCCCAGTATGAGAGATGAAATTCTTGCATTACTTGGTATAGATAAAGGAAATTGATGTAGATGGGACTACCTCAGGTATCCTGTATAATTTCCTATCCAAAGTAATAATAAAACTATGAGGCATTGACTCATATACAACATGATGTTTCGATAAATAAGGCTGGCCCAAAAGAACCTCAAAAAATTCAAGGGGGACGACATCACACAATACCTCATCTTTGAAGGGCTTGATTCCGTAGGCCAGACAACATTGTTGGCTGACACGAAGATCGCTCCCTTGGAAAAGCCATCTGATGGTGTACGACTTTGTGTGTGGCATTGTCAATAGATCCAACCACTTGACAACCTACTTTGATATGAGGTTCTTCTGGATACTGCTATCAACGATGAAGTGCATTGGATTACCCTTCACCACATTTGTGAATGAAAGAGGCGCTCACCTTCCTCTAGTTCATCTGGTTCACCAGGATTGACCTTGGTGGTGGTAGAAACAATGGAACTGGGTTTTGCATCAATGATCTATATCCATTTTTCTATTTTGGACTCAGAGTCATATCCTGTATCTGATTCAGAGGCTTTCACCTCAAACACTAATGACTTCTTTGAGCAAATTTCAACTGTGTTATGTTGGGGGCACTTATGGAACTCACACCATTTCCCAGTGTCTTTCTTTGTCTTCACATTGTTCTTCTTTGTTTGTTGTTTAAACTGGTTGTGCCGAGGAAATTCATCCTTGCTCTACCCTTTTTTCTATGGGTTGGGGCCACCTTTTCTCTGCTTCTGTTGTGAGGGGTTTGCAGACATAAACTGTCATGTCTTATGTTTTATCTTATGCTCGATTTTGACAACATATCGATAGGAAGTACCCAAGGATGAGATGTCCATAAAATTCATTTATGTATGGATGTATCTATGCAAAATTCTACAGTACTTTAGCACAAGATGTCATTCAAAGTCTTTAATACCAAACTTGGTGCACAAGGTATGGAAGACATTGGTGAACTCTAACAATGTTTGGTCCCTTTCCTTCCGCAGTGTGGTCCATCTTGTGTATAATATGTCATAACTTCCAACAGGGTAGTATTGTTCCTTAATAACATCCCTGAAGGAATCCCAAGTGGTTGAAAATAAAAATAATGTATATCCCTCTATTTCCTTTTTCTCATAGAAAGTCTCCCACCAACCTTTGACATGGGGAACAATTTTAAGGAGCATAAATGTAATATTTCTCCATCGGAAAATTTATGGAGAGAAAAATACTCTTCTAGAAGGCTAACCATTTGTCCATAACATTCGAATCTATTTGAACTTGAAATATAGGAATATCAAAATTGATCTATACCTTGTAGAGGGTGGCGCCTCCACTTAAGGAAGATGCATTACCTGTTGGCAGTCATCGAAGGATTTGTGCAAAGTTATCCATCATCTCGTTCCTTTGTCATGAGAGGGCTTCGTTGAGCAAAAATTTAAAGGGATCTCCTACTCCATTGTCTCTCTTTTCTTCCCCCATGGGCGGCCATTGAGTTTGGTGAGGCCAATCTTGCAAAGGCTCAAATGGTTCGAGTCCCAACTTCTTATACCCTAACCTCATTGGGGACATGCACAGAGAAACATATGAAGATTATACTCTTATGATACCACTGATATGGATTTATGAGTGGAACGAAATGAAACAAATATATATAACATTAACACAGATATATAGAGAACAATAACAAATATACAGTAGAACTTAAATTCTATTCAATAAAGAAATATGTTGAGACTATAAAGTGTAGAATGGAAACAATCTTGCTAAAATGATGGTAGTTAATCTCTAAGAAGAGATGTGGCAGCTAAGCGCATTCAGTTGATCACATTACAATGAGGCCTTCAAGTATTTTTAACATCAAGAGGTAAACAAAAAACCCTAGACATCCAAAAACCTAACCCTAGGCGATGAAGCACCAAAAGTCACGTGGGCCCGTATGGGGTAAGTTGGTACATCAACTTCCAGGGGTCATAACTTTTGCATACGATCTCTATTTTAGGCATACGATAGCCCATTGGAAAGTTCTATCCAAGGAATACACATTATGTCGTCACACTCTAACTACAAGTATAGTGTGACTGTAGCGGGCCCAAAAAAAGTTGTTTAGGGCCTCAAAACGACCCCAAAAGTTTAGGACCCGAAAATCTAAAAAAAAATTGCCAAGATGAAAACTATAACTACCAATATGAAAGATGTATGTGAGCCAGTTGGAAGAGATGTGTGATCACCGATATCCATATGGATCATGCGATCACCCACAAGGACATTACAATTGATCATTTGACATTATGAACATTTCATAAACCTAATTGTCATGTTGTCAAGTGAAATCTTCCCATTGTCATGTTGTGTATATAATGGGTTGTGTTATAGATCTTGTCGAAACAGATCGGATTGTGTTATAGAGATTATCACATTGACATGGTAGATGAGAGTAGGTCATTACACCTTTTCTACTTTTTGTGTAAGTATAGGGATTTATAGGGCTTTCAAGGGCTCCATAACCTTCATAACCTTCCTATCTACAGTGTAACCCCCTATATCATAAATATATAATTATCCTAAATATAAGAAAAAAGATCTATCTTTGTAAGCCATAAATGTATCTCTATTAATAATGAGTGAGGATAGAGTGTCTATAGCTTCCTCGTACTGAGGGGTCGCAAGACTTCCCACAAATAAGGTCTCGAGCACAGGGGCAGGTTTAGGGTAGAGTTCAAGGATTGGGTGCAAGTGCAGGATTAGGGTAGATTTCTCATGGGATAATAGTGATGTTTGAATTGGCTCCTCACACACCTGTGAATTATAAATCCGACTTGCAAGTTAAGATATTGTTGTTAATCTATATGCAACTACCACATAAGGTGATATATATTATGGTTTTGCAATTACCTAAACAAAATAATTCTTCCTAGTGCAATATGCATGCAGCCTCCATCTTCGAGTATATCTTCATGCACAATAGAACAAACCCTATGGTGTGCAGAGTTGTGGGTAGGGGAATATATATGTGCATGAATAATACAACGATCAATATGGTATAGGAAGCGCGAGTATATCTGCATGCATAATAGAAGAAACCCTATGGTGTGCAGAGTTGTGGGTAGGGGAATATATATGCATGAATAATACAACAATCAGTATGGTATAGGAAGTGCGCAACATTAGATTAGTCAACCACTCGCCACATACCGAAACAATGCAACCAGACATGCAATAGTAATTTTTTGAAACCTGTTAATTGTTAAAAGAAAATAGATAAAAATAAAATGTCGTAGGGATGGTTTTTTCCTAAGGAGAGGAGGTGAAATCTAAAGTACTTGCCAAATGTGGCACCTCCGTTAATTGAAAGAGCCGCCATGGAATGGTTCACATCAGACATAATCCAATCCTAATTTAATTACAATTAGGAATTTTTGTTAATCACTTAAACTTGGAAATCACTATTAATTTAATCATAATTAGGAATCTTTGTTAATTACGTCGAAAGGCTTACATTTATTGACAATGGGTAGATTTAATAGGGGTTTAGTGCTTAATAAGTTTTTTATGGACATGATTAAATATGGCTGAAATATTCTTAGTAGTCACACAAAATTAATGGCTGTGATTTCAATCATTAACTTCCTAGCTATTATAAAGACATCTGTTTATGTGTTTACTTTTTAACATTTACCTAATCATATATAAAATTACTTTGATAGCTCACTGATTGCCACCACTAAATACTTAACAAAAATTAAAATATTAACAAGATAGAAATAAAAAGCCCATGTTTAATTTCTTTACAAGTGTCTTCAATTTTCATAAAAGTAATAAATTCTCACTTAACGATAGCATTGGAACGATTCTTCATAATGCGTGCTAATTTCTTTTTGTATTTCCTGAAATGCCAGGCTGATGGATCGATCCATTATTGAGGGTGTTGGAACGACTCTTTATGGTGCATGCATCTTTCACAGTGCGTGTGGATTCCTTTTGGTATACGAGAAATGAAGCGCAACGGTTTAGTTTATTTACAGGTGTCTTTAATTTTCGTAAGAGTAATAAATTCTTTCACTTAACGATCCATTACAGAGAGCATTTGATACCCAATATTTATTAAAGGGCGAAGATATAGCCAGTGATTGGGCTTAAGGGAGAGCAGGTTTTGAAGGTACTGTCGGCTTAAGCGAGAGCAGGTTCTGGAGCTTTAGATCCTCCATTGGCACATAAGGAATTGATCAAGGTAAGCACACGTGTAGTTGCAATGAAGAACACTAAGAATAATAGTATTCAAAAATTCATGAGAGACCCAATTGAGCTGCAAATCTCAGGTTGTTATTTTAGCAGAAAAATAATTCGAAATTTGAACGAAGGAGCTCAGGATTAAAGTTCATTTGTGGCAGTTTCAGCAAAATTTTGTAAATGCTTAATGGAATACTGTAAGAGAACTAGCCCGTTCATTTTCAAGTGTTTGCATATGACAGAGGTAATGCTAATGAAGACTTTCACGATGGTTTCGATGAATACCCATTCATGATATTGGAGGCATTTCATTCTGGTTTAAACAGGTTGATATGAATGATGCCGATAAATGATGTTTTTCGGCATATATCAGCCACATTATTAAATGTGGTTGTGCTAGTTACTTAAATTTGGAAATCAATTGGAGAGTGCAACAATTTTTAAATATGATTAAGTAAATGTAAAAGATTGAATATATAAATGGATATATCAGCCACATTATTAAATGTGGTTGTGCTAGTTACTTAAATTTGGAAATCAATTGGAGAGTACAACAATTTTTAAATATGATTAAATAAATGTAAAAGATTTAATATATAAATGGATGTTTTTATAACAACGAGGAAGTTGATGGTTGAAATCACAACCATTCATTTATTTTGACAACTAAAAATATTCAATCCATATTTAATTTTGTCCTTAAAAATCACATTAAAGATTAAAAACCTATTAAATGTGCATTTTCCAATGTATACCTTTATTGGCTTAAATATTATTTTTAGTGAAATGCAAAATGAAAAGGCCATTTGAAAAGAGAAAGGTAATAAAATTTGAAATGTTAATTTTCATTTTCATCTCATTTTTTTATAATGAAAAGTTGTAAAATTAATGATATTTTTATTGAAAATTAAAAATAATAAATTAAATATATATATTTTTATAAAAGAAATTAAAAAAAATATTATTGTTAATTAAATATAAATTTTATTAAATAATTTAATTGAATTTTTTATAATGTTAAAAATTAATTAATTAGTTTATTTTAATCAAATCTATATATATAATTTAAATAGAATAAAATTAAATAAAGTTTTATGAAGTTTTTGAGATAATAACATTTTCTGTGGACATTTATATAAGAGAAGATTTTTTCTTTATATGATTACTTAAAATTGTATTTTTCACATGATTGCTTAAAATTATATCAAATTGTATTTTTCAAATGATTGCTTAAAATTATATGTTAAGTGTGCTTAATCATGGAAAATAAGAAATTGTAGCCAATTTTAAGTTTTTTTACTAAAAAACAAGAAATCTATCAAAATACTAAAAGAATTTACATGAGAAATTGTAGCCAATTTTAAGTTCTTTACTAAAATGCAAAAAATCTATCAAAATACTAAAAGAATTTACATGATTGCATTTGAAGTTTATGATTTGGAAATCTATCAAAATACTAAAAGAATTTACATGATTGCAAGAAATCTATCAAAATACTAAAAGAATTAAATTAGGTTAATTTGAAGTTTATGATTTGGAAATTTATGAGATTGTATGTATAGTGATTAAATTAGGTTAAATTGAAGTTTATGATTTGGAGTTTTATGAAATCCATACAAATCAAGGTAGATCCAGTAGAAATCAAATATCAAGATGAATCAAATTTTTTTAAGGTGTAATTTAAAAAAAAATAAATCCATATAAATCACTGTAGATCCTGTCGAATCAAATATCAAGATGAATCAAATTTCTTTAATGTGTAATTTAAAAAAAAAAAATTATTATTGTTCAAATACGGTGGAGGCACGCCTGGTACAGATTTCCAATTTCCATATTCGGAAAGCTCAGCCCATGTTCCGCCATTGAATAATTGATTCGATGGGAGATGAATTGGCTGCCACACAAAGAAGCCCGCTGCTCTGGCATCAACGTGGTCCAATCATGCCACACTCTATTGTCGTTAATTAGGAAAGCCGTTCAACTTAAATCTTCTCGACTAAAAATCTCGCTTTCATGTTCATCACCGTCAATAACAAAGAACGCTAACTCCAATATAGTGTGAACGCTGAAAAGGACCCACGCTGAAAAGGACCCAGTCACCTTCTCTGCCCTCACTTCCAGAAATCTACAGTACCGAATTTTCCAAGTAAATCGCTGCAGGACCCAGCCACCCACTCTAACCTGACTTCGACAAATCTAGACCACCGGATATCTCAAGTCAATCGCTATAGCAATAACAATACTAGAGAATTACGGAATCTTGAACAGCCACCTGAACTACATATTTTTCTGCAGAGTGAAAAACATGAAGAAGATTAGCCGGGCGCTGGTGCTGCAATTGTTCATGATTGCTCACGCATACGCCGCCTCATGTCCAACGGATTTTGACTACGTGCATCAATTTCCATGGGACGCCTCTTCTTGCCAATCCGGATCAATTCATGGCGGGGAATGTTGTCAAACATTATTGAGCTTGTTCGCCGCAGGCCCAGCACAACACCTCAAAGACTCCTCCATGTTCGGCTTTCGCGACTATGCCTCAGCCACCGCTTGCCTTAATGACTTCCAACAACAGCTTTCTTCCATAGATACCGCTGATCTTCCCCAGAATCTGGTCGCCCGCTGCCTGAATAGATACGTGTTTGTATCGAGTCCCAGTCTGTGCGGCGGCATACAAACGAAACAGGACTGGATTGATTTGCTGGGCACAACTGCAATCGATTCGTCCTGCAAAGGGGATCTCTCAGATTTATCTGCTTGCAATTTATGCAGCTATGGCACTCAGCAAGTTAACACCAGATTGGTGGGGATGAATAAAAACGCCACGGAGAAAACCAGTCTTAATTGCTTCTACTTCGTGCTCCTGTATGCCGCCGGCGTGGTGAACGAATTCGGGCCGAAGAACGCGAACACCTTTATCTGTATATTCTCATTTCCCACGCCCAAAACCAAAGAAAAGCGCAGCCGTGTCGTTTTGGTCTCCACTAGTGCGGCAGCTGCGGCTATCGTTGTTTTCGCTTCGGCGTTTGTGATTGTTTGTCTCCTCTGGGAGAGGAGGACCCGTGGCGCTGTGCACAGGCAGTTTATAAGGCGGAACAGAAGCCTTTTAAGAACAACCGTCAGACCCAACACGGGCGCAGTGTGGTTCAGCATCCAGGAGATCAACGCCGCGACCCAAAATTTCAGCGAGGCCAATCTCATCG
>ML781176.1:38622-49458 GCA_009831015.1 Picea engelmannii | reverse complement strand
ATGATTTTTCCCCAGAATATCTTACAGAACTGCATGAAGACACCATCCTTGACAGGAGAATGCGAACTTCAAAACGAGGAAATGTGGAGTATCTTCGAGTTGGTCTTAAAGGTACAAATCCAAGCAAAGCCAAGTGGATTTAGGTTGGAAAGGTGAGGGAGCTATACCCTCATCTTCAGATAGACTGAAAATAGTCTTTTGGAGGTCCAAAAGCTTTCCAATGGGGAGGTGTGATCAGGTGATCAAATTTTGCTCAAAAATTCAAAGTGTTCGAAATTTCTTCAAATCGAACACGAGCATAGGCCTCGTTTCTACGTACCCAACACAACTCATTTGGGTTCAAACGGACGTCGAGAGCGAGAGATATCGCGTTCTGTTCCAAATGACAAACAGGCAAAAAAAGGGATGCTGACTGTACAATCCGTACAGTCCGTACAGACACTAACGTGGTAGGTTGTACGACATGTGGCAGGCCGTACGACATGTGGTAGGCAGTTATTTGGATAGTTGGCATGTGACATGGCATGTTTGCAGCGAACGGGATGATGACACGTGGCCCAGTTAATGGCCGCCACGTGTCATATATTTATTGGTTTAAAATTATGGCGTTGGTTGGAGTCGACCCCGTGACCTCCGGGCAGGGGGGAAAGACTTGGCAAGAGTTGCCAACTGGCGCACCACTAGTTGTTCCTTGTAATATATATGGCGAAATATATTTAAATGTTTTCATATGTGTATAGTTTGGGGCGCGACCGGGCTGGGGCTTAGCCCCAACCCTTGGTCGCACATTGTATTACATATGACCCAATTCTATACCATTCGGGCGTGTGCGTGGTTGTGTTTGTTCCAATGGTTATACAAACAACCCGCCATTTGGCCTTTGACCATTGGCTTGTGGAACATGAGCCTATGTTTATGCTAGCGCGCGGTCGCATGGGTCATACGACCTTGCCATTGATGGTTAGGGGCTAGGTGCACCCATAACTGTCCTACAGTTTGCACGGTTCACGCAGTTGCATTCGGTGCCAATTTTTTACTCTTAAATATGCGTGTGGGATAGGTTGAGCCAACAAGGGTGTGTTTTGTAGATGCAGAGACAACAATTTGAAGGGGGGACTTCCAGGAAGTCTATCTTCTTCAATGTTTGGCCAAACGAGGTGTTGAAAAAGCCCAGCTAGGGGTTTTTGGACGTTTTGAAGCCATTGGAGCAGTCTATTTGGCATTTCGATCATTGTAAAGCACAGTTTTGAGCACTTTGAGAAAATAATACAAATGATCCATTGTAAGCTAGACCAGGAGATGTAGCCCAAGAGAGGGATGAACTCCTTTATCATTTGCTATGTTATTTGTTTTTTGTTCACTATTTTTGCTATTATTTATATTCATATTGAATGAGTAAATCCCATTAAAGTTGTGTTGCAAAGTTGATCCATTTGCATTTTAACACATAAAATTTAACTTGCAAATATTTTCAAGAATACAAGTCTTCTTCATTTTTAGATCAGATGATGATGAAATTATTGTTTGGTATAGTAAAGAAGTCATGTCGAGGATGAACCATGCTAAGCACTATTGAAGGTTAAAGAAAATTTGGCATTGATGTTGTCATAAAAACATTTGTTGAGAACGGTTTAATATTATAACTTGATTTTTAAGGCCACTCTCCTTCAATCCTTCTAGGCTTCGAGAGGTCTCCAGTTCAAGTCCAAGCTCTTGCATATGGTCTCCTTTCTCTAGTTGGGGTTTTCTCAAAAAGACGGTTGGATTCCAATTCAAAAAGACAACTCTGGATTCAATAAAAGGTACACACTCCTAAGTGGTAGCCATCGAGTCATTGATGAATTCCCAAAGGACTTAGACCATAGAAATTGTAGAGGTTGAACCTCCAAATGGGAAAAAGACATTGGTGGAGTGATCTGTAAACTGCCATGGATATTCCACTAGAAAATTTCATCACAACAAATCTAATAAAATGCAATTTTTTTTACTATTAAGGTTATTTTTCCTTTAGATCTCTAGAATATTTAGTTATTGATTTTCTGCTTGTGCATAAAATAGTTAAAATGCAGAAAATAGAGAACAATAAACTACAATAACACCATCCACAAATAAACACAAGGTATGACATGGGAAACACAATACGCGAGAAAACCAAGCTAGAAGGTGAGGTTGCTCTGCTCTCTTTTCTCTAGAATAGAAATGATGCAACTACAAACAAAGAGACACTCTTCGTGGAATGGCCTTTGACCTGTGGCCTGTATGGTTTCTATAGAATCTCTCCTCCTCTGTTATGCTCATAGAATACCACTCTCGGATGTTCTACTCAGCTATGGAACAAGATATAATGAAAAAGAATGGAACCCCTTCTCTTCCTAGTGGCCCAGTATTTAACATAAGTCGATAGACATCTAGGGGTAGGGTTTTGACTTCCTCAACCTTCAATTGTGATAAGGCTTTGGACCTTCTAGAATTTTCTTAGAAAATCCACTGCGTGGATATCCCCACATGTCTAAGTAATGGAGGTTGATGTGGAATCCACTTGCACCATGGTGATCAATAAGGTAGGTCAACTTGAGGGAGGAATAAATTTCTCATATGAACTTTTATTGTCAAATGGTTCGCACCGTTGGAAAGGTATCGTTGTGCATAATATAGAATCTTCCTACATAGTAAAATTTGGACCAAAAACAATGTCGTTTGATGCCTCAAAATGGCTCGAGAAGATTTGAGATGATTTTTTGAACCAAAATTTTCAAATTTGGACCAACCATTGAAATGGCCCTACAAGCTAACTCCTCCAATTTTTCCACCCATAAAGTACTAAGATAGATGAAAAATAAGAAAATGATCCAATCTGGATCATACCTCCCCATTTAGGGAATATTTTGGGACCCAAAATATTTACTGAATGAGGTGAGGAAACTTTTCCTTTCTCCCTAGAGTACCACTTTGCTTTGCCTAGAAGTTGTCCTTTCAACCCAATCTGCCAAAGGTTAGTTTTCCCCTGTCTTGTAGTTATGGACCACTTCTGCAAAATTGTGTCATCTCCCAACTCTACCTGAGCATCTGGTGCTAAGTCCTCTATGGAAAGTAGGACATGATCCTCCTCCTAATCCAACATGGAAGGTTCATATAGTTTGAGATTCTCCACATTCACTACTGATTTTATGCATGTGTATTTGTGTAGACTTACTTTGTAGGTGTTATCTCCCACCTTTTCCAATACCTCAAAAGGACCATACCTTCGATCCTTGATCTTCTTATCAAGACCCTGCAACCTTTCCTTATTCAATTGTAAACATACTTTGTCTCTCACTCTAAATGTTCTCTCTATTCTGTGTTGGTCATGCCTAGCCTTGTACTTTTTCCATGACTTCTTCAGTGTCTCTTGTACTTGCAAATGGATCCTCTTGATTTTCTCAACAAATTTTGCTTCTTTTAATGCATCTCCTATGAGGTCTTCCCTCACTCCTCCTTTTTTTCCATATACAAAATCTAAGGGTGAAGGTGGAAAACACCCAAAGAAATTTTCAAAAGGTGAATTAATAGTATAAGTATGGACTGCTATGCTATAAGAGTTTGTTTATAGATCAAATTTTCATCCCAGGTTTTCAAATGCTTCTAACTGTAACCCCTCAATAGTTGCACCAAAGTCATATGGACTACTTATGTCTGTCCATCCGTCTTTGGATGGAATGTTGTAGACCTCGTCATCTTACTATTCGTCTTCTCCCACAATGAAGTCCAAAATGCACTAAGAAATCTGGTATCCCTATCTGAGATGATGCTCCTTGGAATCCCAAAGTGCACCCTAACCTATTCAAAGAACAAGTTTGTTGCTTCCTATCCCTGGATGGTATTTTTATAAGGAATGAGAATGCACATTTTGTTGAACCTGTCAACTACCACAAATAAATAGTCATGTTCCTTCTATGTGGTTGGTAAACCTCCCATAAATTCCATGGAAATTCTTTCCCAATGTCGAGTGGGTACAAGGAAGGGATTGTATAGACTTTGATTTATATTACTAGGATTGTTGGTACAACATGTTATACATCCTCTAATATATTGTGCTACATATTCTTGAATTATGGACTAGTACACATACCTTTATAAATTGACAATTGTCTTTCCAACACCAAAATTTCTTGCAACCTTAGAGGTGTGAGCCTTTTTGATAAATTGTAGTCATTCACCTTTAGGGACATAGAGATTATCAAGCTTGTAGATTAAACCATTCTGGAAATGGTAGTCAACATTTCAGTCACTTTCCTCTATATGAATTTGTCCTTGTATTTATTGAAACACCTCCTTGAAGTCGTCATATTTTGTGTATGCCTCTTTATATGCATCAAGGGTAAAAGGCTCCATGTGCATCATAGTTCCCAAATTTGTAATAGTGGATGTGGGTGGTTGTGAAACCATGTATGCTATCTTATGTGTTCTACCCTTCTTATACTTTATGACCAAATTAAATTGTTGTAAAAACCCAATCCACTTGTAATGTTTGGTTTGTTGTAGCTTACTCTGGGCCTGCAAATACTATAGTGGTTGGTGATCTGTGTAGATGATGGTCTCATTTCCCATCAGATAGTTCTTCAACTTTTTGACAGTTTGTACCAAGGAATAGAGATCCTTGTCATAGGTAGGGTAGTTGAGAACCGCCCCATGAAATAATTTGGAATGATAGCATACGATTCTTACTCCCTGCATCAAAACTTCTCCCATGGCATACCCACTTGCATTTGTCTCCACTTCGAAGGGCTTCTGCAATTTTGGTAGTGCGAGCATTGGTGCTTGATTGATCTTTATTTTCATCTCATCAAATTCCTTTTGTTGATTCTCCCCCCACTAGAAACTCTTAACATTGGTTGTTATGGTGTGGAGTCATGAAACTACCACTGAAAATGAAGCTATAAATTTCCACAAGTATTGTGCTTCCCAAAAAAAGCTCCTAACTTCAGTGACATATGTAGGAACTGGCCATTTCATGATGGCCTCCATATTTGTGGGATCTATCTAAACTCCCCTCCACTGATCACATACCACCTCATTTTCCATATCTCTCTCTTTCAACTCAAATAGTTGGATTTGGTGTCACCATTATATACATTATTCTTTCTCCTGCACCGCACAGAATGTGATCCAACTGCTATAGGAGAAATGCTTAAATAGTGTGCCCCCTTGGAGATAGTATTGAACCTACTTTTTTTCATTTTTTCCCAAAGGAACACAGTACCATTTTATCCAACTAGGTGTTATTCTCTTATCTCAACTCTATATATAGGTCCTCACTATGATGTCGAATGAAAGGAGAGCTGTAGTTGTGCAATTTCTAAATATTTCTTGCATTGGCCTTACTAAGTAGAGTAAATGTAGGGGTAATTGATATCTACTTGAGATAAAAAAGGTGATTGGGATTGGAATACAACTAGAAGGATAGTGATTGAGATAATCGGGTTTGGAAGAAATGGTCAAATCTTAGGTGTAGTAATGAAGGTACATGCATGAAGGCTAAGCTCCATCTTGCAGTCTTGAACGATTTTTAATAAGAGAGTAGACTATAGAAGGACTAGGGTGACCCATGATGATACAAAAATATGCTACGATTCTCAGGTCAAGCTGGTGTTCCTGCCACTCCTGGGTCTTCGGTTTCTTCTTCACCCACGTAGTTTACCTCAACTTTATATGTTTCACCATGCTATGTTTCTTCAATTGTTTCTTACATCCTACTTTTTCTCGATCGGTTTACCCTTTCTCTGCATTCCAAGACAAATAAAAGGTTGTTTGTCGAGGTGCACCTATGGAGCTACACAACTTCCCAATGTACGAACCTACCATTTATATATAGTATGCTCCAACCAATCAATGAAGCCAATATATGAAATATCCCACCCTCATCGATGTGTCAGTCTTTGGTTTCCCATTTTCTTAACGTCCCATGAGACAATGCACCTATCTCACTTTTCCATTTCATTGCGCAACCAACATCAAATAAAAGAAGCATAGGATTTTCCAATCAAAATCATGTCTCTTTACATTTGGAAGGAGTGCTTTGCTAACAGGGAAAAAAGGGAAAAGAGGTTTCTCTATATAAGAAACTAGATATCAATATGTTTCCAATGGATAACTAAAAAGAAAATGTTGACCACCATATCATAGTGGATCTCTTGTCAAAATCAGACCATGAATAGTAGTAGGGTTCTCTTTATATAGGATTGCATGTCTCCCATGCTTAGAAAGAATTGACACATGCCTAAAGGGCATCCCTCTTGTTGCAAAAGCAAATGTTTGAGGTGTGGTTGAATGTTAAAGAGTCATGTAGGTATTAATGATTGGCATGATTCAATAATTCATTATAGTAAATTTGTTTGCATTCCAATCTTGACATACATTCTAATTTTATGTGAGCCTTGAATTTTGGCTTATCAATAGTGAGTTATCCACATGTCCCAGGTCCTCTCCAAAAGGTCCTCCTTCACAAAATTTATGTACTCTCACTAGGAAACAATATTTTCATAACATATTTGAAATGGAAGTGATCCAGGGGATCAAATTTTGCTCAAAATTAAAAGTGCTCGGAATCACTTCAAAACAAACAGGTATGTAGGCCTCATCCTCACGAACCCAACACAACTTGAACAGGTTCAAATGGACACTGTATGAGTGAGATATCACGTTCTGTTTGATTTTCCAAACAGGCAAAATTGTGGGGTTCAAACCCCGAACCTCCACACATGGAGCGTCATGGAAAAGTGTGGGCTACTGCTAGCCCATGTGTCAGTTATTAACCATAATATGTGAAAATATTTATTTGAATTTGTTTAAGTTGTAATTTGGGCGCGGGTCCGAGCTGGGGCTTAGCCCCAGCCCTCGGTTTTGTGCGTCGTTTACATATGACCCTTAACTATTGCACGCGGTCCTTACCAATAGAAATATTCCATGCACATCCACTTGTAAATCACTCATGCCACCTTGTAATGGAGCCCCAAAATTGCACTGGGGTGTGGCCATATGGCCCCCCATGCACCCAACACCTCCACCTTTGGGGGCCCTATTTCCGCTAACGGTGTGACAATTTGGTGTGTTTTGCGGGTGTGCATGCATGTGTCCTGTTTAGGCATGGGAAATGACCAGAAGCCAGGTTAGACACACAGAGGTGCGATTTGGTGAACCAGAGACAACAAACTTGAAGGGGAAACTTCCAAGAAGCCTATCTTCTTCATATTTTGGCCAAACCAGGTGCCGAAAAAGCCCAACTAGGGGTTTTTGGATGTTCTGGAGCCATTGAAGCCTTCTATTTGGAATTTTGAGCACTGTAAAGCACTAATTTTATCACTTTGAACAAATAATATAAAAGATCCATTGGAAGTTAGACTAGGAGATGTAGCCCAAGAGAGGGGTGAACTCCTTTATCATTTGTTGTGTTATGTGTTTACTGTTCACTATTATTTGATGGTTATTATCTGCATCTTGAATGTGAAAGTTTTTCTAATTTATGTGTTTGCAAATTTATCCTTTTTCCTAAGAACACTTAATTAAAAACTTGCAAATATTTCAAGGATACAATCCTTTTCATTTTTAGATCAAGTTGGTATCAAAGAAAAGGTTTTTGAAGTATTTATTATTTGCAAGTGTTTGGTTTTTGATGGTCACAAGGGTGAAGCTCACAAGGGGAGAAGGTCAACTCGTAGAGACAAGTTCTCAACTTTCAAGAAGAAGGACTATACAATCACCTCAAGCTTCAAGGAGGCATTCACCAAGTATGGCTCATAAAGAGAGTCATGAAAATCTTCCTTCAGAAGATTAAGATATCAGAAAGGATTTCATGGATGTGATAGAAATGGTGAAAGTCTTGTTTGAATAAAGGAATGCAAGGTTGGAAGGTGAAATCTCCAACCCTTCAAAGGACAAGGGAGACAGTGGTGATAAAACTCCAAAAGGAAATGGAGGGAATAATGATACTCCACCTCCCTCACCTCCATATTCCACTTCTTCTACCATTTCACAACCACCTTCAAATTCTCCAAAGGGACATGGTAAAATTCCTCCACAAATTCCTTTGTTAAAACTTGATATTAAATTTGAATTGCCAATGTACAATGGAGAGGTAAATGCTGAGAAATTAGATAATTGGATTCGTCAGATTGAAGTGGATTGTAGGATACAAAGGATTCAAGATGATAAAACTAAAGTTCATCTTGCTTCTTTAAGATTGGATAGTGCAACACTCATTTGATGGGAAGACAAAACTCAAGAGGACATGAAGAAACCCGGTAAAGTTTTATCCTCTTGGAATAATTTCATTGTTGCAATTAAAAGACAATTTTATCCATTAGCATACTTGCAGAAAGCTATTATGGATTGACAAAATTTTAGACAAGCTAAAGGGAAAAATGTGCAAAGATTTACTCAATAATTTAGAAGAAGAGCTTTGGTTTTGGGAGTAGATTTGTCTTCTCAAGAAACTTTACTCAAATACATTGGATCTTTACATAGTTACTTAAGACATACAATACTCATTTTTAACCCTTCAAATCTACACTAAGTTTGTGTTCAGGAAACTCATTTCGAAGCAAGAGGGAGGAATGAAACTCATGCGGGCAGCAAGAATCCTTTTAGTCATGGAGACAAGGGAAAGAGGAAGTTCAAGGGAAATGGAAGAAAGATTTCTTCAGTTAAGAAAGAGGGAGAAAAATTTACATGTAAACACTGTTCAAAGGATGGCCATGATGAAGACCATTGTTGGAAACTTCATCCTGAAAAAAGACCCAAAAAGTTCAACAAAAAAGGGAAGCCAAAGACTGCTGGAACCATACAACAAGATTTAGGTTCTGATTCAAGTGATGAAATAAAAATTATAGCCATGGGTTATCAAGGTAAGGGTTCTTTTGCAAGTACTAGTTCTTCAAGTAGTAGTATCCTCAATGAAACTCAACAAGAAAAATAAAGAATAGAGCTTTTTCACATAAGGGTTATTTCAAAGCATACCAAGATAGATACTCTTTTTGATACTGCATCTCAAACAAACTTCATATCTAAAGAAACTTTCAAGAAATTAAACCGGGAAACTATTACACATCCTAAACCATACCCTCTGAGTTGGATATGTGACAATGCTAAAATGCAGGTGACAAGAAGGTGCAAACTTAGATTTTCCATCACTACAAATTTTATAGATGAGGTAGAGCTTGATGTCATTCCTTTGGATATCTATGGTATTGTGTTGGGAAACCCATACTTATATGATAGGAGAGCCATATTTCATCGTCATGAGAACAAGTATCATTTGTTTAAAAATGGATTTGAGTACATTGTTAGAGAACACACAAAGAAGATGAATTTGTCACTTGTAAATGCAGGCCAAATGAAGAGATTATTCAATGCTAGTAAGAATTTTGTCTTATTGATGATTAAACCCAAAGACAATGTTGAAAAAGAAGTTTTCCAAGGTTGTGATGCAAAGATGAAATCTGATTTATATGAGGTTGTTAACCAATATGATGAGATGTTTCAGAAACCAAAGGGATTGCCTCCAAGAAGGGGTATCCAACATGAAATACAATTGCAGCAAGATTTCCCTCTTCCAAACATTGGTATGTACAGGATGTCAGTCATGGAGAATGTTGAAATTAAAAAACAAATCCAAGAGTTGCTTGACAAAGGGGTCATCATGCCAAGCACATTGCCATGTGGATCTCCAATTGTTTTAGTGCCAAAGAAAGATGGTACATGGCGCATGTGTGTAGATTTCAGGGCTTTGAACAAGATTACGATAAAGAATTGTTATCCTCTTCCTAGAATTGATGATTTTCTTGATTAATTGAAAGATGATAAGTATTTTACTAAGTTGGATTTGAGAAGTGGATATCATCGGATTAGGATTGTTGAAGGAGACACATGAAAGACATCTTTCAAAACAAAGAAAGGTTTGTTTGAGTGGATGGTAATTCCATTTGGACTTTACAATGCTCTTGCTACTTTCATGAGAGTCATGAATGATGTCTTAAGGCCTTTTCTTAATGATTGTGTTATTGTCTCCTTTGATGACATTTTGATTTTTAGCAAATCTCGTGAAGAACATGTTATGCATGTAAAGAATGTCTTAGATTTCTTGAGAAAATAAAAGTTTTTTTTGAAGATGTCTAAATGTGAGTTTAGAAAGACCTCACTTGTTTACTTGGGGCATATTGTTGGTGGAGGAGAACTGAAAATTGATCCCTCCAAGGTCAAAGTCATATTGGAGTGGTCCAAGCCCAACAATGTGACAGAGGTAAGAAGTTTTTTGGGAGCAACCCAATGTTGGAGAAATTTTATTGCTAACTTTTCTTCAATTGCATCTCCATTACATGAAGTGGCAAGGATCAAGCAAGTTTTCCAATGGGGAGGCAAGAAACAAAAGGATTTTGATACTTTGAAAGAAAAAATTAGTTCAACCCCAGTTCTTGCACTTCCAAATTTGAGACAACCTTTTGAAATCCAAACTGATGCAAGCAATTATGCAATGGGAGTAGTCTTGTTACAACATGGTAAGCCCATTTGTTTTCATTCTGAAACTTTTAGTTGTGTTGTGATTAATTAACCTACTTATGATAAGGAGTTGTATGCATTGGTACAAAGTGAGAAAAAATTGAAACATTATTTGTTGGGAAAGAAACTATCATTCACACAGATCATCAACCATTGCAATACTTACAATCACAAACAAAGCTACAACAAACAAGGCACTTCAGATGGATGGGTTTTATACAACAATTCCACTTGGTCATAAGGTATAAGAAGGGCATTTATAACAAAGTTGTTGGTATTCCTTCTAGGCCTATTATTAGTGCTTCA
>ML781175.1:424949-439618 GCA_009831015.1 Picea engelmannii | reverse complement strand
AGTAAGCAATGCTCTATGGGCATGATTTTTTATAATATCCACTCCTTGTAATGTTTTGTAAAATAACCCTAATGTTGAACTAATTCATTAGGAAATACACAAGTTTGATACATAGGTATAACTCTAGGACATATAGGCTAAGTTTATTATTGGGTAGTGATTTTGGAATTTTGGGGCACGTTGAATCAATGACATAAAAAATTCTCCTTTTTCCTTGTATTATCTTATTGCATGGTTTAGCCACAACCAAATTTTAATACAGAATATACATGTTCTTATATATATATATATAAAGTAGTCCAATACACTCACTCCCTATTTTATTTGGAAAGTGTATTGTCCATTCCCAATAAATTTTAAAGTACCATTATAAATCAAAATATCAAAGAAATCACATAAATATAATGAAATATATCTATCAAAATATTATACCAACACTTCCCTTTTAATTTTTCTATATCAAGTTGTTCCATCCGCATAAGATTTGTACCCATTATCAACATATTTGTTTGTATACAACCTACCTTAGCATTAAAATATCTAATTAAAATTACATATTCCACTTGTAGGAATTCTAAAGGATTGTTGATGGATTTCTCTTGCAATCTGTAAAAACTTGATTGAGGTGGTCATGGCATTTGCACCATGCAATGATTTGGGTTGTCTTGTGTCTTCTTGTGGCCATATTTTGTGTCTTCTTGTGGCTATATTCCCCAAGCTCCATTTTCTTTTTTGCTTGGTCCATTGTCTTACCCATGAACTCTATTCTCTTATTCTTGATTTCTTGCTTTGCTCTCGACTCTCAAACACATTTTCTTTATCATGCATTGGTCACTTATAGACAAATACCTTCACAATTGCTTGCGCCTTGACCTTTCATATTCCCCCAACCAAATTTTAGTATTCTTTTAAGTGGCTCGACCATACCTATGCTCACACCAAATCATAACCTGAACTATCTCCATCCATGTCCGACCCACAACACATTTGTATTAGTAAAATCTTTGTTATCCCTCCACCTTTACCCTCCAATCTAGAGATATCCAACTACATATATGTGTTGGATTTTCATAAAATATACCTTTATATGTGCTTGGTCATTTTGAGTTATATATACCACAACCTTGATTGATTTCGTCATAGTTTTAAATTTATTTTTATTAAAAGAGAAGTCTAAATGTTTTACAATTTAGATTTTTTTGGCAATTATCATTAGAATCAATTATAAAAGAATGGTTAGAATAGTAATTTTTCATTATTAAAATTGTAATTTTAAATACATAAATGAATTTCGCACCTTTGAAAAGCATTGTTGTATTCAAATTGTACAATCTCAACCATTAATATGATCTATTATTCCAATGATTATTCTAATTTTTTAGCAAAATTTTGAAAAAATAATCCCAAAAATATTTTAAAAATTCAAATAATAATGTTTTGAATGCCTTTTTAATAAAAGGTTTCAGGTTGGGCCTGCATGTCCTTCATAATGTTTTTTTGTTTTAAAAGGTAATTTTTCATCCAATCAATGCTTACACTTGAAATTTGAGTAAATTTATAAGGAGATACGTTGAAAATATGATTAAAAAATTGTAGTTTTTTTTCTTTCACTTTCAAAATTCATATATCTTATTTTATTATTTTAAGTATCATTTTATTATTTTCTTTAGGAGAACCCATTTTAGGTCTCAAATTTCCCCTAATAATTTCTCCTCAAAGACGACACTTTTCGGTAAGCCTTTCCTCAAAATCCTTTTACTTTACAAAGCTTACCTGGCGACTCCACTGAGGGTGATCCCCTCATCCCTTTGATAGTTCCAAGAAAATTATTTGGCGACTCCACTAATGTTTTCCAAGGTTCCACCTTACTCTCAATTCTGTGATATTTCCAAGTTATGGGATCATAGAACCCTGGGAAAAAGTGTATCCAACTATTGATTTCAAAGATTTTCAAGGATACCCACATTATTTTGATACAAAATGGTCAAGCAACACTCCAAGATTTGGAGGCCTCCCAATTACTCACATTGTAGAATTCTCGAAGTATATAAGCGAGATAGAATTGGGCGAGGAGGATGTTATTGTAAAGTTATTCATAATTTCTCTTCCATCCTTTTTGCAAGATTGGTTTAAGAGTTGTTGCGAAGATAGGGGTATTTCATCTTTCATAGGCCTCATCAATAGGTTTGTTCAGTTTGTGAAACCACAATGCCTGACATATGACGATGCCCTTAAGAATCTCACAGTAGCCCTAGAGGATGAAGGATTTACCACTGAGATTGTGGGAGATCTAAGGAATGTGTACCTTACTCAATACCAAGAACCCTATGATATAGAAGGAGAAATTTATGACGAAAATTGTCAATCCTGTTATAACCCTAATTTGCACCAGATATGCTTACCTGGCATCAAGCCATCTCATTTTACATATTTTTCCAAGCCACTACTGAACAAGCTTCTTAAAAACACCCTTTTTGAAGGCATACATTCCCTACTCCACTATTGCATGTGTGTATATGCTAGTTGACCCACTACAGCCTGCGTATACCTACAAAAGCACGAAAAATGGAAAGTCGGTGACGAAACACACAATTTCGGGTAAGTTAACTAAATCATTTGACTTCCCATAGCTGGTCACTCGACCAAATACCTAGCCTTTTCTAGCCTATAAAAGAAGGGGTAGGGGTCCCATTCAAAAGAGAAAAATAAGAGTAAAGAAACTCTACCCGATTTTGCATTCCCCTTGCCCCAACCATTTGCAACCATTATGTGAAGAGAAGCATATATGAAAGAAGTTGGAGCATAGTTGAAGAGGATCCCAGGACCAGATTCGAGGAGCAGTGGTTGATCTCACTATTGTAAGGTATTCTCGTGAGATTAATAAAAGAAGTACTTTTCCCGTCCCGCCATATGAGGTTTTTAATGTGTAATATTGATTATATTTTGATAGAATCTCTAAACCATTAGTTCATAGATCAAATGCATGCTTGGAGTTCTTTGTTTGTCTGTTTGTGAATGCAGCTCATCTTTGGGAGGAAACCTGCAGTCAAGGAGCAACCAAAAGTGAAAGGATATACATCAAACGTGGAAGTCAAGGTATAGTAAATTGATCCTTTTATCCTTGTATTTACATATGAATAATGGGGTTTATGATTGGGATGATGGTAAAAAGTAGGAGACTTTAGGTCATTTCTGCATGCATTATAGAACCCTTAATGTTAGTCTGTAGGGGGATTTCCCACTCACAACATAATTGGCGACCATACTGGGGATCTCTAGGGTTTTCTGGGGATACTTTTTGGGTATTTTAAATTAGGTTTGATTACCTTTTTTCTGAGTTTCAGCAAGAGTTTGAGTTTCGTAGGGATTTTGGTCTTCCATACTAGTACTCCCTGCATGATTGATTGACTTATTGATTTTCTTTTCAGAAATTTACAGATGTATACGCGGCCTACAGAATCCCTTCTCGCGTATACACGCGCCCTACCTTTAGACAGCCCGCGTATATCCGTTGGTTGGTGAAGTGTTAGTTGTGTGCTTAAGTCCATAATTTGTTTTTAGGAGAGACAATTATCCTCTTTCCCTGTCAGGACTGATCCTTCTCAGGGGTTTCCTGGATTTTTTTATGGTCTTTGTGTTGCAGTCTATAGCCTAGGAATAACCTCAGATTAGCTTTGCTTTATCAAAGTTTCCTTGCAATTTTCTTTATCAAAATATTTTTCTCTGCCTCTAGGGATTCTGGTTTTCAATACCAATACTCCCTGCCTATGATGGACTATTGTTTTGTCATATTTTTTATCATTTACAAAGCTATAAGTGCCCTGCAGTAGCCCTGCATGCGTGCATATGTGCTCTGCCTTTGGACAGCCCACGTATATACGCTAGTTGCTGAAGTGACAGTAGTGTATCTATGTCGGGGAGATATTTTGACAAAGAGAGGCAGTCATCCTCTTACCTGTCAAAAGCCAGTATTTTCAAGGGTATTTTTGGTCTCTTCCCTGATCTCTGTGATCACATTCTGTAGCCTAGGTTTGACCATATCATAGTTTTCTTTTCATCAAAAGGATTTCTTGAATTTTCTGTAATAGAATCTTAGACAAATCTGTGAGTCTTTTTCGATCAGCCTTTTGAGGTTTGGTCAAGTGACTCCCTGCGATCCGCAGTAGGGCTAGAAGTTATTTTTGGTTTATGTTTTGTCTTCACTTTATCTTTTTGCTTGATTTAGAAGAAAGAAAAGGAATCCATTTTTCAATTCTCTTATTTTAGAGCATGTTGGAATTTTTCATTTCTTTGTTTGATTGAGTAGTTGGTTGTTTGCATTAATAATCAAGGAAAAGTTTTTCTTTCATAAGTTCTTGGTTGTTTACTTAGGACAATAAGTAGCTCGTAGTTGAGGGAAATCCTGTGTTGAGTTTGTTGTTCAAAGATCTTAGAAAAAATAGTTTGAAAAGTTGGTTGAAAAATTTAAAAGAGAAAATCTGAATTTGTCAAGAATAAGTTATTTTGTTTCCATCTTTCTGTTTATCTTCTCTTTCGTCTCTCAAAATATCACTAGTTTCACTTTCATAACCTTTGACTTAAGACAAGCCACAAAAAATTAACAATTAATTAAAATCAACTAGACTTTATGTTTTGTCGGGTTCATCAACCAGTCTATGCTAGAGCCTTGATTTAGGTTGGAGAGGAAACTTTTCAAGGCTGCAAAACAAACATAAGAGTCTGTTCTAGGGAGTGTTAAAATTAAAGTATCATGAAAGTTATCCAGGACCCCCCTCTAACACAGGGGCTAAACACGAGGTCGTGTGTGGAAAGGTAGCGGATATAACCCCTCCAAAGCCGGACCAAGCATAGTGGGGAACGCATATAGAGGGCTTATCTTGGGATTCCATTGATCGCATTTTCCACGGAGCTTTGTGGGTCTTGAATCCATTCAAGGTCCTCAGTCGTATTTTATAACACTTTCTTTCGATACCCTTGATAGGTTTCGGGCTTGATACTCTACTCATTACGGTCGACCCGACTGTCGACTATACCCGCCTGGTGACTGTTCGTGAGTTGGCAACCTAATTGTCGTTATTTTAGGGACTTACACAGGTGACTGTGGGGGTATACCGTGGTACCTAGGATAGATGTCAAGCCATGCTTTGTAGAGTATACTTGGAGGGTGCTTCCGTTTTTGAGTTGCACTTGCACCGGTAAGTTTCTCTAGTGTTGGTTGGTGTAACTGTTCTTCCTACTAAATAGTGGTCTACTTGATCTTCCTTTAGGAGTTTTTCTAGTGTCTTCTCTATTCTCCCTAGTTTTCCATAGTGATTTATTTAGTCTTGGCTTTGGGTATCTCACCTAGGGTGGTAGACCGCCCACTCTGTCGGTCGCAAGGAATTTTTGGTCTTCTGCTTAGAAACGTGGAGCCGTCTCTTTATAGGCATTGTTTTGATACCACTGGTTTGCCAGAGTCAGTGTGTGAGACTTTTATAGACTTGAACAATCCCGCAAGGGGAGAACTTGTGCATAAGATATTCATGGCTAAAGTTCTGGATGATACCAACCAAGGAACCCCTTCAAAAAGGGGATTCTTGTGCTTTTCCTTTTCTCAGAAACATTGGTGTCCCTTTAATGGCCACTTTGTACATTCTTGGGTTGAATGTGGGACTACCAGCCTAGTTGGGTACCATTCCAAATGTCTTGAATGATGTTGACACTTCTCAATTAAGAACCTTATGTCAGGGGAACCATTTTGATTCTCCTTCATCCGCAAAGTCTTCTCCTCCTCCTTCTCCCTCCTCTGGTGAAAGTACAGTTACTAGTAATCGGAAGTCTAAATGAAGTAAAAAGAGGAAGAATAGGAAGAAGAAAGCACCAACCTCTATGACTCATGTTGGAGATAGGTCCTCAGCCTCTGCAAGTCATGCTGGGGGAAAGAACCCACCCTTTGTAAGTCATGCTGAGGGAAAAAACCCAGTCACTGCTAGTCATACTGGTAATAGGTCTGTAGCCTCTGCCAGTCATGTTATCGACCCATCACCAGCCTCTACAAGTCATGTTGGAGATGCGCAACCAACCACTGCTCATCATGCCGGGGGAATTTATTATATTGAGAAACCTAGATGGATAGGATGTAAACCTAAGTTCCCTTGTAAGATTTGCAAGGGAGATCACCTTACTCATATGTGCCCTGGCATTCCAGAGGTACAAATATTGTGGTCCCCGTTTGCAAGCTCTTCTGATTCTGAGTCTTCTGAGGTTTCCTCACAGTCTACTCAGCCATTGGTTGAGAAAGTGGTCACGCCGATGAAGTCATCGACTGATCCCACTCCTCTTTTGGGGGGTGAGGTGCCTTTAGACCATGTAGTCTCTCAACCTATTCAACCATTGGTTGAGAAAGTGGTCATGCCGATGCAGTCTTTGGATGATCCCACTCTTCTCTTGGGGAGTGATGTGTCTACCGACTATGTTTTTAGCATTTCCAGTTCAGTACTTTCAGAACAAGGGGGCATTCCACTCATTCTGAGCACACCCCCTCCAAGCCCTAGGATGGTTTCCTTTGATTGGAATGACCTTGTTGAGCCTCATCTTCCTTCTTCTACACCTTTTCAAATAAGGGTTGAAGTTAATTCTACAAACATATATCGATGTATTGTGGATGAAGGAGCCTCTGCAAGTATTTTTTCCTCCTCGGTTTGGAAAGTCTTGGGATCTACCGAGCTTGTGTCTACTTCACATGAGTTGTTTCCTTTTGACAGACGTCCTAGTGAATGTTTGGGGGTTCTTCCTCAGTTGCCTATCTCATTAGGTGGGAAGATTGTCCTTGTCGATGTTATAGTGGTGCAAGGCCCGTTAGATTTTAATATGCTTCTTGGGCATGATTATGTATATTCTATTAGCGTTGTGGTGTCTACGCTCTTTCGGGTGATGCATTTCCCTCACAATGGAAGCATTGTCACTATCGACCAGCTAGCATATGATAATCACCATCTTAATTCGGCGTTATTTTAGACTACCCCTTTACATGTTCCTAGTGTTTGTGTAGACTATACCCCGCCATGGGTAAATTATGTGGCGTCTTATCCTCGTTGTTTAATTGCTTATGAGTAGGAACCCATGCAATCATGTTTTCCTTCTTGAGACTTAGTGCCAACAATTGATCCATTGGTTTATCCAATGGGGGCATGGGAGCCCTTGCTTCCCCCTCTAGGTCCAAGTGATCTTGATTCTCCTTTTGAGTTTGATCTCATTGTTTGTAGATCCTCAAGCCCTTGTGCTTGTGATTCTTCATTGATAGACTCCACTAATCCTAGACAGAGCCTCCATCGCCATATGGAATATGGTCATTTTACTTCACCCTTTGGGACTGTCGACCCTCGTTTGCGTGAATTCTCAGATTTTGAATTGCCTTCAGATGAGGCTATCCTTGAAGCCATGACTACGGTTTCTATACCATGGGAGGACTTACACCGTGGTTCATGTTTTCTCCCTTTTGGGAGACTTTCCAAGTTGACTAATGAAGAGACTCTTGGTCTGAGCCTAGCAGTGGGCTCTACTTGAACTAGTTTCATACATGAGTCGTAGCCCCTTGGAGTCTTCTTTAAGCCCTTTTCAGACCCTCTAAACATGAAAATATTTTCGAACGATCTTGTTTCCCTTCATGCTCGCTCAACTGAAATTTGAAGGCACGTTTGTCCAGTGGTAGTCTACCCCTTTTTCGGTCTAGATGGTCAACTGTACGAATAAAGGTATACTCTAGGGGCCCTAGTTCTCTAGAAGAGTATTCTCAGGTATAAGTTTAACCCTTTTTCGGGCCGGAGGAACTAAATTTACGAAAAATGAACCCCCACGGAGTCCATAGTTAAGCTCTTTTCAGACTCCCTAAAATTGAAAAGATTGTCGAGTGACCTTGTTCCTTCACACTCATTAAAATGGTTAAGAAGAACATCCCCTATGGAGTCCATAGTTAAGCTCTTTTCAGACTCCTTAAAAGTGAAAATATTTTCGAGTGATCTTGTCTTTGTCACACTCGTTAAAATGATTTTGAATAGACGTCTTTTCGGTGCTAGTTTACCCCTTTTTCGAGTCGACTAGACTACCTTCAAAAAAGGTACCCCAATGGAGTCTCCTTTTACGTTTTTTCAGACTCTCTAAAAATGAAAAACCATCAATCTTACCTTCTCTGGGCTCATTAAAATTACATCGAAGGACGTTATCATCGTGTCTTATTAATTGCATATGCATCCCCACGTCTTTGGCCTAATGTCGGCTCTATGTTTCTCTCCACTGAACCATCTGAAGCATGCCTTATAATGCAAGCCTCGTAGCACTTTACCTTTGCGTCTTGACACCTTGACCCTTGGAAGATTTTTTTCGAGTGTCCTTTTCTTGCATATGTCTCCTTGCTCTGAGCATTAGAATGTTCCTTGCACTTGGAACTAGTATATCCGCGACACTTGTTCCTCCTTTGTAATGTAGCATTCTTTTATTATTTTTCCAAAATGATTGAAAAAGACAAAAAAATCAAATATACCCCAAAAAGAGGAAGGGAAAAGTATTTTCTTTTTGTTGGAAGCATAATGAGTTTCCCTTGGAGAAAGCACATCCTTCCGTTTGTTCGTCAAGCTCTAGGATTTAATATGACCTTAGGAAGATGTTCTCGCTACATAGAGTTGTTTCCTCCTCCGTTTGGTTATTCTTCCAAACATATGGAGAGTTTGTGTTGTCTCCTGCATTGTGAACTTATGTCAATGCCATGCTGCCTAAGTCTCATCATTTGTCATGCTATTTTCCAAGGGAATTTTTTTTTACCAAGCTTAAGTTGCCCCCTCTGCAGTTTGTCTCTTGACCTCATGCCCGACCATCCCGAAAGCCCAATGAAGTCTTTGTTCGAAATCAATGAAGCCCTTAGCCTGATCATCAAGATCCTCTAGTCCATGCCTGATGATCCGTCGAAGACCTCTGGGTAGTGAAGTCTTACACTTATATTACACTCCTACCTGAGTTGTGAAATTTTGAAGTTTTTGCTCGAGCTCTGAAGACCTCATCTCCAGCCATCAGGCCTTATCATCTTCTAGAAGATGGATACTATGCAAGTATATCTTTTTTGATTTCGAGATGTAGATCCATTGTGTATTTCTCACGGATACACTTTATATAGTTATATGACATGGATCTGCAGTGTATTTGATTGGAAGCCATGATGTTATTTCATCCCGAGCATGGGTATGCCTGCCTCGGTGAGACAATTGTTATTTTGCAGATGGCACCTCCTGAATTCTGGTCCCTGGGCTCACTTGTTTCGTATGTTGGTGAAGATTGATAATGTATTTCAGCCATCAAATGCTCTTCTGACCTCACACATTAGGAGGCATCTGTTATAACCCTAATTTGCACCAGCTATGCTTACCTGGCATCAAGCCATCTCATTTTACATATTTTGCCAAGCCACTACTGAACAAGCTTCTTAAAAACACCCGTTTTGAAGGCATATGTGCCCTACTCCACTACTGCACGTGTGTATACACTAGCTGACCCACTACAGCCCGTGTATACCTACAAAAGCATGAAAAATGGAAAGTTGGTGATGAAACACGCAGTTTCGGGTAAGTTACCTAAATTGTTTGACTACCCATAGCCGGTCACTCAACCAAATACCTATCCTTTTCTAGCCTATAAAAGAAGAGGTAGGGGTCCCATTCAAAAGAGAATAAAAAGAGTAAAGAAATTCTACCTGATTTTGCATTCGCCTTGCCCCAACCATTTGCAACCATTGTGTGAAGAGAAGCATATATGAAAGCAGTTGGAGCATAGTTGAATAGGAGCCCAGGACCAGATTCAAGGAGCAGTGGTCAATCTCACTATTGTAAGGTATTCTTGTGAGATTAATAAAATAAGTACTCTTCCCGTCCCGCCATATGAGGTTTTTAATGTGTAATATTGATTATATTTTGATAGAATCTCTAACCCATTAGTTCATAGATCAAATGCATGCTTGGAGTTCTTTTTTTGTCTGTTTGTGAATGCAAGTCAGCTTTGGGAGGAAACTTGCAGTCAAGGAGCAACCAAACACGAAAGGATCTACATCAAACGTGGAAGTCAAGGTATAGTAAATTGATCCTTTTATCCTTGTATTTACATATGAATAATGGGGTTTATGATTGGGATGATGGTAAAAAGTAGGAGACTTTAGTTCATTTATGAATGCATTATATAACCCTTAATGATAGTCCGTAGGGGGATTTGCCACTCACAACAAATCCCTTGAAGAGGAGCAATATTTTTCCCATGATTTGATAAAATGCAGTGAAGATTTAACTAGAGAAGTGAATTATGAGGATGAAGCACTGGTAACCGCTCCCATGTTCGATGATGCTCTCCAAGGTCATGTCTCTCCTTCACGAGATGAATAAAATGAGGTGATTCATTTTACTTTCCATATTTTTGATAACACTTTGTTCTATGATTCAAAAGGTGAAGAAGTAAAGGAACCTTTGGAAGAGTTAGCTCCTTCATTTTCCGATGAAGATGAAGACATGGGTCTTAGTGAAGTACTGGACCCTCTTCCATTTGATGAAGTCATCCAAGACAATGATTCTCCTACACAACAAGAAGTGAACAAGGTAAGTTACCTCCCTTTCCAAGATTTTGATGATTCTTTGTTTTATGATTTCGAAAGAGAAGAGGTACTAGAGGATCCCTTGGATGCCTTAAATCCTTCATCTTATGATAAATATGATGACTTTGTTGATAATATTGATGAATTCATACATGTCGGAAAGCATAAATGGGATGTGATTGGATATGATGGTGATCTCATTTACGACATTGGGGAACATTTCCAAAATTTTCCTTTACAGTTATCATATGATGTTCCTAATAATTTTGACGGTTGGCAACAAGATGATGATATAATTACAGAAGTCTCCCAAGCACCCAAGGATGACCCAGTGAAAAGTTCTCCTGATGATTTTCGGTCATACCTTGAGGATATTGATGAGTATCCCTTTGATTACTTGGATTTATTCTATGAAGAATATTATCAACCGTCGTTGTGCTCAAATTCTAGTAAAGGTGAGGACGTTGCTTCCATGAAGCAAGATACTGGTGACAAGGTTGTCCATATCCCTATGATTTATTTACATCATTATGTCACTAAGAATTAAGTTGGGGAACATGTCTATTGTTTCAAGCTTTCTTTCGGGAAAAAAATTTCGTTAGAATTCAAGGGGAGGTTGAATGCCTTAAGAAGTTTATTATCTCAATCTTTCATCTTTCCCCTGAGAAGTTGTTAGTTTCCCTCTAAATTATTTTTAATCCCTTCTCATACCCTAGGGAGTGATGACGTCCAAGGTAGTCAACCCTCATACTCTTTGAGACACCCCTTTGAGTCCTTGACCTCTCACGATCCTTTTCTGAGATGGATTGATCACTTTTCTGTAAGAGTGACTTGGCATGATTTTTCCCCTCCCTCCCGCCTCCATGAGCTAGAATTTATCACTTCCTATGATATAATGCATGCTCTAACTCATGTTTATATTTTGATTAACTTGTCATTGTTTTGGTTTATGATGAAGCACAGAGGCAGGTGTTATCATACATTGCTAGCGTGGTTGTATTGGTTGTATGCTTATACCTAGCATTTGACAGGTAAGTACAAGTAAGTAGGTAGGAATTTGCATTCATTGTATATACTGTCTGCATTTCATGCTAGAGTAGTTTCATTTCCATTTTTATATATGCTCGTTTATTCTTATTTTCATTGTATCATATAGGATCCAGGGGTGATATCACCACCCCGATTGATTACTGATTGTTTTTGTTGAGATCTAGTAGGTCATAGGTCATACCAGAGATGTTGAGGTTCTCATGCACTCTACGGTGAGCACATGTCCCCGAGTTGGAGCCATATGTTATCCCATATCCTAGGGATAACTAAGGATATTATGTATCGAGGCCCGTAGGTCCTAGACATGGAGTACCGAGAACCATATTAACTTGAGCATGGCCCTAGAGGGCCCATCCTTATTCTTTAGTGCCTCCATTCTGTCAGCAACACCAACATCCATCCCATCGACCTGGTTCTAAAGTAGTAGTGGGTCTTTCTCTATGAGGTAATGAGACCGGGTATCATGGAATGGGTCACTCTGATTTTTAAATCACTTGAACAAGTTGCATTTAAGTCTCCTTCATTTCATATCGTTTTCTTGGAAATTATGCTCCTTAACTTGCTCATACCTGGGGGATGGTGATAGGGCGCCCTAGTAAGTTGATCTCCCTTTAGGATGGTTTTCCACTATGAGGGGTTTATGAAAGTTCATTGTCCATTCCCTCCATACATACCAATTTTCATCCTCATTCCACTCATATTTCCCCTACCATGGTTCGGGCATTGGGTTTTCCACACTAGGAAGGGTTGTACTTTTCCTTGTGGGAAGAAGGGGCTAAAGGCCTAGGGGGTAAAATTAGATGGCAAGATTTAAAAGAAAAGAAAGTAACCTTGAGATGCTTCACCCGAGGATTCCCTAGAAAGTAATGAAAATATTCTCAACAATAAAAGGGAACCTGCAAAAATAACAAACATCAAGGCATTAGTTGGTCGATAGGAGGTCTTAGTATGAGCCGAGCTATTAGGACCATGGGCATGTAGTGTTATGACACTACCATCTTTGGTCACCAAGCCAGGGTAGTGGCTCTTGATGGCATAGCCAAGAGAAAGGGGGTCTCATCACGAACCAACCTTCTCATCTCTGTGAACCGCTTGTGGGTAATGCTGCCACTTCTAGTCACCAAGCCAGGGAAGTGTCCCCTAACTCTTCCCTTGAAGCATAAAAAGACAAAAGAAATAAAAATAAAGAGGCTATGAAACATTGACCTCCATGATAAGGTGTAGCTCGCCTCCTTACAACGACACCCATAAGAAAGATCTACATTTCCCTGTTATCACTACACCCCATGCCCAAACACTTACCTATGTACCACCTCATATACATATACATGACTTGGATTGAGTTTCACCTAGGAAGCATCCCAAACTTTAGAGGATTAGCCCAATAGAACATCCTGAGACCTTCTCCAAACCTGACTGGTTAAGTTGCATAACATCTTGGAGCATTTTTCTGGGTAAAGGGGGCTTTGATGCACATGTTTGGTTAATTTAATTATGAGATGTGATTGACATTGCTATGATTCCTGTGACTTATGGAACTCCTGGAGGACATACTTATTTGTCACTGCAAGATATTTCCCGGTGGAGAGGTACACATGGGGAGATGATTATCTTGGACCTCCATGGGGCTAAAATCCCACAGATGGATGTTGCAACCCCATCTTGGGGCAAAGAGAAGGAAAAATATTGCACCAGGGAAAATGAAGTACGTTCCACCAGAGGCACTCCGGCAGACCTAGACCCAGGGGGGTTTGACCTTTCCACCTAAACATTAGCCCTTGAGGGCACTTGACACCATCATTATGACCATTTCATCATCCACAGTTAGGGTTCTTCTTATGATGGTTATATATGTGCTAATTGGCACATGTGGCATCTTTTCAGGACGTTTGGAGGCCAAGTGTCCTACATTTGAGGCCCAACGTTCCATTTTTGGGGCCTAACATCACCCTAGAAGGGCATGAAATCACCCTTGGAGATAAATTTAGGGTTTAATTCTTGAATTTATGTAAAAAATTGGATATTTGATGTAACTGGCCATGTCGTCCTTTTTATACCTAAAATGTAATTAAAGGTCTTGTGTATTGTATAAATAAGACATCAAACTCTCATTTTTTAATCATTATTGATTCACTCACACAAGTGAGGTCTGAAATTTGGCCTCTTTAAGGCTTATCGGTTGAAATTAAGTGGTGCACAACTCTTGGAGGAGGCTTGTCTTGGTGTATTTTGGCATTTTATTGGTGGAAAGTCATCAACTAGGGTATTTGCTAGATTATTCTTGGTGAATGTAAGTGAAATTGTGCATTTCTTCTTTATTTTGAATGGTTATAGTATCTTTACTTTGCATTTACTAAGATCATGAAATTGCTAGTATAAAACCCTAGGAGATTAAGCACATGTTATTGTCCTTATCTCAATATCTATCCACCTACTAGATTTTGCTAGAAAACCTACTTATTGAAGCATGTGCGAGAGCCCTACCATTGTATCACTCTAACACCCTTGCTTCACCAAGCTTTTGTTTATCATAACCTTGAGCTAAAGAAGAAGGAAAACCGCTATGGCCTAGGGTTACCTACTTCCTAGTAGTCATTTTCCTTCTAGGGTTTGATGATTGAGGCCTTGAGTTACCAACACCTCAACCATTCTCCCTCTAGTCTCTAGTTCACGCATTATCATTTGTTTCCTTCAATATTTTTTTTTGTAAATAAAAAGGGATGGGGCCTGTTATATTATTTTAACCAAAATACAATAGCTGTTTGGGATGCCAGTTGTCCCGCCTGAATAGGAAACTGGGACAACTGGGCATCCCTTAACACGTGTCACCTTAGTCACCAAAATAACCAAATTCTTCATGCAACGTCCTACCCGAAGGAAACCAGGACTTACAGTCTTGAGAATGTAACTGAGTATCATAAGCTAAAGCTAAGAAAACTGTAAACTAGATGGCCTAAATCTTAACAGATAGCAAAACAAAAGCCAGTTCTGAACATCCATTGACCTGTTAGCCTGC
>ML781175.1:318470-417807 GCA_009831015.1 Picea engelmannii | reverse complement strand
AATGTGTATTTCTCTTTCTTGGAAAGCGATAAAATTATTAATTGTTAAGAGGTAGTGAATAACTCATTATTTTAGAATGTGTATTTCTCTTTCTTGTAAAGGGATAAAATTAGTAATTGTTAACAAGTAGTGAATGACATACTCATCATGTTCTTATGGGCTTATTAATTATATTCCACACTCTTTATCGTTTAATTAATTAAAATTCAACACTCTTTATTGTTTAATTAATTAAAAATTTAATTATGTTTATCGTTTAATTAATTAAAAATTTTACATTCTTGATCATTTAATTAATTAAAATTAAAAAAAAAAATACCTATTATTTATTATTTTTAAATGTGTATTTTTCTTTTTTAGAAAGAGATAAAATTATTAATTGTTAACATGTAGTGAATGACATACTCATCAAATTCTTATGGGTTATTTAATTAATTTTTTTTTTTTTTAAATACCTATCATTTATTATTTTTCAATGTATATTTAAAAAATGGTAAAATTTATTATAATTTATTTGTTACCAAGTAATGAATGGTTTATTCATCATATTCAATGGCTTACTTTTATATTAAAAAAAATCAATATCTCTTATAGTCATTACTTGTATTAAAAAAATCAATATCTCTCTTAGTTAAATGTTTTTTTTATAATATTTAACTTTAATCTTGCACATAAAACTATACAATTATCTTTCTATATATCATTATTATTATTTATTATTTTTGAAAGTAAATTTTTGTTTTTTTTTTTAAACTTATCATAATTTAATGATCAATTATATAGTGTAGGATTCCCTAATGAAATACAACAAAACTTAATCTAAATTACACTATCTCCACTAGAATCATACACTTATACTTTTTAGTAATATATAATCTTAAGACACTTTTCTTATTAAATTTTTAAATATATTTAATAATTATTTTATTTTTAAATATTTTATTAACTATATTTAATAATTATTTTATTAAATATAGTTAATAATATTTTATTTAACTTATACTTTTTAGTAATATATAATCTTAAGACACTTTTCTTATTAAATTTTTAAATATATTTAATAATTATTTTATTTTTAAATATTTTATTAACTATATTTAATAATTATTTTATTAATTGTATTTAATAATTATTTTATTTTAAATGATTTTATTAACTATATCTATATAAGTTTTTTTTATTTAAAAAATTATATACCATTTAGTGGTCTCATCCCAAATACTAAACTTCATTGAATAGATAGTTTTTTTTAATAGAAAGAAAATCAATGAATAGATAGTTTTTTTTAATAGAAAGAAAATCAACTTTGCAAGATCAAACATGTTCCTTAGCTTTATGCAAAATAGGTTTTGAGCTTCCAATATGCATGAGCATGCATTAGTTACTCACCATCCCATGCCAACCATTAAACATGGTGAATTCAATAATAATCCATCATTAAGTACATGTAATAAGTATTAAAAATATATAAAAATAATATTGCATGGTTTATGTGAATAAAAATTGTATTTTGTAATGTAAAGATCATAAGTAATAAATGTAAAACTTTAGTTTTGATTTACGAATTAACAATGCATATGTGTACATATAATGAAGGAAGGATCACCATGTAAATATTGTTTGTTAATAATAAAAATACATCACAACGTACATATAGGAAAAGACAAAAGAATGGAGGATTATGATTTTACAAGAGAGGAAAGAAAGGGGGTTTAAGGGTTCAAAGGGGCCAAAGATAAATTATAATATTTTATTCATAGTATAAAGTTTTTGCTTATGTCATCCTATGTCATACCAACCATGATCTATAAACTACTTTCACTAGAATAGTTCATCACAATAAATATTGTATTATACTGAACTCCTTTAGTATATCAGTTTATTTTCCTTAGATGTTATATTTATAATCACTAGCTTAATTTCTCAAATTAATGAAATAGCTAAAATGTGAAAATGAAATACTATGCAAAAGAACAAACCATCCACACAAATTAACACAAGATGTATCCTAGAAAACCCAATACGGGAGAAAAAACCATTTATAAGGTGAGACCTATGCTATGTTCTCTTTTCTTCAATAATGCAAGGCAAGTACAAAGAAATGGGTGCACTCACTATGGATTTTCCTATGACTTTATTTCCTGATTGGCTACTATAGGCTCTTATATCTACCTATTTCTAGACATCTCGTCATTGGGAGCCACTTATCGATATGTTGTCAAAATCGAGCATAAATTTAAGAAGTAGAATAAGCGGGAGTTCGGGTTTACAAATATGCAAAAACCAAAGTATGGTAAGGGTGGCCCTAACTCTGAGGCCAAAGGATAGAGCAAGGATGGCCATGTTGGAATACTGAGAGGGGGGGTTGAATCAATATTGAACAATTTATACCACTTTCAATCAGAACATTAACTTATCAAGATTCCATTCATATATGATTGCATTTGCCATATCATAAACATATAATCATAAACAATGCATCACATCATACAAAGATACACAGTACACCAGTATTTTACATGGAAGCCCAAATGGGAGAAAACCAAGAATGCTTTCTTATATATCAAATATTACATTCATAGGAAGCACCAACTGCCAAATTCTCTAGCACCAATTGGAAGGAGGCTCCAACCCCCTATTTATAGGCTCCAACCTAAAGGAAGATACAAATCCCTGCATTCTCCACCTACAATTGGAAGGAGTCTCCAACCCCCTGATTTACATGCTCCAACCTGAAGGAAGATCCAACTCCCTCTGTTCTCCGACTCCAACCGAAAGGAGGCTATGACCCCCTGATTTAAAAGCTCCAACCTTAAGGAAGCTCCAACTGTCTGAATTCTCTAGCTCCAACTGGAAGGAGGATACAACCCCCTTTCCTTGCCACGTCCCACCGCCCTGAAATATAAGTGTAGACTCAACCTATCACTACCACTGATACTGTCATTGATACATCAACCTGTCACTGTCAATCTGTCACTAATATACCATCATAAACTTGTCACTATCACCAATACTCAACATAAACGAAACCATATGTACTCACATAGATCATGTTGCAAAATCACCAAGAATATCTCTCAACTAGATGCCCAACATCACCAAAACATGCCTTTAGTCATGTGCCAAATATGTACCAAGCATGTGCCAATATAACCAAGAAGTGCCTCAACCAGTATCATATCATCATCAATATATGTGTCTCAACCATGTACCAAAACATCAATGATATGAAAAAAACCATAAAACTCAATCATGTTCCAAGACCATATACCAAAATGTGTGCCTCAACTTTGTACCATATTATTCATGACATGACTCAACCAAATACCAAAAGATATGCCATAAACCATGTACCATAGGATGTGCTAAAATCAAGTAACATAACATCAATGATGAGCCTCAACCAAGTACCAAAGAATGTGCCTCATACATATTCCATAACATCCAAGATGTGTCTCAACATGTACCAATATCAACATGCCTCAAGCATGTACCATGAAATCACCATAGCATAAATCTTAAAACATGCATAAAGGCATATCGTTAACTCTGTAAAATACTTGACTGCATCATCATACCTTGCTCAAACTTTAGCAACCTAGAACAATAATCTCTCTCAAATATGCCTCGGCCTCATGGGACTAACCCATTCATCATGCAGGGCCTTGCAGGATGAGTGTCATACAACCCGCGGGGGTGCATCATGGGACCACTATAGCCTGACCTGTGGGGGTCAACTAAATAAGGGTTTTTAGAAATCCTTCACTTCTGCAACTCTGAGACTTCTACACACCTTATTTTCTCATATTTTCTATGAAAAAATCACTTGAGAGATAGATATTCAATGAACTTGTGTATATACAAATGAGAAGATTCTTGAGGTGTATTTATACTTTTCCAAGTGACTTATTTCATTAACTTTGGGGTTGACCCATACTTTCTTGTTATAATCATTTTACCCTTTAATTAATGACCTGTAACTTCTTGTTTCAATCGTTTAGGGGTTGCTTAACCATTATGTAGGGCATTCAACTTCATGAGGGAATATCTCCTTAAATGTGAGGAACCACGTTGAGTACCACCCACCATTGGAAACATCATGACGAGGAATATCCATCTATGAGTGTGTTACATGCATTTGTATTGTAGTTCATCCTCTTTTTATTCAAACAACTTTGGGCTTCATGACAACAAATATGGGAATTCTCAACCTATTAACCACTTATCCATGTTTCTAGGGATTCTTGAATACTTCTTCAAAGCATCTTCCCATGAGATCCATGCTTAAAGCTACACCATCAGGGGACCACTTTGGAGACTTCTCCAAATACACCCATGACTTCTAGATTTTCCCAAACTTTCTTCAGGGCTTCTTCTAGGGGTGACCTGGGTTGGCATCAATGACAACCAACTATCCAACAATACCCCCCTTTGGCATTGATGGAAACACTCATACTCGAACACTCATACTCTCCCTATGACTAGAGGATAAAATTCAACTCTTGAGAGAATAATAATATTGTCTTATGTTGGTAGCAGTCGTGTCTCCTTTGAACAGAGAATTTTTTTTTGAGTCCATTTGTCATCTGAAGTTTGGGTTTTAGCATGATCTTAGGATTATGATCTCGTTACTTAGAGTTTATTCCCCCGACTAGATACTCTTCCAGTCCCTATGGAGAGTTTGATTGGTGCCTCCTGCATCACAGAGTTTCATTTATCAGGTCCATGCTGCCAAAGTCTTTCATATGTCTCATGCTCTTATTCAAAGGATGTTTATAAACCTATTTCAGTTACTCCTCAGAAATATTGACTTTGCATGTCAGCCATAACCTCAGTGTGTCTCAAAATCACACAGAGTTGTAGTTCTATCATGTACCCTGGTCCTTCTTTCATTATGGGTAGGTAGCCTTGAACCCAGTAGTTGACATATTCTCATTGATCACTGACTGGGAGGTTTCCATTGTGTTCGACGACAAGAAATCTATTCACACATTGGGATTTGTGCAATGTCTTGGATTCCATTAGCCTTATTGGTGGTTTCCTTGCCTTCATTGGCAATTTTCATCATTGGTTGTTATTTAGAGGGTCTCTTTCGTGCACTACTCGCATTTGGTGCATGCTAGAGACGCATAGGGTCGTTGGTTCGTGAACATCATCTTCGTTTGAGTTCCTCTAAATCACCAAGATTTTTCTTGTACCTTGTGCTGACTAATGAGAGATGCCCTAATGCTCTCCTTTTAGTGGGTCTCCTTCCATCGACTTCATCCCATCTATTCTGGAAATGAGACCTAGAGTTTTTTATGAGTACCTAGGGGCTTGCAGTCATCAGTGGCAGGTTCTCTCACCATTGAAAGTTGGGAATACACGAATGTCTCCTGATCCATGGATTCTTTGAGTGTTCAACCTCAACTCCTTTATTCACACTTGTAAGAATGTACTTGGTGCCTTGATACATGCTTTCATTATCAATAGTTTATCTTGCGTTTTTCAATGGTATTCATTAATGACCAGTAATCAAATGAAGTCTCATTGTGTTCGACTTCAACTCATCTATTCACATAATGTATACTTGCACCTTTGGTGGATCATGTAGAAGACTTGAAGACTCAACTATAGTATAAAATTGCTTGAATTGTTACTATCATTCATTGGACCAACACCTATGACTTCAGTTATCATGGGAGATCAGATCGTACTCCATTGTATATAGATATATTTAGATTATTTTTGAGACTGGTCTTCACTGGGTCATGTTCATGACTATGACATATGTCTACTTTGTATTGCCTATTCATGGCCATGAGTAGCTACTTGGTACATTTTTCACATGGATCTGTAGTGTAATTCTTGACACCCATGTGTGCAAAGTCACTATATATTGTAATATTGTAATGAGCAACTAGTTCTTCCAGCTGAGTCTCCATCACTCCACTTATGGGAATTATAATGTATTTCGTCCATCGCATATACTCCTCTTACCTCACACATTAGGGGGCATCTGTTATAGAAAATATTTGACTTACCCCATAAAACTTGCTCAGAAGGCCTTTTCCATTTCCTTATGTAGACTTGAAGTCCCTTTTGCAGTTCCCAGAGCTTAAAAATACAATTTTTCCACATATACGCACCCTAACAACTATGCAACTCACGTATACATAGGTTGCACCACTGCAACCCATGTACATCGGGTTTTGTGCCCAAAATTAAAAAGTGGTGTCGGGTTTCCATGTCACAGAATGGGATCCATGATCGTTGACCTTTCATATACTATAAATGTTCCAACTCGGCCCCTCAGTTCCACTTGAAGGTTATAAAATGGGCCTTTTCAAAGCCGTGGAGGAAAGAATTCAACTCTTGAGAGAAAAGATACTCTTGAGAAATTTATTCACTTCACATATGAGTTTGCATCCCTTTGTCCTTTTAAGTCTGAACACATTGTTCATCCCCCAATCTCTTCCCTGATTGTTGGAGACCCTCTTTATCTCCCTTACATGAGCTTTCATTTGGTTGAGGATTGAAGTGGTGGAGGCCCAGTTGGAAGGGACTCAGTTTCTCGATTTCGAGATGTGCCAACATAGGAGTTTGTCATTCATACACTTCTGTGGATCATTTATTAATAGAAATACTATTTTTCCATCCAATTAATGTCTTGCAAATGTATGAATTATTATTCCATGGGCATATTTGTTTTGAATATTGATGGATTATGCTATTTTATGTGCTAACTTTATATATCACACCATGTTATCACTGAGTAAATTGTTTTGGTTGAGGAAACAACTTACAAAGGTAACCTACAAACCAACTTTAAGACTGGAAGATAGCCCTTCCAATATAGAGGGGGATTTCTCTTGTCACTATATCTCTGATAGATATTTTTTCTTGATAGAACAATGGCTAGGGTTTCAAGTTTGAGTTGATTTGATAAAGTGTTGTTGGAAAGGAAGAGAATGATTCTTTTTGGGCTATGGAGTCAGATCTTGAAAACAGATGAAACTAATGTCTTGGTAAAAGAACCTAACAGAGGAATAGGGGATAAATTTTGGTGAATGAAACCTTCAGTTTTTGGATTTAGTTATAGTGGGTGAAAGAGGAAGAAAGAAAAAAATAACAGAATCAAAGCACCATATAGATGAATTATGATCTAGTTAGGAAGAAAAGGACAAAGTTTAAATTCTTTGAGTTTAGAGCATCCTTTAGATGAATTATAACTCTTAAAAATCAATCCAAACAAAGGAAAAATGAGATGTAAATAGAGACACAAGAGATACGTACACAAAGACAAGAAACACATTGTCAACTTATCACCATTAAAATCTCTTTCATGAAGGTTCAGGACTTCTGCATTTCATTCCATTCAGATTCAAAGATATTACAGTGCAAGTCAAAATTGTTATAGTTCTTCCAACTCGTCCCTTTTTACATCAAAATGATCCAAATTTATAAGAGCCTACTTTCCATTCTAGGCTACTAGGGTTCGAATTCCTCTTCACTACAATAGTGGATCTATTTTCAATAGAAGAGGACAACTCAAAAATGACTTCACTAAAAATAGTAAGTCTTTTTTACCCTATTTAATGCAAAACAAACATATCTTGTACAATCAAATATCCAAGATAAATTTGATTATGAAGTGTGGATAAGACATTAGGTTTGTTTGGATATTCCTTCAAGAGAAATGGTGTGTTTTCTTGTATCTCTGTCACCTTTGTGTAGCGTATTGGTGCCGATGCTACGTAAAATCTACCTACAACGTTTGCATAGCGCATTGGGATTTCTTGAGATTTGTGCAGGTCCAGGTGGTAGCCACTAATACAAAACCTTGATTTAACCTCCAATGTGTTATACCCAACCTTTGATGTTGTCCTTTTCATTTATATACGAATACAAGATTTGAGTAGCACTGGTGTGCTACGCAAGTGCTGTGTATGCTTTCCTTATCAGTGAAAATGTGTAGTTTCTCAAAAAGGGTGATTCATACTGTCATAATTGTCTGGATCATAAGAACGGGGGCTTCAAAAAGGTGTTTATATAGAAATATGTTCAAACTTAGCTAACTTCTACCTCCCTTAGTCACCTTTTAGTTTGCAACTGTAATGGTGACTTCCTCCAAAAAGAAAAAATGTGTTTTTCATCCTTTCATACGTGTGCTACTTCTGCATGTATCTCCAGTCTTCTCCTGGCCTCATCATTTAACTGCATCTTCTACTTTAGATACCTATTTTCCTTCCTCGGTGTTAGGTTATGTACCTTTAAATTTCCCACCTACCTAAACAAGGTTGCATTCCTCTTCAACTTTGAATGAGCATTAGAAAGAGCTCCACAAGCATCGTCTATGGTTGGTTTGCATTCCTTAAAATTCTTCATGATCCCAACCTATGATATTCTCTTTTATTCTCTGAGCTTGATGATTTTAACTTGATATTCTATTAGCTACTTATTCATCCAATTTGTGCTCTTTTCTCCTTTTGTGGGTGAAGTAGGGGGTTTTTCACTTGCTGCAGTCTGGCCCTGTGTCTCTTGATTCTTCTTCCTGCCTGAGGATCTTGTCAGATGAACTGTAGGCTTGACAAAAAATGTCATCTCGAGGATTTTCCTGACCTCCTTTCCCTTTGACATTTCTTGCATAGGGCATGCTTTGCTCTGTGGTGTTTTTTCTTCAGAACCTCTCTCAACTAGTTTTCTTTTCAACTCTCTTTTTCTTGATAAAATCGAGCAATCACATGCTAAGCCTCTTTGAGATGTTGTTTCATTTCCCTGAGTTCTGAGTTTTTATCTCCTACTTTAGCTTGGCCTTCATCCATCTCCTAATCTGAAATCTCAACATATTCTGTCTAGACTGCTAGTGTAGGAATCTTTCTTGTTGTTGACCTTATGGTTGGCCTTCTAAGTGTCTAGGTCATTTTTGGTTCATCATTGAACAAAAGTTTTCTACCCTTATTTGGAAATGGTTGGCTTGGAGGAGAGCCTTCAACTTCCTTCCCTTTGCTTTTTTCTGTAGCACTTTCTCCCTTTTTACATGAGCTACTAGGAGACACCCTTTAAGCAGAAAATGGGGTATCTCTTTTGGGCTCCAAGGGAATATTAGCTGAGGACAAGAAAGAATCCCATTCCTTGTTTATTTTTTTGATTTCTTCAACAATTAGTATCTTGAATAAGGAGAAATGGAATAGATTGCTCTTAAGCTGGTTAGCTCTAGCTTTGATCCAAAATGGATCCAGGAAGGCCTAAATCTCAAATTTATTAGAATTAGATGAAACCAGTGCCATTGTGTTCATCTTGTCGTGTGGATTCGGGCCATATAATTTTTTTCTCAAACAAACACTGTATGCAAAAGATATTTCATTCTCACTGAATTCCCAAACATGCAAAAAGTCAACTTGTCAAAGTCAATGTTAACGTCAGCAGTACAAAAAGTGACATCATCATGATGTCATGATGACATTAGCAGGACACGTGGCATCACCAAAAGGTGACACATCTCACTCAAATTTGGCATTTTTGGGCTTAGTTAGCACCTGTACAAATTTGACACGTGGCACTATTCAGATGAAACATGGCAGTCCGTACATGACATGGCCCAATGAAAGGCTTACACGTGGCAGTACGAACAACAGGTGGTTGTATGGATCCTAACATGGTAGGGTGACTGGGTTGTACATAAGATAACATGGCAAGGTATGAAAGATGATGTGGCAGGGTACGAATGTTGGCGTGGCAACTGAGTGGACAGGTTACTGGGTTGTATGGTGGTAACATGGCAACTGACTGTGCATGTTGACTGTGCACTGACTGTACAATTGTTATAGCAATAGTTTCCTCACCCTATGCAATATTTCACAGAATGCCTTTTTCCATTTCCCCATGCAGACTTATCATCCCTGTTTGTAAATCCCAGAGCTAAAAATACATATTTTTCCACATGTACACATCTTGCCTAGTATACAACATGTGTATACATAGGTTGCACCACTATAGCCCACGTACATCGAGATTTTTTCCAAAAAATGAAAATTAATGTCGGGTTTCCATGTCACGACAGGATATCTATGATCCTTGGCCTTCCATATACTGGAAATATTCTAAATCGGCCCTTCAGTTCCATTTGAAGGTTATAAATGGGCCAATTCCGAGCTATGGAAAAGGGGAGAAAGAATTCAAATTTGAGAGCAAAGTTACTCTGGAGAAGTTATTTACTTCATATTGAGTCTACATCCCTTTGTCCTTTAAGTCTGAACACAGTGTTCATCCCCCAAGCTCTTCCCTTATTGATTGAGAACCTCATTGTCTCTCTTCTATGAGCTTGCCTTTGGTGGAGGCCCAGCTAGAAGGAACTTAGTTTCTTGGTTCCAAACCATGCCGACACAAAAGTTTGTAATATTTTCACTTCTGTTGATCATTTATTAATAGAAATACTCCTTTCCGTCCAATTGATATCTTGCAAATATTTGAGTTATTATCCATGGGCGTATTTGTTATGTATATTAATGGATTGTGCTATCTAATGTGCTAACCTTTTATATTACCACCATATGCTTTCTTTTCTTGGTTGTTGAGAACTAGTTGCAAGTATATAGCTTTGGCTCAATGTGTTCAATGGTGGAATTCATCGAACATATGGACGAGGTAGGTATATTTCTTATCTCACTTGCATATTGGTTTATATAGCATGTTTTTTGGATAGAGTTTATTTCTACAGTCATTTACGTCTGTTGTGGTTTACCCTAGCCATAGAGAGATTTTCCCTTGTAACAAAATTGGCGACCATACTAGGGAATGACCTTCTTTCTTAGGGTTTGGAGTACTTTTATCCTTAAATTTCTCTCATTCCTTTTTGTTTCTTGTCGTACCATTGCTTGACAGCTTCTATTCACTCTGGGTCTGAGTTTTCAGCCTTCTCCCTTGCCTTGCCTTTTTTTTTTTAAATATATACATGGTTTTTGGCTTGAGAGTCGTGTATATATGCAGGTTGTCCCTCTGCAAGCTGCATACATACGATATGTTTCCTTGAACAGTTGCGTACATCAGCCTTCTTTGTTTATTTGATGGGTCTGGTGGTTGTTGGGTGGGATTTGATGTTTGCTGAGTCTTCTTAGGTCTCTGTAGTGACTGTTGAGTGTCTGTGGGATGACAGGAAACCTGTCTGGAGTTGAATTTTTAGGCAAAGTATTTCTCATCACCTTTTCATTTTGATTGTCCTTGTACATTGGGCTAGGTGTTATGATACTTGGTATTCTGTTTGAGTTATCTCTTTCTATACACAATAGAGTTTATATATCAAGTTTCTTTTCATTCCATGAATTTTCATTTTTATTATATTTAAAATACAAAAATATTAGGCATTTTACATTGCTTGGAGTTTTGGCCTTTTGAGTCCTTGTCATTAGCTTAGTGCATGTAATGAAATATTGCATTTTTACTTCAGAATTGCAGTGTTGAAATTGAAAATTGCATTTATTTTAAGAAGCATATCATTCATTGAAAATTGAAGTTAGGACTTTGCATTATATTCATATTTACTTTTCTTGCTGAGTCATAACAACATGAGTTTCACTACCATAATTTTTTGAGTAATCACGACCACTAAAATTAACGCTATAATTTAAAATTGATCAGTCACGATTTTATTTTCTAGGGTGCACAAACTAGCTTAGGATTTAGTGCCTTGGAATAGGGTTTTGTGAGTAAATTTCTCCAAGGAAATTAAATCAACATATGTGTCTGACAAAGGAAGTGGAGAAATCCATTGTATAATTGGTACTATCAGGAGGCTCCGCTCACACCAGAGTTAATCATGAGGTCATGTGAGTTTGGTTGAAGGGATATCCCCCCGATACCTTCTTAGGGTTAGATATATTTCTGGGGATCTATTCGTATCTGGGGATCTTGCTAGTGATTTTACCTCTATGAGAGGTGGTACTTTCAAGGTTTTGGGATTTTATACCCTGCCCATACGGTGGACCTGACTTACGACTGCTCACCTGTGCATCGTTTATACATTGGTTCTTATTTGCTTGACTTAGGTGCCACATAGGTTACTTGCAGGGGTTATTCTGCAGGTACCCTAGGTCAGATAAGGGTCGAACAACACACAACCTTTATGGAGGATTACCTCTTCGGGGGGATCTGACCGACTGGTTGTTAAGCCCACGAGGGCCCTTATAACTGATCATGTTACCTTTGATCTTTAGCAGGGAGTCTCAGGCCCCTCTTGGGTGAGACATATATTCTTTAGAGAGGGAGGCCACTTTCAACCACTTTAACCCGTTTGTGTGCATATCGGTCATTTGACTTTTGGTGTGCTCTTTGATTACTATTTGGCCTTAGGATTTATTTTTTGTCTTTATAGTCTTAAGTCATCGTGGAGTCAGACCAAATTCCCTGCCAGTCCCGTCGATTGTTACAGTTACCACTGGATTTGGCGTCTTTTCTTTCTAAAAGGCGTAGAGTTATTATACGTGGTACACACACCTCCACCATTCAGACTTGTGATTCTACAAGGATGAGTACTGAACCTAGTCTTCATAACATTGGGAGCTCTTCGACTCCCACACCTACTATAGTTAATGGCACCCCTTTGACTCCTACAACCACAATGGTTGTAGCACTAGAGGCACCTATCAGTACTATGGATCGGCCTATATTGAATGCTCAATCTATTGCCTTGAACCCTTTTTGGTCTCTTGGTCACTCACCAGGCTATAATGTCCAGTCCATCCCTATGGCCTCTAGTTTTTTTCCTATGGTATGCCGAACTTTACTTAGCATTTTTCGAACACCATCCCAACTGTTGGCCCTAATGTTAGCATTGGGCTTGGGGGAACTACACCTCCTTATACTCCATTTTCATTTGGTGGTTCTCAAATCCCTCAAATGACTCCTAATATGGGAGGGATTCCTACTTTTAACCCTGGGTCTAATCCTCTTTCTTCTGGGTGGAACAACCAACCTGGCGGACAAGCTTCTACTCAAGCTTTGACATACACCCCTACCTCCTTAGTGTCAATTCCAACCAACATGTTTGGCATGATGAACCCACATCTATCCTCTAGATTCACACCCGGAGGAGGTCAGTTTCATGCTTTGGGAAACCCCCAACCCGGATCCAATCCGGTTGGGGGAAATTTTTATAACCCCCATCAGAACATTCCTACTAGAATGTTGCCCAACCAACTTTTTATGAATCATCCTAGAGGAGGGTCTTACAATCCCAGACAGGGCCATGGTGCTTACCAGAACCCTGGATGGGCTGCAGTTCCTCAAACACAATATTTCCCGGGAGCTTGGGGCCAGATGCCACAACCCCATTTCCCTTTTCTGGCCACTCTTAATCTGCCAGACTTGTCTAAGTTGATGAACGACCCTGTGATTCATGATCCTACATGGCCCCCATCCCTACCAAGCTTCCTTCAGACATTCCAAAATTCGAAGGTAAGAATGGAGAGGATCCCAGTGATCACGTTACTACCTTTCACCTATGGTTCTCATTGAATTCCCTTAGTGACGATTCTATTCACTTAATATTATTTCAACACACCCTTATTGGGTTTGTTGTGAAATGGTATATCGAGCTACCTAGGGGGGCATATGGGACCTTTATTCAGATGTTGTTGGTCTTCCTTAACAACTTCCAATTGTCAGTTCGTTACGATGTTGTCCTAGAACTTATGTTGACTTTATGCCAGGACACAACCACTCATATCTCAGATCATATCCAGGAGTGGTGTAGATAGAAGAGGTTTATTAAGATATCCATACCCCCAGCCTTTCTTTTAGAATGGTTCCTCAAGTCTTTGCAACCTCCTATATCGAAGGATGTTGCTACATCCGGGGTTACCACTGAGGAAGAAGCTATTTACAAATACCAGCAGTTAAATATTATATATGCTCAGTTTAGGATGTTATACCACATTCTTTCGGATGCACCACAATCAACGTATGACACTAGACAAAATCCTGGACCTCATGCTGATGGAATTGTAGGCTCCACCAATGTGAAATTCACAGATTCGGTGACAACCCCTTTTGAAATATTTGTCTCTAAACTAGTCTGTAGGAGGGCCAACTTCGTTTGTGTCTTCCAACCCCACTCATTTGGTGGATGTACATTCTGTGAAATCGTCATACAGCCCAAATGGTAACTAGTAACTAGGCGAGAATAAGAAGAAAGGACGTAATAATTGTAAGGGTGGGAAAAATGGTAATAAACTCAAGGACAATGGTAATAATGAGAAGACAAATAATAATGCTGGAGAGGGCAAGAGAGAAAGATGCAAGGTGAAATTTCCATGTAAGCTTTGTACAGACGATCACCTTACTCATTTTTTCCCCAAACTTGTGGAAGCTGTGAAGCTATTATCTATACCACCCGTCGTGATGACGAATCCTTTTCCACATAACTAGAACATGGCCTCGATCTCCTCAAATGTTAGAAATGAAACTATTGGGATTCAAAACCCATCGTAACAAGACAATGACCATTTATGTATCAATATGGTCGATGCAAAAGTTAATGTAGCCACTCGATCTCAAGATTATAGTTCTTCACAGGCTATACCTGGTCTAGAATCTCCTCCTCCTCCTTCGGAGATGACTTTACAGATTGAAAAACCAGAGCCACCACATCGTATTCCAAAAGGAGTACTCAAGCGCTGCAAGATACCAGATATAATAAATATGCAAAACAAAAATGGTGGTAGTCACTGATTTGGAGACGCACATTTTCACAACGCCCTCCACATTTCATAGAACCACCATTGGTAATCATTATTTGGAAATTGTTGACAGCATGGATGTAGCAATGAGTTTCTTGGGCAATGTGGTGATGAATAAAATTATGGGTGCTTCCACTATCAACCAGAATGATGACCTTATGATTCTTGATGTAACCGATTAACTTGAGGGTTTGGGGAGCGGAGAAGCCAGTGAGAGCATTGAGGGAAATGATGGGTTCTACTTTGGGAGGGTCTGAGGGAGGGGTTATGTCAGTGATTTCAGGTGACTCAGACACAAGGGGAGTTTCAACATCCTCTTCTGAAATATCCTCATAGATGGCCATAAAAATCTTTTGTTCTTTACACTTGTGGCCCAGGAAATATTTTTCACCACAATTATAACAAAGGCCTTTGAGTTGGCATTCAACCATTTCAGCCCTGGTCAATTTTTGGATATTTAATGGGGCGGGGGGAGTAGTGGGAGTGACGGTTTTAGGGTGAGGGATAAAGGAGGGTTTTCAGTTTTGAGAGGATACAACCTGGTGTGATTCTTTAGCTCTTTTAGTAGCCTCCACCCAACTTGAGGGTCGAGCCATGAGGACATGGGCCCAAATCTCCTCCTTGAGGCCACTGTTAAAACACTCTTGAAAGAAAGCATCAGTCATGCCCTCTGTTCGAAAATCCAGGTGCTCAAAGGTAGCTATGAAGTCTTCTACTCTTCCGGATTGTTTCAACCTATCAAACGACCCAAACGGTTGGTGTCTGTGTCAAAGCATTCATAAATCTCATTCACAAATTGGGTCCAAGCAATATACCCTTGACGGGAAGTTTTTCTCCATTGCCACCATTGCCAACATTCTTGATCTAGATGAAGAACACCATACCGGAGTTTGGCCAAGTCATATGTGATGCCATATAAAGAGAAATAATGTTCCATTTGGGTGACCCAACCATTGGGGTCCGAGCCATCAAATTTGGTCACATCCACCCGCGGAAGACGTAGGTCATGTTGAAAGTGATGGGGCTGAAAGGTATGGGAATGGAAGGAATGTTTGCCTTTGGTCTTTGGAGGTGATTCAGAGAAAGGGTCATCTGTAGGGATCTTCAGTTTGGTGTAGAGTGATGCAAAGACAGATTCAAGCTGGGTGGTCAGTTCTTGTTTGACTTCCTCCATTAAGGACTGCATGGTTGTATTTATGGTTGTATTGATGGATGAATCGATGGAGTCAACAGTAGCACTGAGTTGTTTCACTTCTTTTTGGGTCTCAAGGAAACCAGATTTCAAGGTGTTGAAGTGAGTTTCCAGATCTTGTCTATGGGTATGGGCCATGAGGATGGGTGAACTGAAAATGGGTGGGCAGGGTCAATTTTTTTTCCAAAAAGTGATATGGATGAACGTGATAAGGGCGAAGAGATGAATCCAATGGAATAGGTCTCAATTTATTTATTTATTTTTATTTTTTTTACACCCGTGGAGTTATACTCCAGTCTGAAGAATACTGCAGTGATGAAATCCCCAAATGCTTAACCAGAAAGAAATGTGTATTTACTTGGCAACCCGAACATAGTTGCATGGCAATAGATCTAGTTTGTTTTAATTTTTTTATGTTTCTATCCCCCAAGGGTTAGGTATTCAAGGGTTCTACAGACAAGGGTTTTCCCTATGCTATAGCTCTCTAATATACATGCGGGGTCCAACAGTAGTACTCGGCTGAATATCTCAGGGCACTAACTAAGGAGGATAGACCGTACCCTTAGTCGTACTACCCGACTACCCAGGTACTAGAGGGTATATTCCCAAGTGTTGTTCTCGGTGACACTATAGAAGTCCGGCGGCTGATAGGTTTATCTAAAGAGGGCTTCAGGAAATCTAGGTCGATCCATACACAGGTGTTGTCTGATGCGTTACCACTCAAAGGGGTACCAACAGGGGTTACAAGGGTGGCCAACAGATGTGCACTTAAGAACCACTTGTATTTACTGCGTGTATGAATCCCTCAACCGCGGGTTTATGCGCGTAATGACAGATCTTTGTGTCCTAAAGACGCCGGAATATGTCTCTACCCTGAAAAAAAAAATCCCACAATTTCTGCCAAGGAAAGTGCTCTGATACCACTTGCAAGATACCAGATAAATAAATATGCAGAACATAAATAAAATGCTATAAATGGGAGAATAATAGTAATATAACCCGCATAATCTCCACAATAAAACAGTAATGATATAAGAACAACAACAGAAATAACACTTTGATTCAAAAATCTATGTTCACGGGCCTCTTCGAGAGGGAAACCTCCAGTCGAGCAACACTCTATTACAATAATATCCAAGCTAGGGTTTTCATACCCTCTACCCTTATTTATACTAAATATGTCTATCAAGAGAAGCATCTAGAGGAAGATCCTTCTAGAAGAGAAAGCTTATATTAGGTCTTCTTACATCCACCTTATTCTATTATATTGAAAGGCCTTATTAATATTGACCGTTATTACATCTGAATATATTGATCTACCTATGTGCGGGTTAGGACCCTAACAAGTGCTCTACCCACAATCCAAATGCTAGAGTCGCCCAGAACTACTCTATTGTTGAAGACCTGGATCAAACTCCTTGTGCGATGTCGGGTTTGGAGGTACTCCAGACTTGTCCTTCACAGAGGAATGCCTTAGTATCTGCGTTAGGAGCTCTAGAACCCAGTGGCTCAAAAGTTATCAAGTTTCATGTCACAAATGTGAAGCCTCACTTGTCTTACCATATGGAATTTCAAATCCACGTGGGGTACTCAAAATATACCATCAAACATGCAGTTGTTGATGAAGGCGTTGCTACATGTGTGATGTCCCTGATCTGTTGGAAATATCTCGGTTATTCGACTCTTTCTAAGTCATTGAACATGTTGACTACTTTTGACGGCCATTCCTTCCACCCTCATGGAATTATTCCTGCCTTTATAGTCCAGTTAGGTGGGAAGATGGTAGAGGTGGAGTTCGAGGTAAGTGATGTGCCTCTTGATTATAACTTTTTGCTAGGACGCAATTGGACCTATTCTATGGTCACCATCGTATCGTCTGTCTTTTGTACTCTTTGTTTTCCTCATGAAGGGAATATTGTGACGATCGACCAGTTATCCTTTGCGTATGCTAGTCCCAATGCATATGTTGGACCATCAATCCCTATGATCGACAATTCTCAGCCGATAACTGAGAATTTCGGTGTCGGAATGTATTCTTACCTTATGGGTAATTTTGACTTCATGGCACCGATCCACCATGTTTACGCCATGTACAGTAGGCCCGTTTTGACAGAGAGGTCCATTCCTTTTCGCACTTCCTATTTTAGTGATCCATGGACCCTACCTTCCCTGACTTATTTTTGTGAAGGTCAATCACATGCTGGAATGGCCATGCCACTATCGGCAATGGAGATTGCGCATCAAGTTGTTCTTGACTCTTTCGCCAATCCCGATCTTGTTACCTCACCGATGGATGAGGAAGATCCCATTCTTAGGCTCGTGTGGGCCACTTCGTTGTATTGTTCACATGATTTCCTCGATGAGACTTTTCCCTTGGATGAAGATATCATCAAAGCCATGAATGGTTCCGACAAACCTTGGGATGATATGCATCACTGCTCTTATTTTCTCCTAGATCTTGAAAGAATCGAACAAGATGAATTTCGATCTACTTTGAGTGAGATAGTTGGTCATGCCATAGTTCTACTTGATACACATGAAATTTATGTCGAAGGAAACATGGTGAGTATTTCTCCTACCGTCACGATCAATATCTCTCATACCCATGGAAAGATTGAAAACATACATATCGGTGTGGATTGTTCGCCAGAAGAAATCCATATCTACACCAAACTCTTCAAGGAATTATGAGATGTATTTGCTTGGTCATATGAAGAGATACCAGGAATTTATCCTTGTATTGTCGAGCATGAGATTAGAACTTATCCAAATTCTAAACCTGTTTGATAATGTCTTAGAGTTGTCAATCCCCGGAAGGCCCCTGCTATTAAGGCAGAGGTGGAGAAGCTAGTTAATGATGGCTTCATCTACCTGGTTCACTTGAATGAATGGGTGTCCAATACTGTTCCTATGAATAAGAAGCAAGGAACTATCTGTGTAGGTATGGAATTTTGTGACCTGAACAAAGAATTTCCTAAAGACAACTTCCCGACACCTTTCATCGATCAAATTCTCAATAAGTGTGCGGGAAGCAAAGTGTTTTCTTTTATGGACGGATTTTCAGGGTATAACCAAACTCAAATTAAACTTGAGGATCAACACAAGATGACATTTATTTTTCCTTAGGGTACTTTCTCATACCGGAAAATGCCTTCCAGCCTTAAAAACGTCGAAGCAACCTTCCAACGTGCCATGACCTTTTCTTTTCATGATCTTAAGCATATAGTTGAAGCTTACCTCAACGGTATTGCTTCTCACTCTCGTAAGAGAGTGGATCACTCTATGCACCTTCGGCTTGTTTTTGAAATATGTCATCACTATAGAATCTGGTTGAACCCTCACAAGTGCATCTTTTGCATTAGGTCTAGTCGCCTTTTGGGATTTCTAGTTTCTGAGACCAGGATCATGGTAGATCCGTTAAAGTTTGAGTCAATACTTTGATTGCCTCCCCTGCGCACTATTAGATAACTTCAAGGTTTAGAGGGAAAAACTAACTTTCTATGTCGGTTTATAGTAAATTATGCTAATATCACTAAGTTTTTCATGCGTCTTTTGAAGAAGGACACCCCTTTTATCTGGGATGAGCAATACCAAAAGTCGTTCGATGCTTTGAAGAAAGCCTTGGTATCGACACCTGTGATGAAGTCTCCTGACTAGAGTAGGGATTACTTGCTTTATATCATCGTGTATGAGGAGACGATTGGTATGGTTTTGGTTCAAGAGGATGATGAGCTCTGCGAGCATGTCATCTACTATCTTAGTCGAAACTTAGTCAATCCTGAGCATAATTATTCTCACATTGAAAAGATAGCTTTGGTTGTCATTCACGCAGTCCAACATTTACGTCACTATATATTGTTTTGAAATACTACTGTGGTTGTCGATGTCAATCCATTTCAATACATCCTTACTAGGCGTATCATAGGGGGGAAATATAATAAATGGATTGTCACTCTACAAGAATTTGATCTCGATTTTGCTTCTGCGAAATCCAAGAAATCACTAGTCTTCGCAGATTTAATATCCTACATCCCATGATTAGATGAGGATGTTATCCATGTTGATTCCTTTATGGAAGGACACATTTTTCTTGTCTCATTGTATGACCCCTAGTATGGAGACATTATTCTTCAAAATTTGAAGTTCCCTCGGCATCTCTCATGAGATGACTGATGACGTGTAAGATATCAAGCTAAGAATTATACTATCATCGGTGACACTGTGTATCACTAAGGAATAGATAATATCCCGTGTCGTTGTTTAACTCAAGGAGAAGTTGATTCAGTACTAAACGATTTCCAAAATGGGGCTTGTGGTGGTCATCTATCTGGGCTTGTGACAACCCCAAAAAATTTGTGAGCCGATTATTTTTGGCCTTCTATCTTTAAAGATTGTATTGAAGCGGTTAAGAAGTGTCACCCCTGCTAGGTGTTCACTCAGAAAATGCACTTGCATCCAGCCCCTCTTCACCCAGTCATTACCATGGGTCCCTTCACCAAGTGGGGGATGGAATTCATAGATTGCAACCCAACTTCAGTTGGGGGGCATTAACACATTATCGTGGTCGTCGACTACTTTACTATGTGGGGTGAGGCCATGACTACAGTTAAATCCGACAGGAAGACTATCGCCTTATTTATATTCAATCAAATTATTGACCGGTTTGGTATCCCGAGTGAGATTGTCACTGATCATGGCAGTCACTTTCAGAACGAAATAATGTAAGAGATAACATCTAAGCTAGGTTTTATACATGTTCATTCTTCTCCTTATTACCCCCAGGAAAATGGAAAAGTAGAGGCCGTCAACAAGTCTCTCAAGACCATTTTGCAAAAAAATGTCAACCAAAGTAAGTCCAATTGGCACATTATGCTATATCTCGAACTCTGGGCATACCGAACCTCGGTCAAGACTGCCACCAGGTTTTCCCCTTTCCAGTTAGTACATGGTGTGGAGTCAATATTACCTATTGAATGTGAAATCCCTTCTCTTAATTTGGCAGTCACTCTCCTACCTGACACTTCCGATATCAAGCGATTCCTTGTACACATAGAGAGTCTTGATGAGCAACGTCAATACGCCTCTACGGCTATCAAGGAAAACAAAAGAAGTGTCAAGGTCCAGTATAATAAGTATGTATGTCCTCGGTTGTACAATGAGGGTGAATTGGTCCTCTTGTATGATCAAGCCAAATAACCAATGGGGGCAGGCAAGTTTAAACCCATGTGGCATGGTCCTTATATCGTGCGACGTGTCTTAGAAAAAGGAGCCTATGAGTTAGAATATTATGAAGGGAATATGTTGGTCGAGCCCAGGAATGGGCTCTACTTGAAAATATATTATGCTTGAGCCCCAAGCTCGAGTGGAACTCTTTGTATACTAATGTAATTTAGTGTATATATATTTTCCCTTTCTTTTCATCTTCAGCTTGCTTATCGAGTTTTCCCTTGGTTGTCAGATGTCAACGGAGTCTTCGGTCTACCTAGGATTCGCAGATGAAGCCAATCGTCATACACGTAACTTGGTTTCCGCTGCTTGGGTGTTTACTCACCCGAGGGTCTACTGGTGTCTTCAGGTGACGTATGCCTAGGGCCATCCATGAATAATGTGGTTGAATATAGCGTCGTTATAGGACTTTTGCACGATGTTATCTCACATGGTATTCTCTCTTTAGAGGTTCACCTGGATTCCCAGTTAGTAGTATGTCAGTTGAGCGACTGTTACCGCGTGTGTGATCCTAATTTACTCTGACGATTCTTACGGGTATGTCTTTTAGAATGACATTTTGATTTTATTACTTATTATCACATTCCTAGGAGTTCTAATCATATATATGATGCTTATGCTAATTTCGTTTTATATTGGCATTTGTCACATAACTAAAGTAAACAAAACCATCTCATCAATGTACACATTGTAAATATAAGTAAAGCCGAAGATCCTAGTTTTATATATATATCAAAAAATATGGTGTTTATAGTACAAAATTGAGGCTAATACCCTCAATACACATATACAGTCGGTACTACAATATCCACGACATCTACGCCTGTGGCACTGGATGTGTGTCATGGTAACAAACCACGACGTTTGCGAGACACCGAAAGAGTCATACCCAAGCTCTGGGCACACCAACCACTTTTCGCTACATGGCTTCTGATAGATCCTCTACCCGAACCATGGGAATCCTATGAGTCAAATGAGATAGGATTCCCTGCACGTTTTGAAGGACTCTATCAGCTTCTCCTCCTACCGCCACGTCTCCCTGGTTCCTCTGACGATGTCGAGTAGGCCCTTCCGACCATCACGGACCCATGTCTGCATTACATAAGTGTCTAGTTAGTACTTAAGCATCATCCAAAAATATTTTTGTTCTATTATAAAAAAATACAAAAAAATGAAATATTTAAAAACATTTGACATACCTATGTCCCCATAGGCGATCCCTGGTGGGAGTGGCATGTCTGGATCCCCTCTGAAGTCGATCCCTACATAGGGATAGTCATCCAGATAAATGACTTGTTGTTGCCATTAGTAGAATAAATCATTTTTGTAGGGTGTGGGCACCCTACCTCCCCCCTGTCATCTCATTACCTTGGTCCATCATGCCATTGATGTATCACGAGGTCCTCTCGGAAGAATCTTGACTCTAGGTCCCAAACCTAGAACCCGCTTGAAGAAGAAACTATATAAGATAGAGGCAAACCCGAAGTTCCTCTTGCTACCCTATTTCCACTCTGTCAACTAGATTTTCATATTATCCAGTAGTGATGTACACCAATCATATACTATGGGTCTCAAGCACTCTACTGCATAGAACATGAGTGACCTCGATTCCTGGTGCAACAAATTTGAGCCTGTGATCCTGGTAAACATGAGGACAACAATCTTGAGGTTGAGATTGTTTATCGCTCGGATGGGGAGTTAACTCCCAACCTTCAGAGTCCCTGCTACACAGTGGGCATCTATGTACTCCTCTATTTTAATTCCACTCCCTTCTCCCCATGATTTCAGGTTTACAACCTCACCTCGACATGATAATCCAGTAAAAAAGTAGATATCCTCTACTTCAATCCTCAATGGTTTCCCATCGAGGTTGAAGCTTTCACTGTCAGGGTCCCAGTAACCCACAAGCATCTCCAACAACCTCACTTGGGCCCTCATCCCTTTGACTACCCAAACTTTATATAAGCCACATCTTTTCAAGGCTATTTGGGCCCTCAAATCTCTATCCACAACAACATCGACCTCCTCATGCTCTCTTTCCCTCCATTCTAGCACCATCCTGCCAAATAAAAGTCAAAATTTTAGTTAGCAACCATAGAGGTTATTTATTACAGACTTGTACGTGAGATGCTTCATTTAAAGTCGCGTATAGGGATGGGTATACGCGCCCTGTAGTTTTCACAGTTGCGTATAACCCATCATATACGCGACCCGATAAGTGACAGCCTGCGTACACTGAGTTACCCATTTTGCACCCTAATTTACTCAAAATTTGAAACCTAATTTAAAAATTTAATCCACTAGAAAGGAAGAGGAGGGGAAGAGGAGTTACCTGGTCCAGACGGTTTTTTATTTCGTCACCTGACACTCCCGCAATCACCAGTTGAATCTTAGAGGTAAATTAGTCCAATTTTCACTATCTGGGTAAAAAGTCAAAATGACATAGTAATTTTTGGTTTTGTTACTATTTATAACATTTTTTACCTGCTTTATATAGTTTTGAGTATTTTTTTCTCCTAATGGACTAATATAGAGGGGGATTGAGTTGGTTTTTGTAGTTTCAACTAGGGATTCTTGCGGATTTCAATGTTATGTTGATCGTTCATCACCACAAGAAGGTATTTTCACTACCCAGCATATAGGATAGGTATCCTTTCCATCATGCATTTTTGCATTGTCCAATAACTGTCACTTTTTATGCCTTAGGAACAAACCCATTTGTTACGACACATAACCTTCCATCTGCTATAACTAGTGCCATCATCAAGTGGTAGAGACTTACCAAACATGGGTACCCTAGTTAGATCCCCTTCTTGATTTGGTGCCCATGTAGAGATTTATTCCATGGGATTAGGAGTCCCTTATAGTTAGTACATGACTTTATGCTGAGCCTCATTTCTCACTCATAAAAATGTTTCCTTATACCTAGAGGACTCCCAACCGAGTTTAATTTAAGCTCTTTTCCAACTCGTCTTCAAAAAGCGAAAAGATTGTCGAGTGAAATTGTATCTTTCACACTCATAAATTGGATTTGAAAGGATGTCTATTTGGCACAAGTTTATCCCTTTTTCACACCAAGTAGACTAAATGTCATAAAAAAGGACATTTTTTTGGCCTCAAGTTGTGATTGCATTTCATGCTCTTTCTTGTAGTATTGAGCCTTTGGTCGGTTCTCTCTTTGCATTATAAACCATTTTCCTTAGCAGTTTTTTCATCCTCAACCAAGTAGAGCCTCGTTTATATCCTTCACAATTTGACACCCTATACCTAGGAGGGAAAATTCCCCCGAGTGTCCATCTCCCACATGCATCTCCTTGCATTGAGCATAGGTATGTTCGACTGTTGGAACTAGTTTTTCTTACTTGTGACACTTGTTTCCTCCTCTATATCATAGCATTCATTTGTCTATGAAAAAACAAAAAAAGATGGGCGAGAAGGGAGTATTATATTATATTGGCAACAGTCGTGTCACCTTTGAACAAAGAAAAAAGTTATTAAGTCCATTTGTCACCATAATTTTGGGTTTAGCACGGCCTTAGGAAGTTGATCTCATTACACAGGCTTCTCTACCGACTAGTTACTCTTCCATTCCCTATGGAGAATATCATTGATGCCTCCTGCATCTCATAGTTTCATCATTAAGTCTATGCTTCTAGAGTCTTCCATATGTATCATTATCTTGTTCAAAGGAAGTCTATCAACCTGTGTTGGCCACTTCTTAGAACTCTTGACTTTTCATGTCGGCCATACCCTCAGTTTGTCTTAGAGTCACATGATACTATAGTCCTACCATGCACCTTGGTCTCAGAACTGGTTGGGGTCCAACTCTAGTTCATCAGGGGAAAAGGGGTCATGAAACAAATGGCATCCATAACATATGACGGCATGTAAAAAGGGCCAAACTCCCCTTTTGATTTTTCTAATTTATACTCAGCGATTTATTTGGCCAAATTATCAGATAGCATTTTGGCTCACTTGAAGGTGAAACCTCCGGCTGCTTCATTCATTATGGCTACTGTAATATCCCCAGGATGAACACAATTATAAATGTAAATGAAAGTGTACTTAATTTGTTGAGATGTTGATATCATTTTTTTGTATGCACCTTCATGGCATAGTGTGCGCTTGTACTGCGCAGTAAAATGATGCAAGTGTGCACATTCTAGGATACTGCACGCAACATATTAAGTGTGCGTGATGTTGAGGCTAGGGAGCCTTGTGTATGTGATGTTTTATAGGCTGGTGAGCCAGTTATTATAAGCTGTGATGCTTATGTTTTGGAATTAGGCCAGAGCGCCTAGATGTTAAAGGCCAATGCGCATATTTTTGTATATATATCTCACAATTAATATAAAGTACATTGTTGTGCGCAGACCGACCAGGATAAAAGAGATGGGGGACTAAACTCCACTAGTTAGGGAAAGGGAGGGCCAAAATTTAAGGAAAATGGATAAGCTAGGGAGCTTAAGCCAAAAAGGAATATTATATTAGTATTTCTTAAATCATAAAGTATGGATAATTATTTTATCCTAAGTTCTAAAGTTGGGGACAAGTGGGCCAAAGTAGCTCCCAACATGACAAGTGTCAAGTTGGGGACATGCATACATATTGTTGGGACTTAGTTCATTTGAGGGACTCCTTCCATCATTCAACAATCATTTAGCCATGATGGCAAGAGCATTCACATAGTCATTGAGATATCCTCGTACTTTCCTATCATTGTACCTGAACCTGTATCCATATCCATTTGTGTCGGTGTATCTAGTTAGCTGGGGAGCTGGAATAAAGAAGCGGGTTGTCAGGCCTGTGGGATATTGAAGAGGCGGGTTGTCATGCCTGTGAGAAATTCTCTGAGTGAGAAAATTGTTGGGAATTGATTTCCTAAAGGTGATAAACTACAACTACAGTGCTCTGAGACTTCCTGTCTGGCCTGTTGTTGAAGCCTAGAAAGGAAGTGGGGCAGCCGAAGGACTGTTGAGCAGAGAAGGGGCACACTTCTTGGGTGGGACAAGCATGTGGGGAATGAGAGACTATAGGTTGTTAGTTTGATTTGGCACATGAGATGGAGTCTTTCCTGTTGTCTATGAGCCTTTAGTCTAGTTAGGAATTCCTTTACCCGGGTGGAGTTTAATCCTAGCTCGGGGGTGACTCACTGTTGAGAGTGATGAACAGTGTGGTATAAGGATGGGAGGTTTGTGGAAGGTATGCATGAAGTTGGTGACATTATTACCAAGATAAGTGCCAATTGTGTGATAAGTTTACATGCTGCATTGCTAGTTACGTGCTTAATTTTATGGGTTATCATATGTGTGGTTATAACTCTGTTTATTTTTATGGGTATTTCCTGTATATGTTGCATGTCTATGTTTACTGTTATTACAGTGTGAATTCATGCATTTACGTAATGTCTTTGTCTGTTACCTTTTATATATAAAGCTTCTGCAAGAGTGTTGTGTGCGTATGTTTTTAAATGAATTCAGTTAGAAAAATTTATGTGACATAGTTCAGTTGGATATTGGGTATGTTACAGTATGTTCCGCAGGGACAGAACGAAAGCATTCTCTGGCATAGCGTGGCCCGACCTAGATGGTCGAGGACGTTACAACGTCCTATCAGAGCTTCATTTTTCAACATTGAGCCTAGATGGGTCGAACAAGTTGATTTGAAGAGAAATTTCATAGAGGATTAATTTTGAAGTGGCCAAATTTCAAGTCACAGAATGCCCATGGTAAATTTTAGAAGCAACGACGCGGAATTGGGAAAAGCCCCAATTTTCATTGTTAAATTCATGGGAAAATGGAGAAATTCAGCCAAGTGGTGAGATATTCCTGATTTAATATCTCTTCTAGCAAATTTGGATCTAGGATGGGTCAAATTTGAAGTTACAGTGAATCCATGACAGATGGAGTGAGTTTAGTGGTTAAATTTCTCAATTCGTGACTTGAGTGTGGGTAAATTCATTCTAGAAATGTCAACCCACAACGATTTGTTATTGCAGAGGCTAAATGGGTGTTATCAGGGTGAAATTGAAGAAATTTCATAGTTGCAGAATGTCTATGGTAAATTGGGGAAAAGTTAAGCAAAAATCCCAATTCCTGCAGTGGAATTCACAAGGAATTGATGCACATAAGAAGGTCTACGCAGTTGGGTGCACTAAAAATGCATAATGCACAGTGAAAATCTTTTAATAGGTAAAATTCAGCACTGTGTGACAAGATATTGGTGTGCTGGTGCGCGCACTAAATTTAGGCACTGTGCTAAAAAATGTTGGTGTATAGGACCACACGATAAATTTAGCATTGCATGATGTGCACACACATAATAATGACGCATGTGGTGTGCGCAGTGTTGGCAGAGCGCAAAGTAGTTTTGGTGGTGCACGCACAATTTGAGTATATGTTGTTGCACGACAATTCAGTTAATGGTGCGCGTAGAGTATTGGTGTGTGGTGGGGGCGTACTAAACTTTGGCATGGTGTAGTGCATCGAGTGAAATGTGTGTGGAATATCAACGTGTGATATAAAAAAAACTGCACGCAACAGGTATCAGTACAAGAACCAAAACTGTGCGCAGTGGATATTGGCGCGTGACATAAAAGTAGCGTGCGCAAGTTATTGGCATGACAGAGAAGTGATACACAGTGTTTTTAAAGTGAATGAAGCACGATTTACCTTGTGTTGTTGCTGCGCATGGTAAATATGGGTGTACAGGTTGAAATTTGTGCACGCAGAGTCGTTTGGAGGATGAATAACAATAGAAAACCAATGATTGTCTGTGATGTTTTATATCATTTGAACGTCATCTTTTTGTAGCGTGTTTTTGAGGGCCTTAAGAGCATTTTTAACAACCCAAAAACCACGAGACAGAGGTGTAGAAAATTTACACTTGGTCTCTGCAGCTCAAATGAAAGAGATCAGATAGATCTTTCTATTGGTGAAAATTGTTCGTCAAACAAAGCTATTATGAGAAAGTTACAGCTCAAACAATGGAGGGTAAATTTTAAGACCCATCTAACTTCAGAGAGCCATAACTTTCTGCTCCGAAATCGGATTGAGGCACAGGAGTAGTCAATGGAAATCTATTGATCCGTAGAAGACAGTCCCAGAGATCAATTAAATTTCTGGGCATGTTAAAAATGTTTAAAATGGAAAGGAAGGTACATGTAGCATATCAGTTGCAATATGTGTATTTTGGCCTAGAACTTTAGCCGGTTGTAACTAGCAGCCAAGAACCCAGAAAAAGGTGAAACTTGGACAAAGTGTGTTGAAGCTAGGTTTGAAAATTTTCACCTTTAAAACTAAATTTTTTCTCTTTCAGGATTCAGTTTTTCATAAGGTATCATCCTCACTATCAGTCCAAAAGACCGGTACCAAAGTCCCGAAAAGTTTCCGTTTTTTCGTTATAACTAAAGACAAGAAGCTCAAATGTTATTAAAGTCTAGACACACATTCTGTTAAGTAGTTTAAATTGTAATAATTTAAAACCCTAAAGGAGTTAATTAACCATCTTTTTAACCTTTTGGGATTCGGGGTTTACTCAGAACAATATCTCTTCAATACATTTTGAATCGCGAAATCCCGATTCTCGATTTCCCAAAAGAAGTGAAAGTCAGTCTTAATCCTAATTAATTAATTTAAAACTAATCTCACCGCAATTTCAGGATTTGGCATTTAGTGGTGACATACCTCATGTATCTGCGGTCCTCGAAACCTTGAAATGCGAAGTCCCGACTCAATATGGAAGTTAAGTCTTAAATCTAATCTCATCGCAATTTCGAGATTCGGGGTTTAGTGGTGACATACCTCATGTAACCGTGATCACCGAAACCTCAAAATGCGAAGTCCCGACTCAATACCGAAGGATCTCCGAAACTCCGAAGTGTGAAGTCGTGACTCAATACCGAATTTTAAAGAGAACTAACTTCATTTTAAAAATACATTAAATGGTAATTGAACTTCTTAAGTAATTTCTTTTTGGACTCCATCAAAAGAAGTTTTTTGAATGTTGATTTTAGAATTGCTGAAATACAGCCACATTAATAACAGATAGATCACGATTTCTGCAATACAAATGCGTATCTCAGAGATATTATCCGCATTAAAGATATTAAATTCTTGATCGCTGCATCAATACTTTCACCATAAAATGAGTTAAAAGAAAACTAGAGGTCTGTGTTTTGAAACTTATTCTCACTTATTCTATCAGAAATAGGATAATACAACTAAGCTAGGGAGTTCCATAGCCTCATTAACTCCCTTGCAGTCCACTTTTGGACTACCACAGATGCGAGCTCTTTTTGTTGATGAGCTTACCTCCATTCCCATAGATGAGATTCCTCCTTCCAATTATTTTTTGAGTAGAAAAAGGAAGGCCATCCTGAAATAGGAGATGCATAAGAGGGAGGGGAACATGGTTAAAAAAAATAAAATCCTAATAGACAGACAAAATTTGGAGGAAGAAGATTTCACTACAGAGGTAGTAGGTTCCATGGGAGCCATGACAACAACAAATTTTTTTATTGTGGGAAAAATAATAACAAGGATAAAGAAGAGTGATAAAATCATAGCACAATTGTGAGAGAAATTAAAGAATGCTGAGGAAAACATTAGAGAAGAAATGAGTAAAAGTTTGGAGCAGACAAGGGCTGCCGAAAGGTTAGAGGTTCAATCGCTCAAAACGAGTTTGGATGAAATGAGCCAGGAAATACAAACAAATCAACTACAGATCACTCAACAAAAAGAGCACACAGAACAGTTGCAGGCTAGATTAATATCAATGGAAGATCATATTATAGACTTAAAAGATTTCCAGGCCCAGTCATTGGAAGTGCATTCAAAAATAGAAATTGAACAGTAGAAATTGATTTCCAAGATAGAAATTACTCAAAATTACTTTCAAGAAGTAGATAATGCCTTTGAAAATATCATTCTAATAGAAAAAGAATCCAAAGCAGTGAGGATTACTCTCCAAAAGGAAATTATATATTCGACAGGTGAAGAGGTATCTGAAACTATGAAAGTATCAACCACATAGCAAATCAGAGGCGACATCATGCTCAAGCTATGGGAAACCAACATAAATGAAAGCAAAAGAATAGTCAAAGAAATCAAAGATGACTGTGAAGAAGTTTTTGATTTTCTAGACAAAGGGTCATTAAATGTTGGAAAAGGCCAGTGCACAGGACTTTTGGGACAGATCAATATTGTAAGACATCAATTAAATTTTAGGGAAAATTTGAGTGAAATCCAAACAAAAATTTCACAACTAAGAAAAATCGATGTCACCCTAGTGGATAGGTTCTTAGTTGAGCCAAACTTAAAGCTGTAGTCAATAAAGTTTACAGATAAAGGAGTGGATGACATCCTTTCTAAGATTTAGAGAAAGTTTTATTTGTTCATGGCAAGAGATTTTCCAGAACCCCCAAAAATTCTACACAGTTCCTGGAGAAATGTATTAAATGTATCGAATCAAAAGAAGGAGATTCATCGACAAAGTAAGACAAAGTAAAAGTATTATTTAGAAGTGCTTTACTTCCGAGAAAATAGAAAAATGAAGAAGATCATGAAAATGGTTTTGGATCTACCTTTTAACAAATAGTTAGTCTCTAAGAATTAGGAACTCACCAACCGTCCTAAGATTGGTGGTTTTGCATAAATGTAATTTTTCAAGACTAAGAAAAGGATTTTTTCTGGAGGGATTGTAAAGAGATAACTTCATTTTGCCTGAATTAATACAATATAGATTGAAGATTCCAGATCTGGTCAAGCCTGAGTTATGTGTTTCTCTGTCGTTCTATTTTTTATTTACATACTTTCATTTGAAGTGTTTCATGTGGTAATTTCTATTATAGTTATTAAAACAATCAAATTATCTAATCATTTACAGTTTTTCCTCTATATCATCTTTCAGCGGATATAAGACCTATGAACATTTTAGCACTCTGAAACTATATGCTTCTGCAAAGTTATTATCTGTTTTCTTGTATTAATTTAAAATGAGATTTTTCTTAAATTGATGCCTCATTTTTGTTATACAACTACATGTTTCCTTTTTCTTCATTCCATCCACTATCTCCTTTAAAATTTGAATCAGATACTAGAAAAGGCCTTTATTTCTGTTATACTATTAATTCATAATTTGGAAGTTCTATTTTTATAATTTTGAACCAAAAATTTGCGACCCTCGAAAATATTCTTGATTTTAAAAAAGAAACCCTCAGCTTTCATGACTGTTCCAGTTACCAGACAACCCAATATAGAACCTGGTCTATCAAATCAAACAAGAATTACATTAAAACTATTCAATACCATCTTACAAACAAAAAATACATAGGTAGAACTTGAAAGATCATGGGATGCAATTGAAAGGGATATTAGCATTCAAGAACAATGGGAAGCTAGACAGAGACAGTTAAGGAATCAACCGTGATCTCAATTTCCTTTAAACTTTTTCTTTTTACCGATTAATTATCTCTACCATTTTTTGGATGCCTTGATGGTATACTTTAGAGCCTTAAAGTATAAAATCAGGAACAACATTTTTTTGGTGTCGTTGTTGGGGAATGAATAAATGAATATTTTCCCTGGGAAGAACGACATTGACACTTTCTTCTTTGGTAGTGAACAAAGATCGAAAAACATTCTAAGGCTACTTTTATCTTTCACTTGGAGACTCCATGTTTTTAAACTGGCTTCTAGCCGAAAGAACACCAAAAAGAACTCGAACGACAAGCAGACTTCGCCAGTTTCTGATCTGGAAAAAAATTTAAAATCGAGAAGATCTCTCAGACAAATTCTTTCATCGACACATGTCATCTGTCGACCAAATTATTCATGGTTGAAATTCTTAGGAAAACTTGAGAGATCCCTCTCCCTCCCCCTATCGATCGATACACACTCTTTTCCTGAAGTCCAGACTCCTACTACCAAACGCTTCGACGAATGTCCTGTGTATCCTGATTTAAACCCCATCCATTCTCCAATATATTTGTCTTACAAGCCTGGAGAAACACGTTCTCTTCTTCTTGGGCCTTCTTTTTCCAGTTTCTTATGCTTTGACGATCATTTTCCCACAACCTTCCTGTCACATTCAAGCACAACCCTAGTTTCAATCTCAAATCTATTAATGGTTGCACACGGAGGTGCGGGGGTTGGAGGCGGTGTTGTAGGTGGTGCCATAGGTGGCCAAGTACCCCTCCTGGGAATTTTTGCTAAGGTGGCTGCCAGATATGCCCCTCTTTTCCTCCCGGTTCCCCTACATGACCTTCTAGAGAATTACATGAAAAATCTCCCAAAATTTATAGGGGAAGGCGATTTAACCGCATAGGAGCACATCAATTTATTTCACCAATTCACCGATATCCTAGGACTCGAACATGAAGATGTCTACTCCAGAATATTAGTACAAACTTTCAAAGGGCAGGTCAGAACCTGGTTCCGAGGCTTAGTAGCGAGATATTTAAGGTCATATGATGAACTCGAAAGTTCTTTCATCAGGCAATGGGGGGAAAGAAAATATCACCTCTATTATCTGACGAAGTTCGGGGCTCTTAGAAAGAAAATTCAGAATCAGTTCTCGAATTCACCCAAAGATTTAATAAATTGTACCATAAAATTCCCATCGAGGTCAAACCTTCTCAACCTGTAGTGAAAGTAACTTTTGTTGGAGCTTTCGACCCTAATTTCACCTTACTATTAAGAGAGAGGAGATCAATAGACCTCACCAAGATGCAAGATGATGCCCTAGAAATCGAATCAAACATGATGGCTTCAGAAAAGCTAAAAGCCAAAACAGAGGCCGGGAACAAAGAAAATAGAAGATACAGAGAACAAGGAGGATTTTCAGGGTCGGGAAGATCTTCAGGAGACAAAATGGATGACATGGCTAGGATAATTAAAGAATTATCTAATAAGATTTTGAAAATGGAATTAGAGAAGACTAAAAATGACCATTTTCCCAGAAGGGATTTTAGAAGGAATCCCAATCCTCAAATCCCACAAAGACAGATTAAGAATGAGGATCAAAAAATCCCAACTTCCTTCAAGAGTGAAAACTTCATCGGAGAGGAAGATTTATAAGATCTTGAGGAATTAGAGGAAGAGATAAAAAATCTAGGTGATGATGATCCACAACCATATTTATCAAGACAAGATTATGAAAAATTGTTAAATAAGGCAAATGGATTGGAAAATGACCTAAATGATAATACTTCTGAATATTTGACCTACCAGGGTATTGCTGATGGTATAATGGTAGAGCTTCAGCATAAGTACAATCTAAGGCCTAGAAACAAGAGTGTTATAATCACCCAAAAGAAAAAGATCTTGCCAAGGAGTGAGACAGATGAGATAGTTTCAAAAGATGTTGAAAAACATATTGTAAAAAACAACCAAATGTACCCACAACCTACCAAGACTAAGATAGCTGAAACACTCGCAGTCAAAATACTGAAAGTGAAAGCTCCTGTAACCGAAACAAAACCTTCACCACAAAATAAAGTTGATAAGAAGGGATTCGAAGCCCAAAACGTTGAGAATGACAAAATTGTGGGAAATTTCAATCTGGAAAACAAAATCAATAAAATCAAGATCCCCATACCTCTTGTCGAGCTGGCAAAAACTCCAATGTACATAAAACAAATTGCCAAATTGACTAGATTTTCGGAAGATGAAATCCAAGTCGACATCATTAACTTAGAAGAGGACAAGCCGAACATATTTTTTTGCCCTCATTTTGAAGGCACCAAAGACATTGTTGCTCCCTTCTATATCACATTAACCTTGTTCGACCAACTACTCCATAATTGTATGCTTGATTCTGGAGCATCCCACAACGTAATGCCTAAATCCATTACGGATAAATTGGGTCTCAAAATTACTAGGCCTTATGGAGATTTATATTCTTTCGATTCTAGAAAAGTTAAATGTATAGGCATGATTAAAGACTTGGTGGTAACTCTGGCTAAATACCAGTGAAAAGCATTCTCATGGATGTAGTGGTAGCCGATATCCCTCCGAAATATGGTATGCTGTTATCTAGAGCCTAGGGTGCCAATCTTGGGGGCTCCCTCCAGCTTGACATGACATATGCTATGATCCCAGTTTTTGGAGGACAATTCACATGCCTGTAGAGAGAGACCAGGTTAGCGTTCATGGTAAGTGATCCACGCAACCCGAATAATCACCCTGTATCTATTGTTGATCAAGATCTAGGTAATTGTATTTTATCCATTGACGATGATATTGTTTTAGGTGTAGAGGAAAGTTGTACAGAAGAAAAAACAAAAAAAGAAAAAAATAAACAAAATGTATATAGCACTGGTGTGTGGAAGATGTTTTTTAATGGCGCTTCATCTTACCTTGGAGCCGGAGCAGGGGCACTCCTTGTGGCCCCTGATAATCAATTCGTAATCCATTTTTCCTACATACTTCAGTGGAATGTGGACCACACTAATAACGTATGCGAGTATGAAGCCTTAGTATTAGGGTTGGAAGCTGCTAGGAGAATGAAAACAAAAAACCTCGAAATCTTTGGTGATGCCGAGCTAATCGTAAAATAGGTAAACCGACAGTACTAGGCCAAACATCCTAGGCTGAGGTATTACAGGAATTGCATCTGGGATCTAATCGGAAATTTCTTCTCCTCTGTCAAAGTCCACTACATTCCAAGAACTGAAAACCAACAGGTTGATGTGTTAGCCAAAGTAGCCTCAACCTTCACACCCCACCTCTTTCATACTAAAATATCATATACAAATGAGACATCGACCTTCCATACCCAATAACATACAAAACTGGCAAGTTTTTGAGGATGACGAACAACTGCAAAAATTTTTAGAATCGATAGATGAATTTGACGAAAATAATGTCGATCAAGAAAACCAAAATGATCCTGTTTGGATCATGCAAGAAGGAGAAGACCCTCAGGAATTTCACGATAAAATCGCCAATCATCGTATGCTTGTTCTAAAAAATAATCAGATCCCCAAGGGCCTAATTCCCTTGGAAAGGTTATTTAATCAAGACGATATCCCTTTAAGATCCACCTTACAACCGCAACCTGAAGAGGTTGAGGATTGTGACATAGGTACCAAAGAAAACCCTCGGTTGGTGAAACTATCCAAATACTTTCCCCTAGAAACCAAAAGTAAATACGATGAGTTTCTTAGAAAGTGTAAAGATGTTTTTGCTTGGTCTTACGACAAATTGAGAACGTATGATACTTCTATAATTGAACATAAAATTCCTCTGAAACCTAGTGTCAAGCCTTTTAAATAGAAACTCAAACAGATAAACCCTATCCTGCTACTAGTAATTGAAAAGGAAGTCAAAAAAATCTTACACGCTAAAATCATCGTCCCACTAAGATATTCCGAGTGGGTGGCTAATTTAGTCCTAGTAAGAAAGAAAAATGGCGAAATCAGACTATGTGTCGATTTTAGAAACCTGAACCGTTCATCACTCAAAGACAGTTATCCATTGCCTAAGATGGGCCACGTTTTAGAGAGAGTAATTGGCGCTAAAATAATGTCAACGATTGATGGGTTTTCAGGTTACAATCAGATCGCAATACACCATGATGATAAGGAAAAAACAACTTTCACTACCCCTTGGGGTACCTTCATGTACGATAAAATGCCTTTCGGCTTGATGAACATAGGGGCAACCTTCTAGTGAGCCATGGACATCGCCTTAGTGGGTGAGAAAGATAAATTCATTGTTATCTATCTTGATGATCTAACCATTTTTTCAAAATCTGATATGGAACATCTAGTGCACCTAAAGCAAACTTTTGAGAAATGTCGTAAGTTCGGTTTATCCCTCAATCCAAAAAAATCTAATTTCTCTATGCAAGAAGGTAAGATATTAGGTCATGTAGTGTCAAAAGACGGAATCAAAATCGATCCTAAAAGAATTGAGGCTATAGATACTATAAATATCCCTAGAAATGTAAAAGAAGTCCAATCCTTCCTAGGGAAAATAAATTTCTTGAGAAGATTTATCCCTAACTTCAATGAAATTATGAAGTTGATCACATATATGTTGAAAAAGAACAGTGAGATGAAGTGGACAAGTGAAGCCAAAGCATCTTTTCAACGAATCAAAAAAGTTATCAACGAAGCACCAGTCTTAGCAAGTCTCGATTACACAAAATAATTTCTAATTTTTTCCTTCGCTTCAGAACACACTATCGCAGTTGTATTGTTACAGAAAAATGAAGAAGGCTTTGAACAACCCATTTCTTTTTTTAGTAAAAGTATGATAGATGCTAAGTTGAAATATAATATACTAGAAAAACAAGCTTACACAATGGTAAAGGCTCTCAAAGCTTTCAGAATGTACGTATTACATTCGAAGATCATAGCCTATGTTCCTACAAGCTTAGACAAAGACATATTGGTTCAGCCAGATAGTGATGGGAGAAGAGGCAGATGGTTAGCTAAGATTCAGGAGTTTGATATTGAATTCAAACCAACAAAACTCATTAAAGGCCAAGGTCTGGATAAATTGTTGGCCGAATCCAACTTGCAGACACTTGGAATAAATCAACTAAAAGAAGACAAGGGTTCTCTAGAAATAAATGAACTCGATTTCGCTACTCCTACGGTTGAGATAGAAGCCAGGTTTTCTTCTTCAGTCTGGTATCATGATATTGTTTCCTGTCTATTGACCCTTCAATGTCCCATTGAATTAACCCCATCTAAAGCCAGGGCACTGAAGTTGCATGCTATAAAATATTGTATTATAGATGGAAAACTATTTTGGAAGGACCCCCTGGGTTTTTTGCTGAGCTGCTTGGTTGAGACCGAAACCGAAAAGGTTATAGATGAGTTCCATGAAGGAGTGTGTGGAGGACACCACGCTTGGAGAACTACAACTTATAAAATCTTAAGAGTTGGATATTACTGGCCCAAACTTTTCACAGATGTAAATACTAAAGTCCGGTCTTGTGTTCCCTGTCAATTGTTTACAGGTAAATAGAAAGTGCCATCTTTGCCTCTAATTCCAGTTAAAACCGAAGCCCCTTTTCAGCAGTGGGGTCTTGATTTTATCGAAGAAATTCACACACATTCCAGCGCTCAGCATAGGTGGAGTCTAACCGCAACAGACTATTTTACAAAGTGGGTGGAAGATATTCCCATGAGAAACATGACCAACACATTTGTAATCAACTTTCTGAAAGAAAACATTTTATCCAGATTCGGCTATCCCTGAAAAATAGTCATTGACAATGCACAAGCGTTCAAATTGATGGCTATGGTAATATTTTTTCAAAAACTTAGCATTATATTAGGACACTCCACAGCTTATTATCCGCAGGGAAACGGTTTAGCTGAATCATCTAACAAAAGTCTGACAACTATGATAAAAAAAATATTGACTGACAACAAGAAGACGTGGCATATTCATTTGAAATATGCTCTATGGGCTAACAGGATAAGTACCAAAAGGGAAATCGGAATGTCCCATTTTCAAATAGTATATGGCACTGATGTTATCTTACCGATCAATCTTGCTCTGCCAATAATGAAAATTTGGCAAGATTCGAACAAAGAACCTAACGACATTACCAGAAGAGAAAACCAGTTGGTCGAAGTTCAGCAAAATAGGATTGAACTTAACGAAAAGTTGTAGAGATATCAGGATAAGATGAAGGCTTTGCTTGATCAGAAGGCTAAGGATAGAGATTTCCTTTATGGAGATCTGGTACTAACATGGGAATCCAGAAGAGAAGACGCTGGAAAACACAAAAAATTTGACTCAATCTGGTCCGACCCTTATAGAGTCTCAGCCTCAAAAGGAGAAAATGCTTTTTCATTAGAAAATCTAAATGGAGATATTCTAAGTGCCCCTGTAAATGCGTGATATCTTAAACACTACATGTAGTAATATGTTTTCGAACTTTCATTGTATATATTGGTTTGTTTTCACATTTTCTTTATAGTAACATTGCTTTCGTTAAAAGAAATAAAAATAAAAATTATTTAAGATTTTTCAGAGGATGCAAATACAAAGCAGTCAAATCTAGCAGTTCTCAGAGTTAGTATGAGTGTGTCTGAAAGTTATCAGTTGTTCGCAGGAAAAGTGTCAGGATTCAAGAGACCGATTATACTACATGGGTAATCTGCATGGATAACCCTGATAAATACTTGCCCAAAAGGTAACGAGGAAACAATCTTCTCGCTGTAAGTATGAAGAAATTTTAAGGTATGAACTCTAACCTGAGAACATGAATTAAAAATATCCTAAGAGGTACAAGTGAACGAGTTGCTGATTTTATATATATATAAAATAAATAAATAAAAACTTCAAAAAATAAAAAAATAAATAAAATTATATAAATAAAATGATTAATACTCGTTAGCACTTCCAAGTTTCGAGGTTCTCTCACCTTTCCACTTCGATCACTATCAATCTTACTCTTCACTAAATCTTGTTTTTTCTCCCTTTAAGTCTCATCTTAATTTCGAAAATGTTCAAACTAACTTTCGAAGCAAAGATAGGCAAAATCCACTATTTTTCCTAAGCCTTGGCTGAACCGGAAGTATGTCTGGGCTAATCTTAACCTTTTTAGTCTTTCTACCAGAAATAGAAAAATTGTTTTCTCTCAAGTGAAGTCCTGNAATAAATTTTCTCTGAGATTCTTCATAAAGTTAGAATGCCCGAGGGCCAAAAGTAGATCAATCCAGAGCTTTTTAATAAGTTGACAAACCTTTGTGGAAAATAAATAAATAAATAAATTCCTTAAGTATGTTACATACTTATTGATTGCCCCCACTTCATAACAAATATGTATAGAAAGAGATGGTGAAAGGAAATTCGTTATCGATTGCCCCCTTCTGATTTAAAGAGATGATGAAAGGAAATTCATTATATGATTTCCCTCATCTCAACATTTAAATGCTAAAATTAATGAAGTGGTGAAAGGAAATTCAATGTGGAAAATCTGATAACTTCACCGGGGTACTGAACAGGCCCGCTGGCAGTGAAGCAATATCTCCATAACAAACAAGGTTGTTATACACAATTTGCAAAAGGCTCTGGTATTTTTCTTCTCTCGGCTAGATGACACTCTAAGATTATGGAATTCCATATTATACTCTAAGAGTCTCTCGATGCGAATACGATCAAATAAAAACTGGTAGAACCACTAATCTTGTTTTGATTATCTTGCACAAGTCTGAGGTTGGTTTTAGAAAGGGAAATCCAAGTGATCCTATCTCAAGATTGTCGAACGCTTTTGTTTGGAAATTTTTCTGAAGATAAGGTTGGGATCTTTATCCCCTTAGTAGTGTTCACAGCTATGTCTCACAGACCGAAATGAATGACCTCATTTACCCAATAAAAGGCACTAAGTCCACTCATTCTCGTCGTCCCACAAGGAGACGAGGTCCCCAATTGGAGCCTATGTTGAAGCTAGGTTTGAAAATTTTCACCTTTAAAACTAATTTTTTTCTCTTTCAGGATTCGGTTTTTCATAAGGTATCATCCTCACTATCAGTCCAAAAGACCGGTACCGAAGTCCCGAAAAGTTTTCATTTCTTCGTTATAACTAAAGACAAGAAGCCCAAATGTTATTAAAGTCTAGATGCACGTTCTTTTAAGTACTTTAAACCGTGGTAATTTAAAACCCTAAAGGAGTTAATTGACCATCTTTTTAACCTTTCGGGATTCAAGGTTTACACATAACAATATCTCTTCAATACATTTTGAATAAAAAAATCTCGATTCCCAATTTCCCGAAAGAAGTGAAAGTCAGTCTTAATTCTAATTAATTAATTTAAAACTAATCTCACCGTGATTTTGGGGTTCAGGGTTTAGTGGTGACATACCTCATGTAGCCACGATCCCCGAAATGCGAAGTCCCTACTCAATATGGAAGTTAAGGCTTAAATCTAATCTCATCACGATTTCAGGATTCAGGGTTTAGTGGTGACATACCTCATGTAACCGTGATCCCCAAAACATCGAAATGCGAAGCTCCGACTCAATACCGAAGGATCTCCGAAACCCTGAAGCGTGAAGTCGTGACTCAATACCGAATTTTAAAGAGAACTAACTTCATTTTAAAAATACATTAAATGGTAATTAAACTTCTTAAGTACTTTCTTTTCGGCCTCTGTCAAAAGAAGTTTTTTGAATGTTGATTTTAGAATTGTCGAAATATAGCCACATTAATAACGGATAGATCATGATTTCTGCAACACAAATGTGTATCTCAGAGATATTCTCCGCATTAAAGATATTAAATTCTTGACAGCTGCGTCAGTACTTTCACCATAAAATGAGTTAAAAGAAAACTAAAGGTCTATGTTTTGAAACTTATTCTTTCTTTTTCTATCAGAAATAGGATAATACAGTCGAGCTTTCACACCTCTCTTCTGTGACAGGTTTTCTTTCCAATACAGAGTCATGGCACCAATGAAGGGACCCAAGGAGAGTGAAGATACAACTGAGATCTCCAGCCTAGAGGGAGATGTCATATTAGACACCACACCACATGCTATCGACTCAATTAAATCATGGAGACAAATTTATGAAAATATGGACTGCGAGATGAAAAATTCCCCTAGCGATTCTGAGAATCACCTTCGAGACATAATAGAATCAGAGCTTCACAAAATTGCAACACGCCCACGGCTCATGTCGTACAACAACATGGTCAGTTGGGCTTTGGACAAGGTTGATATTCCAATGAGAATCATTTTAAATGATCAAGGAGCCATTATCGGCTCATTCAGACCTGAACATATCCAGGTTATGTACAAACTCTCACCCAATCCTAATTTCATTTACAATGCTGAATTTATAGCTGAATTCCAGAGAAAGGAATGCACTGAGGCAGACCAAACTTACCCTGATTTAATCAAAGGTTGGTGGAGATGTCCATCAAAATTTAGGGCCAATACCTACGGAATTTATGCCACAACCTCTTTGAATGAGTACATGGTTTATGTAGCCATGATGCTGTGCAGACTCTTCGGCAAAAAGAATTCCTATCATTTCCCCGCAGAATGGGTGCCCTTTCTAGAAGAAGCATCAGAAGGGTATAGTTTCATCTGGGACAAGATTTTATCTAATAATATAGCCAAAGAGATTTCGGATTACAGAGCTGCAAGAGCCCAAGGTCAACCAATGACCTTCTACATGTTAGCGTACCTCATGGACACAATTTGTTTTATGACTCCATTTCCCCTGATGAATTGGAGTTGGAACATAACCTGCCCTGAACCCATTCACGAATATTACTCTGAGATGTGGGAAGAAAATGAAAAATTTTCATTTTGCAAAAATTTCCATTTTGTGGTGATACCCATGCATAAAATGTTTTTCGGCTGTGACCCTCCTTGCATTTTGATGCAGTTTCAAATAACCTCAAGCAAATAGCAGACTGGTTCATTGAAGAAAGCTTCTCCTACATCAGGGTTTATGGGTGCTCAATCCCCCCTCACGCACTTCCAAAATTCCTTTCGGATAGACTAGTGTGTAGGGAAGTGGCACACCAAATAGTAAAAGGGGGTATTGGAATAGAGATAAAGGCATCTCAAAAGAAGTCCTAGCCAATCTTCCCTGTGCACATCGGTAAATTTTCATTACTAAATTTGGGACATTCTAGGGTGGAAGAAGAAGCACTCGAAGAAATGAAACTGGTAAATATTGAGTACAAAAGGCATGACCCTTATCAATTAGTGAATAAACACTTGATACACTGCAATATGAAAGCCTATGAACATGAGGAGTCCCCTTGGGACGATGTTTTCAAAGGGACCAAATCTTATAAAGAAGTGTTGGAAAGAGTACAGACATTGTTGTCTGACCTGCAAGTCATCTTTCAAACCTTTCAGAAGCATCGACGGAGTGGTCTGCCCCAAGTACTTCAAGAGGAAGAAATTACCCTCCCCCAGGAGCAAGAAAGCGTTCCACCAGGTTTCGAGCAAGAAAGCGTTCCACCAGGTTTCAAGTAGGAAGCACAAAAGAAGGGAAATCTTGAAAAGGCCCTACAGGATGCGGAAAGGCCTCCACCAAGCAAAAAGACCAAAGCAGACAAAAGTTCAGGGAGACCTCCCATGTCTGGTAAGCCTACTCCCACTTCATCACCAAAGGTTGATGTCAACACACATAAGGCGGCAGGAGGGAAAGGATCTATGGAGATAGGGAGTCCCATAGCCTCCTTAACTCCCTTACAATCCACTTTTGGACTGCCACAGACGGGAGCTCGTTTTGTTGATGACCTTAAATCCATTCCCATAGATGAGATTCCTCTTTCCGATTATTTTTTCAGTATAAAAAGGAAGGCCGTTTTGAAATAGGAGATGCATAAGAGGGAGGGGAACATGGTTAAAAAAAATAAAATCCTGATAGACAGACAAAATTTGGAGGAAGAAGATTTCGCTATAGAGGTAGCAGGTTCCATGGGAGCCATGGAAACAACAAACTTTTTTACCATGGGAAAAATCATAACAAGGATAAAGAAGAGTGATAAAATCATAGCACAATTGTGAGAGCTATTAAAGAATGTTGAGGAAAGCATTAGAGAAGAAATGAGTAAATGTTTGGAGAAGACAAGTGCTGCCAAAAGGTTAGAGGTTCAATCGCTGAAAACGAGTTTGGACGAAATGAGCCAGGAAATACAAACAAATTAGCTACAGATCACTCAACAAAAGGAGCATGCAGAATAGTTGCAGACTAGATTAATATCAATGGAAGATTAGATTATAGACGTAAAAGCTTTCTAGGCCCAGTCATTGGAAGTGCATTCAAAAATAGAAATTGAATAGCATAAATTGATTTCCAAGATAGAAATTATTCATAATTACTTTCAAGAAGTAGATAATGCCTTTTAAAATATCATCCTAAGAGAAAAAGAAGCCAAAGTAGTGAGGATTACTCTCCGAAAGGCAATTATATATTCGATAGGTGAAGAGGTATCCAAAACTATGAAAGTATCAACCACAGAGCAAATCAAAGGCAACATCATGCTCAAGCTATGGGAAACCAACATAACTGAAAGCAAAAGAATAGCCAAAGAAATCAAAGATGATTGTGAAGAAGTTTTTGATTTTTTAGAAAAAGGGTCATTAAATATTGGAAAAGGCCAGTGTACAGGACTTTTGGGACAGATCAATATTGTAAGACATCAATTAAATTTTAGGGAAAATTTGAGTGAAATCCAAACGGAAATTTCACAACTAAGAAAAATCAATGTCACCCTAGTGGACAGGTTGTTAGTTAAGCCAAACTTAAAGCTCTAGTCAATAAATTTTATAGATAAAGGAGTGGATGACAGCCTTTCTAAGATTCAGAGAAAGTTTTATCTGTTTGAGGCAAGAGATTTTCCAGAACCCCCCAGAAATTTTACACAGTTCCTGGAGAAATGTATTAAATGTATCAAATCAAAAGAAGGAGAGTCATCGGCAAAGTAAAAGTATTATTTCGAAGGGATTTACTTCCCAGAAAATGGAAAAATGAAGAAGATCATGAAAACGGTTTTGGATCTACCTTTTAACAAATAGTTAGTCTCTAAGAATTAGGAACTCACCAACCGTCCTAAGATTGGTGGTTTTGTATAAATTTAATTTTTCAAGACTAAGAAAAGGCTTTTTTCTGGAGGGATTGTAAAGAGATAACTTTGTTTTGCCTGAATTAATACAATATAGATTGAATATTCCAAATCTGGTTAAGACCGAGTTATGTGTTTCTCTGTCCTTCTATCTTTTATTTCCATACTTTTGTTTGAAGTGTTTCATGTGGTAATTTCTATTATAGTAATTAAAACAGTCAAATTATCTAATCGTTTACAGTTTTTCCTCTGTATCAACTTTTAGCGGACATAAGACCTATGAACATTTTAGGACTCTAAAATTGTATGCTTCTGCAAAGTTATTATCCATTTTCTTGTGTTAACTTAAAATGAGATTTTTCTTAAATTGATGCCTCATTTTTGTTATACAACTACATGTTTCCTTTTTCTTCATTTCGTCCACTGTCTCCTTTAAAATTTGACTGAGATACTAGAAAAAGGCCTTTATTTCGGTTATACTATTAATTCATAATATGGAAGTTCTATTTTTATAATTTTGAACCATAAATTTGCGACCCTCGAAAATATTCTTGATTTAAAAAAAAGAAACCCTCATCTTTCATGATTGTTCCAATTACCAGACATCCCAATAAAGAACTCGATCTATCAAATCAAACAAGCATTGCATTAAACCTATTCAATATCATCTTACAAACAACAAATACACGGGTAGAACTTGAAAGATCATGGGTTGCAATTGAAAGGGATATTAGCATTCAAGAAAAATGGGAAGCTAGACAAAGACAGTTAAGGAATCAACCATGATCTCAGTTTCCTTTAACTTTTTCTTTTTACCGATTAATTATCTCTACCTTTTTTTGGATGCCTTGATGGTATACTTTAAAGCCTTAAAGTATAAACTCAGGAACAATAGAGTGTCCATATTATGTATATGGGGAAACCCAATTGAGCTCCTTTTAAAATTCCAAAGGAGTAGGTGCAAAAAGGCATATTTACAGTGCAAAGTTGCGCCCAGTTGAAAAATGAACAGAAAAATTAATGGGAAAATTTCAAATAGCCATAACTTTCTGCTCAAGACTCGAAATTGAGCATGGGAGTAGGCGTTGGAAAGGTATTGGACAGTGGAATATATTTATCCACCCAGAAAATTGAATTGGTCATTCAAATTTCTAGGAATTTAGAAGAAATAATTCTGATATATATATTATTGAACCAGAATGGTTCATATTTTTCATGAAATTGTTGAAATAGTTAGTCTGACAGAGTTTTGTTGGCTGCACATTTTGCAAAGTTAAGAACAACTAGATTAGATCAATATAAACAAAGAGTTTAGAGTAATGGAATAGGAATAGGGGAATTACAATTAGGAGGATGAAATCAGAGGTATGGATGTCCATTTGGAAATTGAAGGAACAAACTCCAATGGACATGGAGATGAAAGGAATGAAAACGTGAATATGGTAGAGACCATTAAAAATTTGTAGAGGGTTGTCCAAAGCCATAAGGATGATAATGAAAGGCTTATGAGAGCCAAGGAGTAGCAGGATGACTTCAACATGAAGTTATTGGAGAGCTTGAATAGAATATAAAATAAATTGGATGAGAGTAGCTCAAGAAAATCTACAAGTCACAGGTCTCATGATGAGAAAAGAAAATCAAGAAGTATTAGCAGACATCACCATCACTCCCCAAAGCATTACAATAAGAGGGAACATAGCATCTCAAGTCCATCCCCTGTCAGGAAGCACAAGAGTTTTGGGGTGGATGAACTGCGAGGAGAAATGAACAAAATCAAACCTCCTACATTTGATGGTGAGCACAAGAAGGATGAAGATGCAGAGAAATGGTTGTTGGGAATGAGAAAGTATTTTCAATTTCATAATTATTATTCCCATGCAGAAGGTAGAATTTCCATCTATCAACTCAAAGGAAGGGCATCCATGTGGTGGGATCAACTTGTACATGTGCAGCACATTAAAGAGAAAAGTGTTACTTGGAGAGAATTCAAGAAGTATTTTGAGAAGAAATACTTGACTAAGAGATACTATGATAAGAAAATGAAATATTTCTTTGAACTCAAGATTGGGAATATGACCATTGATGAATATGAGAGAAGGTTTTTAGAACTGTTGAAGTATGTCTCTTTCATCAAGGACGAGACAGTTAAAATTCAGAGGTATTTGAGTGGATTACCATCATTTATCAGTGAAAAAATACAGTATGACGATCCCAAGACATTGTAGGATACCATAAGGTGACCTAAATGCCTTTATGATCAGCAAAAAGCAAGGCCAAATTTCCAAAAATCTTGGGAAGACAAAAAGAAATTCAAGGTGGATCAGAGGAAGAAGGGATCTAAGCCTCCATTCTTCAGAAATAATCCACAGGGACAACAAGCTACTAGAGAACCCAGAATGATTGAAGCAGGAGGTCAAAGGCCAAGGAAGACACCTATTCAATGTTGGGATTGTAAAGGAGATCACATGTTTAGAGATTGTCCTCATAGAGGTGAAAAGGATAGAACTATTCACAATGTACAACAATCTGAAACAGTGGAGGACATGGGCAGAAATGTGCCAAGGATCTATGTAGCCCTGGACAACAAGAAAAAAAAGTATCAGTCACATATGATTGAAGTGGAAGGTATGATCAATAACCAAACCATTACTATTTTAATTGATTTGGGAGCTACTCATAGTTATATAGATCCTAAGATGGTGGAAAGTTTTCATTTTCCAAGAAGCAAGCATGGAAAATCTTGGTTGGTGCAGATGTCTATCGGAGCTAAAAGAAAAGTTAATGATATGGTTAAGTTATGTATTATGGACATGAATGGACTGAACACTAGGGAAGATTTGAACATCTTGCCTTTAGGTTCCTATGACTGCCTAATTACGATGGATTGGTTGGATCAACATAATGCCATCCTAGATTGTCATAACAAGGAATTTACTTGCTTGGATGAGGAAGGGAACTTAAGGAAAGTGCAGGGGATTCACAGGGAAGTAAACATCAAAGAAATTTCATCATTGCAGTTGAAGAAATGTTACAGGAAAGGGTGTCAAATATTTGCAGCTCATATGGAAGAGACACCTATAGATAAGGTGCCAAATTTGGAAGATTATGAAGTCCTGGAAGAATTTGAAGATGTGTTCAAGGAGGTACCAGGACTACCCCGAAAGAGAGATATTGATTTATCTATAAATTTAATTCCTGGAGCAGCGTCAGTGTCAAAGACTCCTTACAGAATGAGTACACCAGAATTGAAGGAGTTGCAAATGCAGCTTGAAGAACTTCTGGAGAAGGGGTATATATGCCCAAGTGTGTCACCTTGGGGTGCCCTAGTCTGGTTTGTGAATAAAAGGGATGGAACATTAAGATTGTGCATTGATTTCAAACAGTTGAATAAAGTGACTGTTAAGAACAAGTATCCTCTGCCAAGGATTGATGATCTTTTTGATCAATTGAAGGATGCAAAGATCTTTTCAAAGATAGATCTCAGGTCAAGATACCATCAAGTAAGGATTAAAGAGGAAGATATAAACAAGACCTCCTTCAAGACAAGGTATTGTCATTATGAGTTCACAGTGGTGTCATTTGGGTTGTCAAATGCACCAGTTGTTTTCATGTGCTTAGTGAATGGTGTTTTTCGAGAATATTTAGACAAGTTTTTCATTGTATTTTTGGATGCCATTCTTATATACTCCAAGTAAGAATAAGAGCATGAACATCATTTGAGGATGGTTTTGCAAGTATTAAGGGACCATCAGTTGTATGCCAAATTAAGAAAATGCTCATTTTATCAAAACAAAACTCATTATTTGTGGCATATCATTTCAAAGGATGGGATAACAGTTGATCCTCAGAAGATAGAAGCCATTAGAGAATGGTCAACGCCAAAGAATGTGACAGAGGTCAGATCAGTCATGGGCCTTCCAGGCTACTACAGGATATTTATTGAAGGATTTTCAAAGATTGCACACCCAATCACTTCCTTGCAAAGAAAGGGTGTGAAGTTTCAGTGGACATTAGATTGTGAAAAGAGTTTCCAACACTTGAAACAATTATTAACAATTTCTCCAATACTAAGGATTGCAAACCCAAATGAAGACTTCATTGTATGCACAAATGCATGTAAAGAAGGACTTGGTGGAGTCCTTAGTCAAAATAGGTTTGTGATATGTTATGAATCAAGGAAGTTGAAGGAGCATGAAAGAAACTATGCCATTCATGATTTGGAGTTGGCATCCATAGTGCATTCCTTGAGGAAATGGAGACACTACCTCATGGGGAAAAGGTTTGAGATGAGAACATACCATAATGGTATGAAATATTTATTTGATCAACCAAATCTAAATGTTAGGCAAAGCAGATGGTTAGAGTTTTTAAGTGAATATGACTTTGATATAAAGAATATCAAGGGGAAAGAGAACAAAGTGGTTGATGCACTCAGTAGAAGAGTGCATGAATTGCATGCTACAGCCATTAGAATGTACCAATCAGATTTGAAGGACAAAATTGTAGAGGCTGCCAAATCAAATTTGAAATACAAGGAATTAGTGGCAAAATTACAACAAGGTAATTTGCAAAAGAAAATTGAAGAATACAAGCTAGATAATGATGAAATTCTCAGGCACAGGGGTAGAATTTATGTACCAAATTCTAATGAATTGAAAAATTTGATATTGAGGGAAATGCATAATGTACCTTATGCTAGGCACCCAGGATATCAAAAATCTATTGTAGTTGTCAAAAGCCAATATTATTGGTCAGTCATGAAGAAAGAGGTTGCTGATTTTATTGCCATATTTATGGAATGTCAAAAGGTAAAGGTTGAACATAGACGCCCATCTGGTTTGCTACAACCATTACCCATTCCTGAGTGGAAATGGGAAGTTGTAACCATGGATTTCATCACTAAACTTCCCAGAACAAACAAGCAACATGATTCTATCATGGTAGTGGTGGAAAAGCTTACTAAAGCTGCCCATTTTATTCTAGTTAATCTCACTCACAAGGCAACAAACATTGTTGATGTTTATATGAGGGAAATTTCTAGATTACATGGCATACCCAAGACAATTGTGTTTGATAGAGATCCAAAATTTACCTCAAAATTTTGGAAGGGATTATTTAATGGATTTGGAACAAATTTAAATTTCAGTACAACTTATCATCCAGAATCAGATGGACAAACAAAGAGGGTGAATCAAGTGATTGAGGATATTTTGAGGATGTATGTGATGGATAAACCATCAAAATGGGAAGACTACCTACACTTGGTAGAGTTTTCTTATAAAAATGGGTACCAAGCATCTCTAAATATGAGTCCATTTGGGGCACTTTATGTTAGAAAGTGCAACACACAAGTAAGATAGGATAACCCAACAGACAGAGCAGTGGTTGGGCCATATTTTCTCAGGGAAATGGAGGAGGAAATGATTAAAATAAAAGAAAATTTGAAGGCTTCCCAAGACAGGCAGAAAAGATATGCTGATAAGGGCATAACTCACAGGGAATTTAAAGTGGGAGACCATGTATTCTTGAAAGTGAAGGCCAACAGAAGTTCCCCGAAGTTGGGAAATTGTTCAAAGTTGGCACGACTGAAGTACCTACCCCAGATAAAGAAGAAGTATTACCCTTGACTCCGCGGAAAGAATCTCAATAGTGCAAAGTCACCATGTCAAAAGAAGATAAGAATCAAAATGGAAAGAGGAATACTGAGACGAAGCTCAATGGAAAGAAGGATAGAAAACTAAGTAAGAAGAGAGCTAAGATTGAAAAGTTGCAGAAGGTTCTAGAGGGAACTTCACAGAAGGAAAATTTGCAAAATTGGAGCTTCATCGGGATATCAGAATAGCGACACATGGCACTTCGCCATGGTGAAGCAATATAGCCATTGGGGACTTTATAATCGTTCAATCAACGCTCTGAATGGATAGAAACACATTTATGGTTCGCCACCAGACCATTGGATTGCGCCAAAATGAACCGAACAAAATTAATGAAGGCCTCATACCCATTGCAAGCGACTCGTTGTTGAGTTACCTATTTATCCTGTCGCACCATGCCCCGAGAAAACTTTTGCTAACTGAGAGTTTGAGCCTGCAAACTAAGTTGATTTTGCACCGTTATCACTGCATTGTTTCCATCTATTCCATTGCAGTGTCTAAGATAATCTTGAACCTGATCTAGTCAATCTCAAGCGCATATGTCCGAAGAGCTCACTGTCGTCGAAGAATCTATGACATAAGTACTCCTCGACCTGATGACTGAAAGAGTCATGTCGGAGAGAGGATTATCTGTAGGGGTCCAATATTCATCCACGAGAACATTGCAAGCGTCTCCGTAGTCCACTCAAAGATCGTCCCTCAGCAGTGGACTATAGACCTCGCGTAGTCCACCCTGTTGAACGTCATGAAAATTCCCCACTTCGGAAGACACCAGGAGGTGAATGCATATGTCAAGATATTGCTATCTTGTTACCATGGTGGTTATTTTTGGCTAAACCACTGTATAACAGTTGATCTGGCGCTGATCAATCAGATCACAAGGTTGAGTATGCAGGGACCTAATCCATAGGATTTTTATCCAGGAAAAGCCATGGATCGCGCTTTAGCACAGAAAATCAAGGACACTTATGGCGATGTTGAGAAGGGAACGTGAGGCTATAAGGTAGCTTCTATCCAGAGTGGCATAGTGTGCTTCACCTGTCAGTTGATTGTAGGGAAGTTATTAAGAAAGAACTGACCTACCCAAGACACCGTTTTTGTAGTCGACCTCGCAGGGAAGTGCGTGGAAGGCCTTCAGATGAACTGGGTGAAGTACCTAGTGAATCAGTTGGAACTTGACTACAAAGAAGCACAAGATCAAGGTTATGAATTCCATTTGAGTTGGCTTTTGATCCTTATTTCATTCATCACCTGGGAGATGCCGAAAGGTGCGACCTTCTTGGACATCGAGCCATTTGAACCACTAGATGTGAAGTTCAGTACACCGTGGTATTCAAGTGACATGAATAAACAATGGCAGTCAAATGTCGTATTCCATACATACTACAATCAACTGAAGATAGACATCCATTCTGAGCCTCGTATGACTCCGAACACTTTACACCGATTTAGGCCTTTGATGAATTTCAATGCACATCGACATTTCATTTATATTATAGTGCACACAGATGAACATAAGAAACAGCTTCAGCCCTACTACAAGATTACAGAGGAGGACCTAGAAGAGATCACTAAGGACTGGTCGGTGGACCTCCTTATTCCAGTAGACTCTACGAAGATATCTGACATAGACAGCCCAGAAACTGTGCAGGATACACCTGAGCCTAGCAAGACAAAGCAGACCGAAGAAGTACAAGATTTAAGAAGTGCCTCAATGAAGATTGCTTCCATATCACCAGAGCGAGAGGGTGATGAAGAAGAGATAAATGGCATAAAATTTGAACAAAAGAAAGGTGAGGTAACACTGCCTAGAGATGAAGAGGACCCTTCGAAGATAAGGAAGGTTTCCCCCCTGAAGCCTTCTTCTCGGAAGAAATCGAAACTCGTAGTGACCAAGATGAAGACTACACTCACTCCTCATGATTTTGATTTCATCATAGAAGCCCTAAATGATGCTTCGCTGGAGATAGCAGAGAAGCAAGAAGCTAAGCAAGAGGATATGTACAATAGAATTGAGGTCGAGCTCCAAGGGGTATAGCAATCCCTTCAGTCCAGAAGCGCAGTCTCCACTGCGCCCTTGCCTTCAAGAGAACCTGAGTTGGGAGATGAGCTAGCCCAACTCCATCGGATCATTGATACAGTTGAAACTCGCATTCGACAAGCACAAGAGGAGAGAGATCAAGACACCCAGGCTTTGATGCAAGTATAGGGAGTACTTGTAGAAAAATGTTGAACTATAGAAGAATAAAATAGTGCTCTCCAAGCGAAGTTCGATGAAGAAAAAGCACAACTACAACAAGGAAAGGAGCAGTTGCTTGCAAAGCAACTTGAAGTAAAGGAAGTGGTCAATAGAGCACTTCGCTCTGTGACAGTCGTAGAAATCAAGGCAGAGGATCAAGTAACACAGCAACTGAACCATCTCGTAGAAGTGATCCAACAACTCTAACAATGCATAACAGATTTAGAGCTCCACACTATGCCCAAGACCCTGCAAGATGTAAGGGACCTAAGAGAAGCAACTGCCCGCAATGCAGTTGAGAGACTAAAATCCCTTTCCCTAGAATGCAAGTAGATGAGTAACCACAATGCCCAAATGTATGAGAAACTCACCGAGAATCCGGAATTACAGGCACTAGAGTCACAACTCCAAGAAGCAAAGCAGCATGCAGAGACACTACAGGAGCAGCTGAAAGCCCTGTCATCCATAGAAAGAATGAAGTGGTCTCAAGAGCAGCGCACTGCCCAGCAGCAGATCCATACTATTCAGAGCAGAGTTATGGAAGTAACTCAGAGGCTCCAACCTGTGCAAGATAATTCTTACCAATTGTTCACAGAGGTTGAAAGCTGAGGAGAAGAGCTAGAACAGGTTGTCACTGCAACAGAAAAACTCCTAGAATTAGCTGAACAGGAGGTTGTATTATAGCCACAAGTCAAAGCAACTCGAACCAAGATCAAGGCGTTTGAAGTAGAACTGGTCAGACCAGAGTGACTCGAGACGAGTCACATGTGAGTGTTGGGGGTCTGTTGGCCCTTGACCAAGTTTTGAGGGATATTGATCAAGTTTGACCTATTTTGGGACTTCGATAGCCTGTCGAAGGAGCATAAGACGAAGCGGAGATCATAGGATCTCGGCCCATTTTTGGGTCCTTTTTGGGTTTTTGGGATTATGTAATGGGCATGGGATGTCATCCCATGGGTTTACCCATGCTTAGGCCCACTTTTGTAATGTATAAATAGATATCTAGGTGATGTAAGAAGAGGCCACTAGTTAGTTGTAAGTGTATGCTAAGTGAAATTGTGGTTTGTAAGTGTTTTTTGCGTAACTGTGAGAGACTTGCAAGGCTAAGTGCAAGTGGTTGTAACTGACTATGGAAGGATTTGTGCTATAACGCGAGGAAGGAGGATCTAGCGAAGTGTGCAGATCTCCTTTCCTAGGAGGAGTAGGTTTTTGATGGCTTTGTGATTGTAACTGATTGACTGAAGAAAATAAAGAAGAAGAGTTGGTGGATGTATCCCCAGGGTGGGGGTGAACCACGTAAACACTGTATTGTTATTCTTTGTGCTTTGTCTTGATGTGTTTGTGTCTTCTCTTGCTAGGTAGTTTGATAGAGATAGATAAATCTGCTTATGCTTTGTGCTAATGATGTGTAATAATGTTAGATCTGACCTATATGAATCTGCTTAGTGTGTGATCTGCTAGATCTAACCTACCTGTTTATGATAAAGTGCTTAAATACATCAGATCTGAGTGAATGTTGTGATGCTTTGTTTTGTCTGCGGGGTAGATATTGGTTACATATTGATGAACTATCGGTGCTAAGTTCTCTGTTAAGTATTATAATCACAGATCTGTGTCCCAGCTAAGGTTGCAAACACTTGATTCCTACAACCACCCCTGCCTCTACCTCGGGTGAGACTTCATCTTCTTCACAGGTGTTGCCAAAAGGGTTGGTAGTTAGGGCTTTGTTGGTGCGTTGTTATAGCGTCGAACCCTGGGTCTTCCCCTGTGCCAACACAACTCGCTATTGTGGGCCATTTGAAATCCTAGAGAGGATTGGTCCAGTTGCTTATATGATTGCATTGCCTACATCTATGTCTATTCATAATATATTCCATGTTTCATTTCCAAAGAAATATACACTTGATGCTAATCATGTTATTGATTGGAATGTGATTCAGGTGGAGCAAGAAGGTGCTTTTCAAGTTCATCCGATACGCATTCTGGAATGGAAAATCAAACAGCTCTGGAATCGATCCATAGGGATTGTAAAGGTCCAATGGACTTGGTACAGTCCTGAGGACGCTACTTGGGAGCATGAGGATGTAATGCGAGAAGAATACCCACATATTTTTTAGGATGTTTGAAATTTTTTTGTATATGTGTACATGATGCACTGAGGACACTGAATAAATAAGGGGAGGGGATTGTAATATCCCCAGGATGAACCCAATTATAAATGTAAATGAAAATGTACTTAAGTTGTTGAGTTTTTGATATCATTTGTTTGTATGCACCTTCATGGCATAGTGTGCCCTTGTACTGTGCAGTAAAATGATGAAAGTGTTCACATTCCAGGATACCGCACATAGCATCTTAAGTGCATGCGAAATTGAGGACATGGAGCCTTTTGTATGTGATATGTTTTATAGGCTGGTGAGCCAGTTATTATAAGATGTGATGCTTATGTTTTGGAATTAGGCTAGAGCGCCTATATGTTAAAGGCCAGTGCACCTATTTTTGTATATATATATCTCACGATTAATATAAAGTACATCATTGATCACAAACCGACCATGATAAAGGAGATGGGGGACTAAACTCCACTAGTTAGGGAAAGGGAGGGACAAAAGTTAAGGAAAAGGGATAAGCTAGGGAGCTTAAGCCAAAAAGGAATATTATATTAGTATTTATTAAATCATAAAGTATGGATAATTATTTTATCCTAAGTTCTAAAGTTGGGGACAAGTGGGCCAAAGTAGCTCCCAACATGACAAGTGTCAAGTTGGGGACATGCATACATATTGTTGGGACTTAGTTCATTTGAGGGACTACTTCCATCATTCAATGATCATTCAACCATCATGGCAAGAGCATTCACACAGTCATTGAGCTATCCTCATACTTTCCTATCATTGTACCTGAACCTGTATCCATAGCCGTTTGTGTCGGTGTATATAGTTAGTTGGGGAGCTGAACTGAAGAAGTGGGATGTCAGGCCCGTGATCAATTCTTTGAGTGAGAGAATTGTTGGGAATTTATTTCCTGGACGTGATAAGCTGTAGCTACAGTGCTATGAGACTTCCTGTCCGCCCTGTTGCTAAAGCTCAGAAAGGAAGTGGGGCAACCAAAGGACTATTGAGAAGATAAGGGGCACACTTCCTAGGTGGGACATGCATGTGGGGAATGAGAGACTGTAGGTTTTTAGTTTGAGTTGGCACCTGAGATGAAGTCTTTCCTATTGTCTATGAGACTTTAGCCTAGTTAGGAATTCCTTTACCCGGGTGGAGTTTAGTTCCAGCTTGGGGGTGACTCACTGTTGAGAGTGATGAACAGTGTGGTCTAAGGCTGGGAGGTTTGTGGAAGGTCTGTACACAGTTGGTGACATTCTTACCAAGATAAGTGCCAATTGTGTGATAAGTTTACATGCTGCATTGTTATTTACGTGCTTAATTTTATGGGTTACCATATGTGTGGTTATAACTCTGTTTATTTTTATGGGTATTTGTTGTATATGTTTCATGTCTATGTTTACTATTATTACGGTGTGAATTTGTGCATTTATGTAATGTATTTGTCTTTTACCTTTTATATATAAAGCTTCCACAAGAGTGTTGTGTGTGTATGTTTTTAAATGCATGCAGTTAGAAAATTTTATGTGGCATAGTTCAGTTGGATACTGAGTATGTTACAGTATGTTCCACAAGGAGAGAATGAAAGTGTTCTCTAGCGTAGCATGGCCCGACCTGGATGGTCAGGGACATTACAACGTGGTATCAGAGCTTCAGTTTTCAACACTAAGCCTAGATGGGATGAACAAGTTGATTTGAAGAGAAATTTCACAGAGGATTAATTTCGAAGTGGCCAAATTTCAAGTCACAGAATGCCCATGGTAAATTTTAGAAGAAACGACACATAATTGGGAAAATCCCCAATTTTCATTGTTAAATTCATGGGAAAATGGAGAAATTCAGCCAAGTGGTGAGATATTTCCGATTTAATATCTATTCTAGCAAATTCGGATCTAGAATGGGTCGAATTTGAAGTTACAATGAAGCCATGACAGATGGAGTGAGTTTAGTGGTTAAACTTATCAAGTCACAACTTGATTGTGGGTAAATTCATTCCAGAAATGTCAACCCACAACGATTTGTTATTGTAGAGGATCTATTCTTCGAGAGGAATAGAATGTAAAAAGTCATAAAATCCTGTAGAATAGATATGATATGTGCGACAAATGTTTTTTATTTTTCGTTTCAATGATATCAAGCGATCATAAATTTATTGAAAATATTTACAACAGATGATCAACTAACTCGGGTAATTTACAAAAGGAAAATAACAATTGAAACTCAAAATGCCAATGCTAATCCAATCTGATATATACAATGGAAGTCTAAAATGTAGCTATTGCATGAAATGTTTTAAATAATTCCCATTAATAGGAGCGTCAAGAATTTATCCATCAAGATTTTCTAGTGAGAATGATTTTTTTCCTCAGCAACTGCAATTTTTAATGGTCCAAAGCAAAGATGGTCAAACTTTTCATGTTTCCCTGTATCTTCCTTTCTAGATTCCCATTTTAGAACTAAATAGCTAGGAAGGAACTCCCTATTTTTTGATTTTTTATCAGAAAGGGATTTCATATTATCCTGGTACTTTTGAATCTTATCATCCACTTCTACTATGTCCTGCTGAACTTCAATGATTTGATTCACTCTTCTCGTAACATTGTTTGCTTCTTCGTTTGGATCCTGTTAGAGTTTCATCACAAGAAGAGCAATATTAATAGGAAGGGTAACATCTGTACCATAAACTAATTGGAAAGGAGAGATACCTATAGATTTCTTGGTTCCAATTCGGTTTTCCCATAAAGCGTATTTTAAATGAATATGCCAAGATTTTTTATTTTTAGTCAAGACTTTCTTTATTATAGTCATCAGACTCTTGTTAGATGATTTAGCCAACCCATTCCCTTGAGGATAATAATTTGTAGAATGACCTAAAATAATATTGTACTTCTGACAGAAATTGATCATTTCCATAGATTTAAAATCTTGAGCATTATCAGTGACAATCTTCCTAGGACAACCAAATATTGCTAGGATGTTTTCTTCCAAAAAGTTTATTACTATAGAATATGTAACATTCCGAGTTGGAATGGATTCAACCCATTTTTTAAAGTAATCGATAGCAGTTAGAATCCATCTATGTTGAGCACTTGATTGCGGATGAATTTCTCCAATGAAGTCTAGGCCCCATTGTTGGAAAGGAGCTTTAGATTTTACTTGAATTAAAGGTAAGGCAGGGAGATTTTTCTTACCAGTGAATAGTTGGCATGGATTGCAAGCTCTGACCCTTTCATTTACATCAGTGAATAACTTTGGCCAATAATATCCTTCCATTAAAATCTTGTAAGTTGTTTCTCTCCAGGCATGATTTCCTCCACATACTCATTCATGAAATTCATCAATGATACCTTATGCTTCTGATTCTATCAAGAAACATAATAGGAAACCTAAAGGGTCTTTCTAGTATATCTTGCCATCAACAATGAAATACTTAATTTCATGTAGCTTTAAAGTTATTTCTTTAAATGGAATCATGTCATTTGGGCATTAAAGAGTAAGGAGGTATGTAACAATATCACGGTACTAGGCAGAGGAAGAAAACTTATCTTCAATACAAATTATAGGTGCTTGATCGTCAATTTCCTCCATATCTAGAAGAAAATCATGTGATTCGAAATTATTTATTCCTAGAACTTTGAAATTTGATTTGGCCAATAGCCTTTCCATACCTTGGCCTTTCACTAGCTTGGTTGGTTTCACTTCTAGATCAAACTCTTGAATTTTAGCCAACCATCTACCTCTTCTTCCATCATTGTCTGGCTCAACCAAGATATATTTAATCGCATTTGTTGGTACATAAGAAATTATTTTGGAGTGCAAGACATATGTTTTGAATGCCTTGAGATCCTTCACCATTGTATAGGCTTGTTTTTCAAAAATATTGTATCTTAGCTCGACATATCTGAGGATTTTGTTGAAAAAGGCTATTGGTTGTTTGAATCCTTCCTCGTTATTTTTAAGGAGGATTGATGCAATGGTATGTTCAGAAGTGAAAGAGAATATTAATAATTATTTGTTATAGTTCAGACTTACCAATATTGTTGCTTCTCCTATAGATTTCTTAACATGCTCGAAAGACGCTTTGGTCTCTGCAGTCCATTTCACTTCATTTTCCTTCTTTAGCATACATGTAATCAATTTGATTATTTCAGCAAAGTTAGGAAAAAATCTCCTCAAAAAATTGATCTTACCTAAAAACAATTGAATCTCTTTTCTATTTCTAGGAATATTAATAAGGTCAATAGCCTCAACTCGCTTAGGATCAACCTTGATTCCATCTTTTGAAACTATATGAACTAAAATTTTACCTTCTTGCATAGGAAAGTCTAATTTTTTAGGGTTAAGAGACAAACTAAATTTTCTGCATTTTTCAAAAGTCTGTCTGAGGTGCATCAAATGTTCAGCATCATAATTGGAAAAAACTGTCAGATCATCTAGATAAATAACAACAAACTTGTCTCTCTCACCGATGAATGCGATATCCATTTCTCTCTGGAAAGTTTCTCCTGCATTCATTAAAACAAAAGGTATTTTATCATACATAAAGGTCCCCCATGGAGTAGTAAATGCAATCTTCTCCCGATAATATTCATGAACAATGATCTAATTATATACTAAGAAACCATCAATTATAGAAATTATGTTAGCTCGTACTACCTTCTCTGAGACATGGTCCATCTTTGGGAGTGGGTAGTTATCTTTAAGAGAAGATAGATTCAAGTTCCTAAAATCAATGCAGAGTCTTATTTCACCATTCTTCTTTCTAACAGGGGCCAAATTGGCCACCAATTCAGAGTATCTGAGGGGAATGATGATTTTTGCATCAAGGAGTTTTTAACTTCCTTTTCTATTACTGGCAGAATAATCAAGTTTATCTGTCTCTGCTTCTTCCTGAAAGGTTTAATACCATGTTTTAATGGAATCTTGTGTTCAATAACAGAAGTATCATAAATTTTTAGATCATCATAAGACCATGCAAAAACATCTTTATACTATCTAAGTAACTCAGTGTATTTACTCTTTACTTGTTCTAGGAGATATTTTGATATTTTGACCATTTTGGGATTTTCATTAGTCCCTACATTAAAATCTTCAACTTCTTTGGGTTGAGGTCACAAATTAGAATTCAAAGGTATATCATCTTGGTAAAAGAACCTTTCTAAGGGGACCAGGCCTCTGGGAATTTGATTTTTTTTTAGTAAGAGAATGCGGTGATTTTCAATCTTATCTTGGAACTTCTCCAAGTTTTCTCCTTCATGCATAATCCAAGTGGGATCGTTATGATTTTCTTGATCTATGTGGGTCTTAGAAAACTCATCAACCATTTCCAGGAATTGTTTGATTTGTTCACCATCTTCAAACACTTTCCAGTGTTGAACATTGTTCAGAATCAAAGGTCTATGTCTCATCTCGATATGGTATTTTAGCTTCAAAACAATAGGTGGTATGAAAGTCACAATAGCTTTGGCCAAAGAATCAACTTGTTGGTTTTGCATTCTAGGAATAGAGTGAATATTAAAGGATGAGAAGAAATTATCTATAAGATCCCAGGCACAATTTCTATACGATCTTAATCTTGGATTTTTATCTTGATACTATTGTTTCATTTGTTTTGCAATGAGCTCTGCATCACCATAAACTATCAGATGTTTGATTTTTTATTTTCTTGCAGCTTCTAATCCTAAAACTAAAGATTCATATTCACAAACAGTATTGGTATAATCAACCTCCCATTGTAATCTATAAGAGAAAGGAATAACATACTCATCACCTGGTGTCACGAATAAAACTCCAGATCTTTCTCCTTCGTGGGATGAAGCACCATCCAAGAAAATTTTCCACATCCCTTCTCTAACATTTATATTTTTCTTTGAAATTTCAATTTTTTTATTTTCTTCTTCTATACATTCTTCAAAATCATCATCTATAGATAATATACAATTTCCTAAGTCTTGATCAGCAACATAGACTGGGTAGTTATTGGGGGTTTGAGGGCCACTTACAGTATACACCAGCCTAGTTTCTATGTACAGTCGAGTAAATTGTCCACCAAAAATTGGAATTGTAGCATAGGTCATGTCTAGCTGAATTGATCCTCCTAGCTTGGCACCCTAAGATCTGGATAGAAGCATAACATACTTGGTAGGGACATCAACAACAACCACATCCATAAGGATACTTTTCATAGGACCCTAAGCAAGGTTTACAACTAGATCTTTAATCATACCTAGACACTTAACCTTTCTAGAGTCAAATGAGTACAAATCTTGGTAAGGTTTGGTAATTTCAAGGCCCAACTTTTCCATGATAATGTTAGGCATTATATTATGAGAGGCTACCGAGTCTAACATGAAATTGTGAAGTAAATGATCATGCACAGTCAATGTAATATAGAACGGAGCAACATAATATTTACTTCTTTCAATGTGTGGTCCGTACATGATTGTAGGTTTTTCATCCTGCAAATTGATAACATTAGCTTGACATTCAGCATCAAAAAAGTTTATTTCTTTAGCGATTTGTTTTTTATAGATTGAGTTCCTATCAAGTTCAACCATAGGCATTAGAATCTTAATTTTATTAAGTTCATTCTCTAAATTGAAAGTCCCAATTGGTTTTTTAATTTCCCTGGTCTGAAGCTCATCCTCTATATTTTATGGCTTCTTAGTTTGTATTTCTTTCATTTCAACTTGCTTTATTCGGGTAGCTTGCATTTCAGTTGATGGTTTTTTAATTTTTGCCTCATTTTCTTTGCTTCATGATAAAATATTTTTTGGTGGAATATTCATAGAACCTTTTTCTCTTGGCCTCAAATCATATTTATGTTGAAGCTCATCTATTATTGAATAAACAAGATATTTGCATGTGTTGGCACAGGGGCATACCCAAGGTTCAATGCTACAACAACACACCAACAAAACCCTAACTACAGGCCTTCAGCAACACCTACGAAGCAGATGAAGTCTCACCTGAGGTAGAGGTAGGGGTAGTTATAGGACTCCAGTGTTTGTAACCTTAGAAGGGACACAGATCTGTGATTATAGTACTTAATAGATCACATAGAAACTAGAGTTCATCAACATTCAACTAATATCTACTCCGAAAATAAAATAGAGCATCGCAGTATTCACCCAGATCTGAGATGTCTAGCAACACTTAGCATAAAGAGATAGATTAGATTGAGCAGATTCAAGCACTAAGCATAGTCACATAGGTCAGATCTAGCATCCATATACATCATTAAGCACAAAGCATCAATAGATTCATCTATCTATATCAAAGCACTTAGAAAAACACATAAATACATCAATACGCCACACAAAGCATAGCAACATAGCATGTACGTGGTTCACCCCCACCCTGGGGCTACGTCCACCAACTCTTCTTCTTTTCGATTATCTTATGTCAATCAGTTATATACACAAAGCTTCAAACCCCACTCCACAACGGACAAAAGATCGATGTGGCTTGCTAGATCCTCCTTCCTTACGTTACAACACAAATTCTTCCACAGTCTGTTACCACCACTTGCACTTAGCTCTGCAAGTATTACTTAGTATGCACAAAGAACTTACAGTCCTTCGATCACACAGATCAAACACTAGCACTTAGCATGGTACCCTTTCTTCCCCTCTTTCTTACATCACCTAGAATTCTATTTCTACATTACAAAAAGGGCCTATACATGGGTAAACCCATGGGCCGACATTCCCATACCCGTTACATGATCCCAAAACCCAAAAATCCCTAAGAAATGGGATGATATCTAACAATATATTCTTTGTCTTGCGTTCCTCCTTTGACAGGTTGTCAAAGTCCCCAAAAATAGGTCAAACATGACCAAGGATCCTCGAAACTCGGTCAAGGGCCAACAGGCCCCCAACACTCACCTGTGACTCATCTCGAGTCACTCTGATATGACTAGTTCTGATTTTAAATATTAGAGCTTGGCTTGAGTTGCTTTGACTTTTTGTTGTGCCACGACCTCTTGTTCAGCGAACTCCTGGATGTATGCTTTATTGACAGGTCCCTCTAGGCATTATTCAGTTGTAGTGAAGACCTACTCCAATTCTTCTCCTTGACCTTTGATGTCGGTGAACAGCTGGTAAGCCTTATCCTTTACAGGTTGGAGTTTCTGTGTCACTTCCATGATTCTACTCTGGATAGTGTGGATCTGTTGTTGGGCTGTGCGCTTCTCCTTTGATCGTTTCATTCTTTCCACAGCTGACAAGGGCTTCAAATGCGCTTGCATTGCCTCTTCTTGCTACATCGTCTCTTGGAGCTGTGAGTCCAGTGCCTTCAGTTCTAGATTCTCGGTGAGTTGCTCATATGTCAGGGCACTGCAATCACTCAGTTGTTTGCATTCCATGGCAAGGGTATTTATTCTTTCAACTGTTCTTCGAGCAGTTGCTTCCCTTTGGTCCCTTACATCCTACAGGGTGTCAGGTACAATGCAGAGCTCTAAGTATGATATTCTTTGTTGTAGCTATTGGATAGCTTCTGTAAGCTATTCTACTTGTTGTGTGACTCGGTCTTCTACTTGTAGCCCTAAGCCTGTCAAAGAGAGAAGTTCTATGTTGACTGCTTCTTTTACTTCGAGTTGCTCTGCAAGCAAATTTTCTTTTTCTTTTTGCATTTGTACTTTCTCTTCTTCAAATTTTTCCTAGAGAGAAACCTTCTTCTGCTCTGCAAATATGTGTTGTTCAATGAGTACTCCTTGTACTTGCTTCAAGGCTTGGTGGATTTTTCTATTTCTTCTTGTGCTCGTCGAAGGCGAGCTTCGATTGTATCATCTAGTCAGTGGAGTTGGGATAGCTCATCTCCCAACTCTTGTTCTCCCGATGGTAGGGGCGTAGTGGGGACTGCTCGACTGGAATGAATGGCCTGTTGTACCCCTCAGAGTTCGACTTCAATTCTATCATACATTTCCTCCTACTTAGCTTCTTGTTTCTCCACGATTTCTAGTGAAGCGTCGTTCAAGGTTGCTATGAGGAAGTCAAAATCATCGGTGGTGAGTACAGTCTGCATCTGGGTCACAGCGGCTTTCGATTTCTTCTGGGAAGAATGTTTCAGGGGAGAAACCTTCCTCTTATTTAGGTAATAAACCTCGTCTCTAGATGGTGCTACTTTTCCTGGATTCTATTCATCTCCTTTTCCATTTATTTCTTCTACTTTGTTATCACCCCCTCAGTCAGGTGATACTGAAGCAGTCTTTCCTGAGGCACTGCTTAATTCTTGGACTTATTTGGTCTTCTTCATTTTTTTGGGTCCAGGTGTATCATACATAGTTTCTGGGTTGTCAGGGTCAGACATCTCTACAGGGTTGGATGGAATAAGGAGGTATGCCGACCAACCCTTAGTGATCTCCTCAGGATTATTTTCTGTGAGCTTGTAGTACGAATGAAGTTGTTCCTTATGTTCATCGGCTCTCACTGTAAGGTAGATGAAGTGCCAATCTATGCAGAGCTTCATTAGAGGTCAGAATCTCTATAAGGTGTTCAGAGTCATGTGAGGTTCTTCATCTATGGCTCTTTTCAGCCAAAGGTAGTACTTATGAAAAACAACATTCGACTTCCATTGTTTTTTCATATCACTTGAGTACCATAGGGTAGTGAACTTCACAACAAGAGGCTCAAATGGTTCAATATCCGGGAAGGTCACACCTTCCGACATATCACAGGAAACAAAGGCGATAAGGATCAGGAGCCAGCTGAAGTGAAACTCACAACCCTAATCCTGGGCTTCGCGGTAGTCTAGTTCCAACTGATTAACTAGGTACTTCACCCAGTTCATCTGTAGACCTTCTACACACTTCCCCGCAAGGTAGATGATAAAGCTCGTGACCTGTGTGGGTCGGTTCTTTCATACCATCTTTCCAGCTATCAATTGACATGCTAGGCACACTGTGCCACTATGGATGGAAGCTACCTTGTAGCCTCGTGTCCCCTTCTCGACATCATCGTATGTTTCCTTGATCTTCTGTTCTAGTGCACGATCTGTGGCTTTCCCTGGCTAGAAATCTTGCGGGTCAGGTCCTTGCATACTTAATCCTATGATCCTATGGATCAATGTTAGATCAACTGTAATACGGTGTTCTAGCCATAAGTAACTACCATGGTAACATGAAATAAATAGCTTGACACAAGCGTTGACTTCCTGGTTCCTTCTGAAGTGTGGGATCTTCATTACATTTAGCAGGGTGGACTATGTGAGGTCCATAGTCCACTGTTGGGGGATTATCTTTGAGTTATTCCCCTTTTTCTTGGTCAATTATTTGTATGGGGCAAGCATACCATAGATCTTGCGATCTCCGAGGTTGAAGTCGTTGAACTTTAATGCTGCGATCTTGTCCTGCTACGCTCGAACTGCACGTATCCCCTTTAGGAGGTACACAGTGACCATGGTGTACTCGAAATATCTTGGTACACTATCATGATTTACCATGCCGGCCAGAGGCGGGATATAGTCGAGAAATATGGACGGGATCAACTTCACATTGGCTAGATCATCTTTGTGTTTGGTTCTCTTCTCTACTGATGGTCGGGATGGTCTAGTTTTGTGAGAAGTTGACAGAGAGTCTTGCACTCCTCTCATTGATGATGCTTGTACACCTACATACATCATTCTCTTAAACATTACTTGTTCGCTCATGAGGTCAATGAGGAATTCCTTCACATATTCCTCGACTGCACTAAGCTCTTCAGACATACATGATCGAGATTGAATATCTCGGGTTCGCAGAGTAACTAGTCACTGCTATGGGATAGATGGAAATAATGTGATGATCACTGTGAAAAATCAACTAGTCTATGGGCTCAGATTCACAGTTAGCAAAAGTTTTCTTGGTGCATGGCGCGATAGGATAAATAGATAACTTGGCAACGGATCTCTTGCAACAGATGAGAAGCCTTCATTAACTCTGGTCTATCCATTGCGGCACAGTCCAACGGTCTGGTGGGGAACCATAAATTCCTTTCTACCCGTTCGGGGGAGTTTGGTCTAACGGTTATACTGTTCCCAACAGCTATATCACTTCGCCATGGCAAAGTGCCATGTGACGTTGTTCTGTTATCCCGACAAAGTTCCAATTTTTCAAATTTTCCTTCTGCGAAGTTCCCTCTGGAACCTTCTGTAACTTGTCGATCTTAGCTCTCTTCTTACTTAGCTTTCTATATTTTTTCCCAATGAGTTTTGTCTTGGTATTCCTTTTTCCATTTCGATTCTTATCTTCTTTTGGCATAGTTACTTCGTGTTGTTGAGATTCTTTCCTAGGATTCAAGGGAAATACTTCTTCTTTATATGGGATAGGTACTTCACTCTTCTGTGGGCCTTTTAGTGTTCTTGCAACTTCAACATCCAAGTTCCTAGTGTTAACTAGCTTTGAATTGTCCTTTTGTTCTTCAATCAAGTGTGCAATCCTTCTAGTCATTAAATCTTTTAACTCTTTCTTCTTTTTCTCTAAGACTTCTTCTTCTTCCTTCCTTTTGGCCTGATCTCTTTCAACCCAAGGTTTTCCTAGTAACATGGTGAATGGGGCGTTTTTCTCAATAAATTTAACAATCTCGAAATCCCCCTCTGTCGAAGTTCCATTGGCATTCATAGGTATCTGAGTGAGCTTTCCACATAGGTTTATCAATTTTCCTCTAAATAACCCTATTCCTCCTAGTGAAGGAATCATAGCAGGCCTTCCTAGAATTTCCCAAGTTCTTTCTGTCATAATATTCACCTGTGTTTCCTCATCCAGAACACATTCAATGTCGAAGTCTCCTATTCTTGCTTCCATGCATTCTTTTTCTTTGAAGATCTCTGATAAGCTGACATGTCAATGGCCATTCAGAGCTTCTATCATCTGTAGTAATGCTTTCTCTGATTCTTTCTAGGGTTCTACCATAATCTTAGTTTCTAGATCTACCTTAGGGTTTTCCTAGTTCATATTCATTCTTTCAACCTTAGCAATCATTCTAGAGAAATCCAATGCTTCATGGTCCATAGCTTTACAACAAAGATAACTAGGTCTTCTTCTAGGGCATTCCTTAGAAAGATGTCCCAGTTTTCTGCAACTATAACAGAGGGCTAATCCTCTCTTTCTTTTAAATGATCCCCAGCCTTTCATGTACTGCGCACTAGGATCATGGTAGCTAAGCTGCAAAAAATTCTTTCTAGGATCCTGCATCCATTTGTTAGTCCAAACATTCTTTCGATGCATAGGTATAACATATCTTTCACTATTCTTATTAGATCTACTTATATCAAATCTTCTCTCATCCATTAGTGCTCTAGTTTCCAAGCTAGGACAAATCTTATCAAACATACCTAGATCCATACTTTAAAAACAAAAATTTCCACTTCTCTTACTTTTACGGAGCACAAATCTTTCAGATCTAAAACTTTTCACTATTCTTACCTTTATCAGAGCATAAAGCATTCATATCTTACCTATTTTCTGTGGATCTGGCCCTTCCTCTTGGCACAGAGCTTCGTAGGTCAAGAAAAATGTTGTGCACTAGGGAAACAGATCTATGCACAGAGCTTTCACAGTTTCAGGTTGGATCTTTGCACAAAGATTCTTCTTCCTTAGTTCCCAACAATCACAGTTTCAGTTTCGGCAAAGAAACCATTTGTTGGCACAGGGGCAGACCCAAGGTTCAATGCTACAAAAACAAACCAAGAAAACCCTAACTACCAGCCCTTTCGGCAACACCTGCGAAGCAGATGAAGTCTCACCCGAGGTAGAGGAAGGGGTGGTTATAGGACTCTAGTGTCTGTAACCTTAGCTTGGACAAAGATCTATGATTCTAGTACTTAACAAAGCACTTAACAACTACAGTTCATCAGCATTCAACTAATATCTACTCCGCAGATAAAACCGAGCATCACAGTATTCACCCATATCTGAGATGTCTAGTAGTACTTAGCATAAAGAGATAGATTAGATTGAGCAGATTCAAGCACTAAGCATATTCACATAGGTCATATCTAGCATCCATATACATCATTAATCACAAAGCATCAACAGATTCATCTATCTATATCAAATCACTTAGAAAAACACATAAATACATCAATGCACCACACAAAGCATAGAAACACAACATGTATGTGGTTCACCCCCACCCTGGGGCTACATCCACCAACTCTTCTTCTTTTCTATTATCTTTTGTCAATCAATTATATGTACAGAGATTCAAACCCTAATCCACAGTGGATAGGAGATCTGCATGGCTCTCTAGATCCTCCTTCCTTGCGTTACAACACAAAGCCTTCCACAGTCTGTTACAACCACTTGCACTTAGCTCTACAAGTCTTACCTAGTATGCACAAAGAACTTACATTCCTTCGATCACACAGATTGAACACTAGCACTTAGCATGGTACCCTTTCTTCCCCTCTTGCTTACATCGCCTAGGATTCTATTTATACATTACAAAAAGGGCCTATACATGGATAAAACCATGGGCCGACATTCCCATACCCATTACATGATCCCAAAACCCAAAAATACCTAAGAAATGGGTCATGATCCCATGATATCTGCTTCATCTTGCACTCCTCCTTTGATAGGCTCTTGAAGTCCCAAAAAATAGGTCAAACATGACCAAGGATCCTCAAAACTTGGTCAAGGGCCAACAATATGTAGAGTCCCCTAGATTGTTGATGTTTTCATCATTATTAAGCAGAGGTTCCAGGTCTAAGTATTTCTCATAATCCTTCTTGGTTAGGTGAGGCTCAAGATCATCATCACTGAGGTTGTTTAGATATTCCTCCAATTCCTCATAATCTTGCAACTCATCTCCCTGTACAAAATTCTCAGTTTTAAACGGAGCTTGAATATTTTGATCCTCATTTTTTATATTCCTCTATTGAATTTGAAGATTGGGGTTTCTCCTAAATTGATTCCTAACATATGGATCAGGTTTGGCTTGTTCTCTTTCCATCCTGAAGATTTTTTTTGATAGATATTTAATAATTTTGGCCACCTCATCCATTTTTTCCTCTACAGACCTTCTAGATCCAAAGGGCCCTGCATGTTCCTTAAAATGTCTGTGTTCTCTTGTTCCCAACTCAACTTTAGTTTTCAAATTCTCAGATGACATCATATTTTATTCAATCTCTATAACATCATCTTGCATTCTTGCTAAAGTAGTGGATCTTATTTCTCTCAAAAGTAGAGAGAAATCAGAATCAAAAGCCCATGCAAAAGTGACTTTTGCAGCTGGTTGAGAAGGTTTGACTTCAGTTGGGATTTTGTGATAAATCTTATTAAATATTTGGATAAACTCTAGGACTCATTCATAAGTTTTCTTTCTCAAGGATCTGAATTCAGTTAGGTGATATAGATGGTCCTTTTTTTCACCCCACTTCCTTAGGAAGGAGGTTTCCATATCATTATATGATCGTATAGAACCTACTGGAAGTCCTCTGAACCAAGTTATTACCTGTCCTTCAAATGTTTGTACCAACAGTCTTTTGTAAACATCCCTGTGCTCTATACCAAGAATATTAGCAAATTGATCGAAAATTTTTAAATGTTTTGTCGCTGTTAAATCTCCTTCTCCTGTGAATTTAGGGAGGCTCTTCATGTAATTTTTGGGTAAGTCATGCATGACAGTAGGAAGGAGTAAGGAAGAATATCTAGTGACAAACTTGGAAAATATCCTAGGGGGTTGAGCTTGTCCACCATCGCCTGCACCTCCGACACCTCCAACACCAACACCAACCATTGAAAGTCTAGGAGTTAGAACTCGAGGGATAAATATGATATTTTCAAAACCTCCAAAATACTGATCTACTAATATTTCGACTACTTCGGGATGTTACGAATGAATTTTGGGAAGGTGATCGTGAGAAGACAGAAGATCTAGATGAGGGGGAAAAGGAAAACTTTAGCTTGGTTCCTCAGGTTTATCTAATGTATAGATAGGAGAAGTAATGGGGGATGAATCTGAGTATAGATAATAATATTTAGGGTTTTGGGAAACATGAACTTCTACTTTGGGAGGAAAAAGAATCGACTGAGTATTAATGATAGTGGGGATTGAAGTGGATCCTTTTTCTTCACTGGTAAAAGTATCTATCAATAAAACATGGCTGGTCTGGTCAATCTCAAATTCTTTTTTGGGAATAATTACCTCTTAAATTTCAAGCTTAATTTCAGGTTTACTTGTTGATGATTCTACAGAATGAACTTGTTTAGAACTTTGTTTAAGGGTTAGTTCTTTGGTGGTAATCTTAGCATTAAATTGTGTAATTCTAGGTTGATGGATCTTACCTGCTGATGCAGAAGTTTGTCTGAGATATCCCTTTGGTTTCAACAATTTTTTGAGATCTGAAACTAGCGTATCCTTCTTTTTTTCTAGGTTTTTCCTAGTATTCTTTCAACCGAATTCTAGTTTTGTCTATGGTGGAGTCTCCAGGTGAAGGATAAAGTAATCCTTACTCAGGTATTCAATCTTTTTTCACTATCAAAGAACAAAATTTTCCTTGTCGTTATCCCAAGGAAAAATTATTTCATTTCTCCGTCTCCAGCAACGGCACCAAAAATATGTTGTTCCTGAGATTGATTTTAAGGCTCAGAGAATAATGTCATGCATCAAAGGTTTTAAATGAAATTTTTTTATGAGTTTTTTTTCTACCTTCAGTTTTTTGAGAAATAATGTTTAAATGAAATTAATGATAAGACAGTACAGAGGTTGTATCTCGTTATCTAAGTCACAATTATAATGTGAAATTATGTAGAAAGATTTACAAAAATGTTAAACAAAGTGAGGTATCAATTACAGATAAGTCTCACCTTGTTTGCAGTAGAAGAAAAGTAGAATATGCACCCTTGAACTAAATATAAAAATGAAGTAATTCATGCAGATCACATGTCTTGTTTTACTCACAGTAATAACAAAGGAAAAGTTTCTATTGAATGAACTGCTGATATAATATGATAACAGTAGATGTAATACTAAATTGCAATCAATCACTCTTCAAGAATTACATAAATAAATTTAGAGAAATGGAAACATAGAAGAACACATAACTCAAATTCAACGAAACTTAGAATCTTTGTTTGCACTTGTATTAATACTCAAATAGAGTTTCTCTTTTACATTCGGCAAGAAGAAACCATGAATAGATATAAAATTTATGTATTTATACAAAATTTGTCACAACTAAAAACCATTGGACTTTCCACAATATTTGACTAAAAATAGAATACATTTGAATAAAATAAGAACATGCAAATATTGTTGAGTTTTGTTGGTGCTTCCTCTGTCTCTTCGTCTCCTGGTAGATGCGCTGTCTTTCCTTTGATATTTGAGACAGGTACACATGTCCATTATGGCCATCACAATCATTCGAGTTATTGTATTTTCCATTTGATCTCATTTCCATATGTCCCTTCGAATGTGTTCACTGGGATAAGGAATTGTAGTTGAAGACATGGGAGGGAAATAATTAGATGAATAGCTCAGTGTTGGCTCATTAAGGGATGGCTAATGGTTATAGGGAAGGGAAACCCTTCATGAAAGGAATGATGGGGGAACAAGTTTCCGATAAGGAGGTGGTATGCAAGAATGTGGATGATAGGGATAGGCAGGGTAAGTGACGGTTGAAGGGTGAAAGGTGGAGTGGGTGGTGAAAGTTGATGTTGTGCATGCTTGTTCATTTTCTCTCAGCTACACTTTATTTTACCTCTTCAATGCATTGGGTGCACCTATCCATCAATGCTACAACAAATCTTGAAGGCTCAATCCTTTCATTCAATTTGAAGGAAAACATTTTCTTCTGTATTTGGGGAAGATTCTCCTGGATCTTGTTCACCTCTTGGATTGTGACCTGATACTGTGAACTTGGATTAACCAACCATTCATTTATTTTAAGTAAATAAATCTGGATCATCTCTTGGATGGTTGTCTGAGTGTTTTCCTTGTTCTTCCTAGAGCTTTGCTGGTTCATTTCTATCTCAATCTTCCCCAATGCATCCGATATATTACTCCCTTCGAATCCAATCATGTTTTTATTTAGTGAAGATAATGCCTCTAGACAAGCCTCTTTTACATATATGGTAAGTTTCTTTCCTTCTTTCAGATTTGTTTCCCAGTCTTTTAGGGCCATTTCGCCTCGTACTTGTTTAGGATGAGAGAGGAGGGTAAGAACAAGGGCATTAGATTTTTGCATCCATATGAGAACCTCTTGAAACTTAGATCGAGTTGTGCATGCCTCTTTTTCCTTGACATAAATATTTTTGTAGAAAGGTCTACTGCCTGATAGCATTTATGAACAACATCAAATTTATGATAGAATTCTTGCTGGGTAACTTCCATCCTTTTGTTGATTTCTTATGCTTGAGTTTTGAAATCCAAAATATCTATCATGGTGTTATTTGTTAGGGTCAATCTGGCATGTATCTTCTCTATCAACTCATCATGATGAGTGACCAAACCTTGGATGGTCTGTGAACTTTAGTAGATAAGTTCAAGGTTATCCCGTAACTTCTTAATTTGATGTTGATGGCTAGCCCTGATTTGTTCAATATCCTAGTTCATCCTGCTTCTAACAGTCTGCTCTGTACTATATATCCCACTCTGCAGTTTCTCTACCAAAAGGCATTTCTATCGTAGTTGTTCGATTAAATTTTCCACTGACCATTGATTGGCAGTGGAAAAATCCCCTAGAGAACCTGCAACTTATTTTGCAAAATCGGGACCATCTTGGTATTTCCTATCCTATAACATTATTTGCCTCTTAATGACTACTCCATTCTTGTGGTAAGATTCTCTTTTCACAATAGCCTTTCATTTCTTTCTTAAAAATAAATCTGAGGGAGGCAACTCTTCAGGCAATATAGGAGTAATATCACCCACACAAGTGAGTTCAGAACTAGGATTTCTGAAGTTGGTCTGTGAAGGGGTTAATGATGCAATGGGAGAAGAAATTTCCGTGGAATGTTGTTGTCCTGTTGCATTCGGGGTGCCAGCAAGAGTAGCTTGTGTTGAATGAGGAATAACTTGTCTCAGATTCATGAAGGCTTCAAATCGAGCTAACATGTGTGGATCATTCAGTCATGACAGTGACACTCTTATTTCATGAAATAACACTTTTGGGATTTTTGGGGCTTCCTCAACTCTCTTCTTAGCAGAGCAACTTGGCTCAGATCCTGTAGGTCTAGCTTCCTGTGAAGGAGGCGTGGATTTTGGTTCTCCTTGCAATATCTTTGGAAAATTGTTTCATCTGTGCTTCTGAAAGCTGAGGAAACCAACTTTTTGGTCTGGAGGTAGAGTCCAGAATCTTCTTCAGAATTCCTAATAATATCTAAATCCCCTGAACACATCGTCATAAGGAGAGCTCTCATGAATGTATCTCTTCATGTTAAACTGAGCTAGATGATTTTCCACTATCTTATGTGGATCATGCTTCTTGAACTCGATGTCAACTAATTTGACATCCTCCAGGGTTGCGGCCTTGACTTTGGAGTGACCAAAATCTAATAACGTGAACATGCCAACTTGAATGGGGAAAATTGGCAAAACCTTTTTCTGATATTCTTTCAGCTCCTTGTTGATACCTTCTGCTACCATATGTTATGCCACTTCTCTACACACCAGTCTGTCAGGTAAAAACTATGGAAGGGCATGAGGAGAGACAGAGAAACCAAATACTCTCATATAGGATAAGTTCTCCTAAATGAACCAGTCTGCAAGTTTTCCTAAGTTTCCCATGAACCTTTCTGAAATATGGGGTGGTGGGTGACCATAAATAGCTATATGAATAGGCACTACAATGTTGTGACATATTTCATAAAAGAAATATTTGGCGTTCTCCTCCCATAATTTGGAGTGATAGAAATGAATTGGCTTAGAACTGGCCAAGGTCCAAGTCCAGTTCATCAAGGGAAAATGGGTCATGAAACAAATGGAATCCATAACATATGCTGGCATGTAAAAAGGGGCAGGCTCCCCTTTTGATTTTTCTGATTTATACTCAATGATTTCTTTTGCCGAATTATCAGATAACATTTTGGCCTAGTTGAAGGTGTAACCTTTGGCTGCTTCATTCATGATGGCTACCCACTCAACTAACAAGTGTGTGGGATTATTCTTTCCAAATAGGTGGCATATCATCATGGCTACATACAACATATGAGTGTCTAAAGATGTCATGGTGTACATACCATGAACATCAACTCTGAATTTTTTCGAGTGCCCCAACTAGGTCTTGACTATATCATGAACATTTCTATCATATTGGGTGCATTTCTTTCTCTCAAAATCTAGAAGAAATGCAACATTGTAAGTGTATTTAGGAGTAGGGGAAATCTTGTACATTACTTGTAGGTGCTATGGTCGGAAAGAGCCGACGACGACCTACTGATGGTTGATGATGCTCCTAGTTTGAATGTCAACATGTTCTAGAGCCTAGTTTATCATATCATTGTAGGGTATGATTCTTGGTTGCGCAATGATCTTATGCATCTCCAACTATGCTACATTTCCAAGCTTAGTTGTAAAGGAGTCGTCATATTCTTCAGCAGAGTTGTCTGGACAGTTAATGATTTCATGCTCCAAGACATCAAAAACCTGCCTTCAAGTTTTAATGGTGTCCACAACTCAAGAAGTTGTGTCTGATAGAAAATCTATGTTTAGATGTGAATCATCATCCGATGCATCGAGATTCTTTGCATATTTGCGTGGTGCCATAATTTTCAAGGGAATAGAATTAGTCTACCTATGACAAGTGGAGTCTGTAAGCTCTTCAGTGAATAAGAAACTGCTAATTGCAAATGGTAAAAACGATTTTGAAATTTTAAGTGCTTTATTCAAAAGGTTTATTGATCTTCGTATAGCCCCACTAACGAATAATTTATTAAACTTAATAGAATTCATTACCTGGTGATTCACAATCCTTATTTTAAATCATTATCCTTAATCAATCATAAATGTCATTAATACTTTGACAGTTCATGTTCAGGAGTTTTGGATGTGACGGGGTGGAAATCTCCTGAAATCCGAACTCGCGGAGGAGTTAATCTCTGAGTAATCACTTTTAAGTCTTAATTAATTAGGTTTAAAAATGTTGTATTAAATTTAAGTACTTCGAAAGTTAGGAATTCAAAAGTTTTGAATACAGCAGAAGTGAAATTTTCCGAAATCTGAAACTACAAATTAATTAATTAACTCTTAATCATGACTCATTAAAGGTGTTAAGAATTTAATTAATTCATTGAAAACCCTTTTTACTTTTTGTAATCACTTTAATTCAACACTTTGACAATCTGGGGATTGTGAAATCAAAAACTTCTGAAGAAAAATCTTTTGGAGTGACGTGGCGGATATGACATCATTCTGATGACGTTTCAAGAAAAGAGAGGTGCCATGTGTCACTTGAAAACGTGCGAATCATCCGACGTAAATGTCAAAAATGAGTGCCACATGTCAACCCAAGGAAAGTTTTTTTTTAAAGGACACATGTCCTATGAATCGTGTCCTTAATTTCTTTAGGAAAATTCATGAGTGGCTATCTTTGGGTTTCAAAGTTTCGAGGTTTTCGTTGTTTGGGTTTGCTGGAATACCCGAAGCGCAGAGCTTCGAAGCGATCATTAAAGGATTTATTTTAAAACTCAAGTGACTTCAAAATTTTGGAGATCACTAGGACTGTTCGATAAGATTATAGTAACTCATTGACGATGGGTATTGTGAGCGATCTGTTGAAAAATAACAACCAACGGATTTATTTAAGACTGAAAGGAAATTATCAAAGTTTTTTTATTTTCTGGGTAAGATTTTTTATTCTAAGGGGAAAAGTCTAAAGTTTAAAAGTTCAAAATTATACGTGTTCCAAAAATCCTCTTGGACCAAGACCATACTGATGGTCGACTCTACAATAGCCAAATACAACACAAAATCCCTTCCATAATCAAGAGGAATGAGTAGAGGGGCAGACATCAGGGAACATTTCATTGATTTGAAAGAGCGTTGAGTTGATTCATCCCAATAGAATGGGACCCCCTTTTTCAGAAGACATAAGAACCCTTTAGTGATCTTGGCATAATTGGAAACAAAACGCCGAAGAAAATTAGCTTTCCCCTGTAGACTCTGAAGCTACAGGATTGTGCATATGGGAGGCAATTGAACTATCACTTCAACCTTCAGAGGATCGACCATGATCCCTTTTTTCGACATGATGAAGCCTAAGAATCATCCTGATGTAACGAAAAAACTACACTTGTTTGGATTCAAGCGAATCTTGTAGTAGCGACACCTCTCAAATATAATTCGTAAATGGGAGGGATGATCAGATATCTTACGAGAATGTGATGCCAGATCATCTAGATATTCCTCGACTATGTGTTTGTGGTCATGAAAAGCGAACAACATGGCCCACTGAAAAGTGTCTCCAACTTTTTTAATACCAAAAGGCATTTTCCTATACATGAATGTACCCCAAGGACAAATAAAATTCATTTTATGTTGGTCGTTGGGCTTGATTTGAATGTGATTGTACTCAGAAAAATAATCCATGAAATAAAATACCTTGCAACCCGTACATTCATCGACAATCTGGTCAATAAATAGGGTTGGAAAATTGTCTTTCAGGAAATCTTTGTTCAAGTCATGGAAGTCCATACATATGCAGATGGTACCTTGCTTCTTGTTGACAAGAACAGGGTTCGACACCCATTCCGTCAATTGCATGGGGTAGATGAAACCATCCTTAATAATTTTTTCTACTTCAGCCTTTATCATCATTTCTTTACAAGGTTTAACTGGGTGAAGCTTCTGTCAGATATGCTTCACATAAATATAGGTTGTAATTTTGTTCTCAACAATACGTGGATCTATGCTTGGAATTTCCTCATAAGACCAGAAAAAGACGTCACAAAACTCTTTAAATAGTTTAGTGTAGATCTAAATCTCTTCGAGGGAACAATCTTCTCCTAAGAAGACATTCTCCACGATGCCAAGGGTTTTGGAGATATCGATAGGAATATTTTCAGCAATTATTTCCATGTTTCCCTCAGCATATACTCCATGCATAACTAGAGGGTTAAGCATACAAGGGGTATCTCCATTCATGGTTGTAACGAACTCTTCATCCTCTAATCTATTGAGCTCAAGTAAAAAATAAGATATGTGGTGCAGATCGTCCCAAGGTATTTCTGGCCCAATGATTTCCTCTAGAATCGCCTCATCAGAGGGAAAGACTAAGTCCAAAGTATCATTAGTGGCGAGAGAGTCTTGAGCCCAAATAGGCTCGAGAAAAGGATCTATCTCTTATGAGGGAGCCAGATCGAGGTTGTTCGAGGCTTGTTGGAAAACACTGTACGCAAAATCAGTAGTGGATAAGGGCATAGCCATTCCAAGGTTCCCTATCCTTTCCATCTAAGTCGATGGGGAAGGTAAAATCCACGGGTATTCAAAGTAACTCATTTTGAAAGACGTGAACTAAAATATTGCAACGTTTGGCTAGTTAGGAACAACCAAAATAAACTTAACATCATTAGCAGGTGACGGATAATCAAAAGTTGCCATTAAGGATGGAAACAATCTGGCACCTAAATTGACAATACCTCGCCGTAGGTTATCAATCATCAAAACTTTGGAAGCCCCATCGGTTGTTGAAAAAGGCCTCTGAATGAAGGGGATGAATGAGGGATATGAATTCCACCATAGGGAATGACATTGAACGGGGCAGTAGTGCCTGTGATGGCTCCTTGCAAGGGAGAAGTAGAGCTCTCTGCCCCCATACCAATAGTCTATAGAGTAGAGTAAGAAATAACTGAACTCAAGTCAAAACCTGGCATCCCATAAGAAAAGGGAGTGCTAGACGCATTCTGGATGAATGGAACAATGTTTAACTTCATCGAAGGGATCAACCCGATGCCCAAAGTGGTAGGCGTCTTGACAACTGAGGTCCTGATAGGTGGAGGTGAGGAGGGAGGCACACCACCCCCTCTTATGGAATTCATGGTGGGAGTATGAGGAATCCCTGACAAAGTAGCATTAGATGCTTCCATCGCCACTCACTGTATGATTTATAGTTCAGGTAAATTCACCTCAAGAGGGACTACCTGGACTAAGATCGATGTCAATAAATCGGTGATCGGAGGGTTTGCAAGCTTGAAAACTTTCGGTTCAAGGTTAAAAATAATGGATTCCTCGGGTGATGGCAAGACTTCACTCGGTGATGGATCGGGTATGGTTTCCTACGGCTCGATAGCTTCAAACAAACCTTGATATATCCTATGCCTCAACGATGGTGGAGGTGGCTCAAAATTAACTGGCGACACGCTCTGGAGCCTACGTGAATGGCGGAGTTGTTGATATTACACTTTGTGAGATGATCAATCGACACTGTAAATTCAGGCTAGCGTGAAACCAAGAGCACAAACTAAAAGTTCCTAATGAAAAATCAATCAAACAACTAACTAGTAGGAAGAACAGTTACGCCAATCAACACTAGAGAATCTTACCGATGCAAGTGTAACTCGAACACGAAAACACCCTCTATGTATACTATGAAAAGTGCGATCTGACGACTTCCCTAGGTACCGAGGTATACCTCTGAAGTCATCCATGTAACTCCCTAAAATATAGGAAACTATGTTGCGAGGTCGCATTTAATGACCAGGCGGGTAAAGTCAACAGTCGGGTTGATTGTAATGTGCAAGATAAAAAAGTTTGAAGCCTTTCAAGGGTACCGAAATCAAATGGTCTGGAGGACAACAAAGGATATCAAATGAATTCGAGGTCCATGAGGCTCCGTAGTAAAATGAAGTCAGCGTGATTCCCAAGAATGACCCTCGATATACAATCCCCATTGCGTTCGATCCGGTTTTGGACGGGTTATTTCCTCTACCTTTCCTTACATGACCTCGTGTTTAGCCCCTATGTTAGAGTGGGGTCCCGAATGAATTTTACGACACTAGACTTTTTACTCCCTACCACAAACTTTTATGTTTGTTAATGTGGCCTTGAAGAGTTTCCTCTTCACACCTATTTTAAGGCCCTAGAGTCTAGACTACTTGGTGAACCCTAAAAACAAAAATTCTAATAAATTTTATGTTTTAAATGTTGTCTTTTAAATGGATTGAATTATGCAAAAGGTTACAAAAGTGAAACTTGCGGTGTCATAAGCAATGAAAGAGAATAATGTTTTTCAAAATCACTTTGATAAAAGAAAATTATACTAGTCAATTAAAGAAATAACCTTTTAAATCTTTGTAACTACAAACTTCTCAAAATGATATTTCAAGATCTTATAACCAACAATTCCCTAGAAACCATTTTTGTTTCACAAACTCATGCCTTCGGGTAAATAAAAAGGAACCTTGAAACATAAATCCCTTTTTTTTTGTTGTTGTAAAAGGGAAACCAATGATACTATAACCAAACTAAATCCATAAATATTTTTTTTTTTCTTTTTTGAAATGCTTAAACAAGAAAAACAGAAGTAAAGATTATTTTTGTTTTTCAAAGAATAAACTGGAAAAAAGAGAAGATAACACCCAAGACTTATACATACCCTAGACCACTTCCTAAAGACATGGACTCCAAAGAATCCAAAGGAGGATGTACATCTTATAGGCCAACTCTCAACCACTAAGGAAAAAAAGAAAGATCAAGAGACAAATTTAAAAATGAATCTTTAACCCAACCAAATACCACTAACAGAGAAACTGTAAAGTCTACAAAGGCCCGAGAAGCCAAGGCTTATAATAGAAAAGAGAAAAACTCTCTTTTTTTTAAAAACCCTAGAAGACACAGAGATGCAGGTTGTTACACCATCAGTCTGCATATGTACGTAGGTTTTGTACTCTTCATCCTACATGTCTACATGGGAAGATCCAAAGAAGGGTGCATACACCTCTGAAAACATTCAAAAAGAAAAAGGGCCTGGTAGACTAAATGGGCAGGGGAGACTGGTAGTCACCTGGAAGGTGACCAGAGACCTTGGACTAACTTAGTAAACTTGATAAATCTTGAAAAAGAAATAAAAAACTAATTAAAACCAAAAAATTCCCTCCAAAGACCCTAGAGAGACTCCCCAATGGAGTCACCAATTATGTTAGCATGGAAAATCCCCCTATTTCTATATTGATTCTAAGTACAGGAATATTAAATGATCTCCCTTAAAAAAAAGAATTAACCCTAAACTATCCCAAACTTATCTAAATTGTATGAAAAAAAGAGAAAGGAAAAAAGGTCTATAATCGTACCTCCGATCCTGATGGTTGGTGTAGACCTCCTTCATTCTTTCAGCTTCCAAGGTTGTTGGTCTCCTCCCAAAGCTGACTTGCAAAAGCTTAGAAAAACAATGCTACAAGATACACTATCTCTACTTATCCATATCAATGTTAGATATAAATTGAAATGTGTCAATCAAATGAAAACATTTAACCACAACATTTGGGATGGAAAAATGACTCTTTTGTTCAAATCAAAGATTAAATGTTACAACCTTTGTAGGTCGAAGCTCCACAAACCTAATTCGGGCTCCTCTATAATTTCTCCAAGTGCTTTGTTCCCGCTCAAACCTCTCACAATAAACTCATCAATGGGACAAGGGAAAGGGATTGTATAAGAGAAAGGGTTTGAAGAGGTTGTTGAGGCATAAACTCAAAAATGGAGGCCAATCTTGGGCAAAAAGGGAAAAGCGATTTTGGCATAGTTTAACTGTTCTCTTGATTGTTCTTCTAAATGGGACCCCAACACCTATTTTATATGAGAAAAAATATAGTTAATCGGTTTGGGGACGGGATACAATAGGTAAAATGGTTGGGAAACCTCCTATAGCCCATAAAATCTACTGAATTTCTTACAACTTTTTATTTTTTGCAACTTTTGGAGGTAAACGCGGGTTGTTTAAGTGCATCCAACGTATGTATATGGATTGTCTAGTATGCAACTTGCGTGTGTATTCAAGATGGCTAATATGCAGGACGTGTACATCTTTCAAAAAGTATTTTTTTAAGAGGAAGCCTCAATAATACTTTGGAAAATTAGGTAAGTGGAAAGGCCAATGCCATGTATGCATATGTAGGGAATTTTTGGAATATAACAAGAGTGGGATCATAAACACGGTATACCCCTTTTAACTAAGACACTACCAGTTGAGCTTCTAGATAAACGTGAAGGAGAGAAACACCATGTGAAAAGGAATCACGTAGTAACTCTATCATGACACTATACTCGTCAACATTATTGGTTGCCTCACTTAGAAAAATATCTCCAGAAGACAACAACTGACCCTCAGGCGCAAAAATAACCCAATTTTCAAAAGCAAGTCTCCGATTATGTCTACTTGCATCATCTACAAACCCAAAATAGACTTTATATTCACTCAAAATCTGCCACAGTGAAAAGAAAACATAATGACTACACATCCACAAAACCAAAATGTCAAAAATGTATAAAAACTATATATATACAAGAAGTCATGCCCAGATCACCAACCTAAGTGTAATACTTCTTAAGGTAATCCCATTTCTAGGCTCCGCCAAGGCATTACCCTCGAAATGAACTAGACAGTAAGAACCCTTTTCTAAGACCTCTTTCATGATGAAAGGTCCAAACCACACGGGTTTGAACTTACCTTCCCCCAGGGGATCTTTGTCTTGATCATAGACTAGGACAATATCGCCTTCAGATAAAATATGAGGGCAGACGAACTGATCATATTGACACTTGACCCATTGTTTGTGAGCCTCGTTGGCCAAGACTGCATCACGACACTGCTCATCGAGCTACTCGATATATAAAAGATGTTCTTCAAGTGGTGTAGTGTTGGGTAGTAATTGCACTTCCAACTTTAAAGATGGGATTTGACACTCAATGGAAAGAATGCCTCCAACCCATAAAAAAATTGGAAAGGAGAGAAACTAGTAGCAATATTTACTGAAGTTCGATAGGCCCAAAGCACTGAATATAACATCAAATTCCAATTTAACTTGGAAGAATTAATTGTTCACTGCACAATAGTATTGAGAGACTTACTCACATCTTTAACTTGACCATTCACTTGTCGGTAATAAGGTGACGAATGTTCCTCTTTACACCCAAGTCTTGATGTTAATTCAGTCATCATTTTGTTTTGGAAGTGACTGCCATGGTCAGTGACAATATCCTTCGAAATACCAAACCTGGCTATTATCTTATTGAAAACAAACAAGGAATATATCTCCCCGTCATTGTTAAATGTCAGCATATCTTCAACCACTTCGTAAAGTAGTCTATTTCTACGATGATATAACAATTCCCCTTTGATAAAACTGGGTGACATGTAGTGGAATCAATCCCCCACTTGGTGAAGGGACCGAAAACAATAACTGGGAACATAGGAGTTGGGTGTGCCCACTGTTGGGTTGAGAAAAAGGTATAAATATTATCCTTGTTACTTTGTTTTGTGATATATTCTTTGTTTAATTTTCTATTATTTTGAAGTAATTAGGGAAGAAAATGGTTAAAAAGCTTTTAGGAAATAATATTGAATGATATTAGATATTTTCTGAACTTTGGTTTGAATTGTTTTGATTTTATGAAGAAATGGACAATTGTTGTTAACTAAAGATAATTAAGAAGATCATGAAGATTCACAGACCATTGAAGATCGAAGAAATCAGGCACAAAATGGTTCAAAGGAAGATTGAATTTTTATCCTGCAATCTTCATAAATAGTAAAAGTAATCTTGAGGATCTCTCGATCCTCAGGATAGCTTAATTTACTTATCTCATTGTAATATATAAAGAATAGTGAACGATAGAGAGATAAACAGAATTCAGATATCTTAATTGTTGACACTCTATACAACAATCCCATTGTAAATGACTTATCAATTATGGAATTAATGGAAGCTTCAAGCGTTTTGATCATTTCTGCGTACTGATTTTTTTGTAGTAGTATTTTCTGAAGACCATGGGCTCAGTCGAAATGACATACTATCTCATATGTAATCTTATCAATTATGTTATAATTCTATGATTTGATATTCCCTTCAAACAGTTAAGATATATTCGTTAATATGTTGATTATTTTATGAATTGGTTATGTTGTTCCATTTGCAGAGAGTAGATGTTCCATTTGGACATTATCGATTGTTGCTCCATTTCCATTTGTTGTCAATTTATCACTTGTGAATTCCTTTCATTTAAATTCGCACTTGTTGCTCCTTTCATTTAAATTTGCATTTGTTGTTCCTTCTTAAATATTCAGTAGATCGTCATTCCTTTCCAATAGATTAATTAATCATTGAGAGATTGATTCATGAAGTGTTTTGTAGACTAAATTGTTGTCTCTTAGATATATGAAAGAATTCAGTAATTAATTAATCTTTTGATTTATGGTGTTTTTTTGCTAAGAATATATTTTTGTTGATTGAGTTATTAGTTTCAGAGTTTTTAGTCAATGTGTGAAGAACCTGATTATCATAGTAATTTAGATAGACTCAGATTTGTTGTAACTGAATTATCTACACGATTTAAACCTCTACGAGTATATGCATATACTTTGCTGACAATCTTGAAAGAAAAAATGAATCCTCGATTGATAAAATTAGTGTCAGACTAAGGTTTTTTTTGGGACATCTTTATATCCCAACACCCGCATCTTCTGAGAGAAAATATGACACAGGTGACACTTCTTGACTACCTCAAAACAATCTTTGATTAACGAGGGTAAAAAGTATCTTGCATGTAGAATCTTTTGGGTTGTTTCCAACCTGGACAGATGACCGCCACAAGCTCCAGTGTGACAATCGTTCAAAACAAGCTCTGCTTCTTCATGAGTGAGAGATCGATGAAGGATGCAATCCACTCCTCGATGATATAAAGTGTCATCAAGGATAATAAATTTCATGCTTGGTGGCATATTCGTTGACGCTCATCACGAGAGGTAGAGGAAGGGAAATTAAAGTTTGAAGATAGACCAGTATATCTCCATACCAGGGGTCCTAGGATGCGATAAGAAAAATATATCCATTAATAGGCGACTCTTCGGGCACAATATCGACACTTTCGAACAGAAGTTCTGAAATTTGTTCGGCAAAGACCAAGGAATTTTTAGATTTCACTAAAACAAAATCCAAGTCAAACTCTTGAAGGATAACTATCCATCTATGGATGTTTCCTCCAATGACTCGTCACGTTAACACATATTGGAAATGGTTTACGAAGTTAATGGTGATGGTCTTGCGAAGTAATATATAGTGATGGAACCATTGGACAACATGGATGGCTACCAAAGCTAGCTTCTCAATATGAGTGTAATTGAGTTCCGGTCCAACCAGGACTCGACTAAGATAATAGATAACATGCTCTTCGATCCTGTCATCCTCTTGTACCAAGACCACACCGATGGTCGACTCTGCAGAAGCCAAATACAACAGTAAATACCTTTTATAATCAGGAGGACTGAGATGAGGGGCATACATCAGGGCACATTTCAATTCTTCGAAACAACACTGAGCTACTTCATCTCAATAGAATGGGACCCCTTTCTTCAGAAGACGCATGAACCCTTCAGTGATCTTGGCATAATTGGCAACAAAACACCAAAGAAAATTAGCTTTCCCCTGCAGACTTTGAAGCTGTGGGATTGTGGGTGGGGGAGGCAATTGAACTATCACCTCAACCTTTATAGGATCGACCATGATCCCTTTTATCGACACGATGACACCTAATAAGGGTCCTGATGTAACACAAAAATTGCACTTGTTTGGATTCAAGTGAATCTTCTAGTAGCGACAACTCTCAAATATAAGTCATAAATGGGTGGGATGATTGGATCTCTTACGAGAACATGATGCCAGATCATTGAGACATTCCTCGACTATGTGTTTGAGGTCATGAAAAGAGTATGACATGGCCCGCTAAAAAGTGGCTCCATTATTTTTAAGACCAAAAGGCATTTTCCTATACGTGAACGTACGCCAAGGAAAAATAGAAGTCATTTTATGTTGGTCCTCGAGCTTGATAAGAATATGATTGTACCCAAAAAAATCATCCATGAAAGAAAAGACCTCACAACCTACACATTCATCGATAATCTGGTCAATAAACGAGGTTGGAAAATTGTCTTTCAGGAAATATTTGTTCAAGTCATGGAAGTCCATACATACAAGGATGGTACCTTGCTTCTTGTTGACAGGAACATGGCTTGAAACCCATTATGTCAATTGCATGGGGTAGATGAAACCAGCCTTGACAAGTTTCTCTACTTCAGCCTTTATCGTCATTGCTTTACGAGGGTTGACTGGGAAAAGCTTCTGTCGAAAAGGATTTACAATAGGATAGGTTGTAATTTCATCCTCAAAAATACATGGATCGATGCCTAACATTTCCTCATAATACCAGGCAAAGATGTCGTAGAACTCTTTAAATAGTTCAATGTAGATTTGAATCTCTTTAGGGGAACAATCTGCTTCAAAAAAGACTTTCTTCATGACGCCATGGGTTTTGGAGATGTCAATAGGAATCGTTTAAGAAATGTTTTCCATGTTTCCCTTGTCATATAATATGTGTGTATCCATAGGGTTAACCAGAAAAGGGGTATCTCCATTCATGTTCGTAACAAACTCTCTGACCTCTATTATTTTGAGCTCAGGAAAAAAATAATATATGTGATGCAGATCATCCAAAGGTGTTTCTGGCCCAATCATTACCTCTAGAATCTCCTCATTATAGGGAAATACTAATTCCAAACGATCATTAGTGGCGAGAGAGTCTTGAGCCCAAATAGGCTTGAGAACGGGATCTAGCTCTTGTGAGGGAGCCAGATCAGGGTTGGTTGAGGCTTGCTAGACAACAATGTACGCAAACTCAGCAGTAGATAAGGGCATATCCATTCCAGGGTTCCCTATCCCTTCCATCGAAGTCGATGAGGAAGGTAAAGTCCATGGGTCTTCAAAGTAACTCATTTTGAAATACGTGACTTGAAAGATTGCATCTTTTGGCTGATCGGGAACAACCAAAATAAACTTAACATCACTAGAAGAAGACAGATAATCAAAAGTCCCCATTAAGGATGGAAACAATATGACACCTAAATTGATAGTACCTGGTTGTGGGTTATCAATCATCAGGACTATGGAATGCCCCAATGAAGGGTCACGATGGGAGAAGGATAACTGATCAACGTTATAATCCAGCCCTAGTGAGGAAAACATAAGGCCAAAAACATGGTGGATACGAACGTTGTCATAGCGTAAGTCCAACTCCTCCCTAACAAAAGGTTGTAATCGAGAGGCGCATCAACTACTTCTACTTTGACACACATATTTTTTCCCTCCAAATGCATGAGGAAAGAGGGAATTATACCATGTGGTTTAAATGATCGGCCATCAAATGCAGTGAGTAATGTGGGAGACTGATACAACTCAAGTTGGTCAACAACCTTCCAACATGTTAGTGACATCACGCAAGTCGAGTAACCCTCATCAACCATCGTACATAAAATGTTCTGTGTCAATGATTTCATGGTATACACCACTACTATCTGAAATGTGACGTGGTAAGGAAGACAAGGTTTATGGTCTGTAGGATTGAAAATGGCTATTCCTGAGTTACTGGTCTCTGTCGCTCCCAAGGCTGACAACAAATCTTTTCTCTATGAAGGGAAACTCTGGAGAACTTCTAGAGAAGACATCGCACGAGGAATTTGCACTAGATCCTCCATGACAGAGTAATTCTAAGAGGCCCTCGCATTTGGATTATGAGAATCCTTTTTAAATGCACCTTTAGGGATGTGAGTTATCATTTTTCCCACTGTTTTCTCAATTTTAAGTGGATTCAATGGGTTGGAGGCCTCTTTTCCCTTCTCAACAGATTCTGGCATGCCATAATTATGATCCTTTGTCTAAATATGAGATTCAATGTTCATCCTATAAAAATTTGTGGTGCCATTGTTGTTATTAGGCGTGGGGGTTCCCTGACTATCCCCGGGCGCACCTGTGGATGAAGAATCTTGAGCCATATTTTTCCCTTATGGAAAAGGGTTTATCAACACCGCAAGATGTTGTTGTGCCAATAGCTTATGGGATTCTTCAAGCCGAGGGATTTGGTGAGTGAAGTGGTCATCCATGAAGATCTTACATGGATAATTCACCTTTCTCTTCTCATTTTTCCCTCGCCAACGTTGTTTGCAGCCTTTTTATCCCCCTTACCCTTCTTGTTTCTTTGTTTCCTCTTTCCCTCGGGTTGATGGTTACCCTTGGGAGATTCCGATTGCACACTATGTACATCCAACATCTAGGTTGGGGGGGCAGCCAAACTAGGAGTTTGGTTGGCCATAGTCCATTAAATCAATAACTATTGAAATTGATTAGACAAAAAATCTGTGGACTTTCTCTATGCTGAGCCCACTATGCCATCGGGATGAGGTCCATAATTTTGTTTGGTATTGTTGATAGTATACCATGGTGCATCAAGAAGTATCTTGTACAACATATTGGACTGAGAGTAAATTAGATCCAGTTGCTGGGCTCACATAGTAGCATCTTCCTTGGAAAAGACCCCGGACATCACGATATCTTTGGACACGCAAGGAACCAAAAAATTTAGGAACCACTTGAGAAAAAATGTGGGAGGGACCTTGAATTTGATCAAACTCCTTCATCATATCCATTATCGGATGTGATCAGAAATGTGGACGACTTTCATCTGCTCAAAGTTTGCTAGCAACTCAGTGCCATCATTGTATCTCATCGAAAAATGGAAATGATTCAGAAAATCCATGGCCAAGTCATTACAGTAAGAATACTTCGAGTTATCGAGCTAGATATACCATTTTATGGCATCCCCTATAAGAGTGCATTGAAACAATTGCAAATGAACAGATTCATCCCTCAATGAGTTAGATGAACACCATACATGAAAAGTTGTTACATGATCACCTTGACCTTTGCCATGATTACCTTTGAAATTACGTATTTCCAAGGGAAACTTAGTCGGCATGGGAGGCCAACATGGATCATGACAAATCACATTATTTAACAGTCTTGAAAAGTCTGGAAAATGGAGAGTTTCTAGAAAGGGTAGTTGTGGCTGCGAGGAATTTATGTGAAAAGAGGGGCCTGGATTTTGGCTGGCACCAAGTTGCCAAGAAACGTTTGACTGTTGGCTAGGGTTCTGGTAGAAACCGTGGCCCTGTCCAACAAACGGGGCTTGCACTTGATGTTGCATCACTAAGTGATTCCAAAAATCGACTAACATAGCTTGAGCAGGGATTCCTCCGTGTGCAGTGTTCCAAGGACTTTGGTTGGGGATGCCCCTAGATGACCCTCCTGACATAGGTATTGAACCTTTCCTAGGGTTCCACTAATTGTGGAAGGGTTTACTCCCGATCAGTATCCCTGGGGAGGAAAATGAACCTTGTCAAGGATTTCCAAGACCTTGTGAGGCATACACGCCTATCATTTCTCCCTGCGAAGGAATGAATCCTTACGTAGGGTTTTGTTGACCAAAATCGGGGCTGTCCCCAGTCGAGAAAAAAGAGGATGAAAATGTGTTATTTCCAAATGCACTGAACAAAGAAAAAGGCATTGATCCCATCGGAGTCGTGTAGGATAAATTTCCATGGCCACCTTGGCCAAACAAACTATAGCTGGCATTAGGCTTGATATGCTACTTAAAAGTGCCTCCGAGAGAAGGGGATGAAGGAGGGATGTGACCTCCACCATAAGGAATGGAATTGAATGGGGTAGTAGTTCCCATGGTGTCTCCTTACAAGGGAAAAGTAGAGCTCCCTGCCCCCAGACCAACAGTCTATAGAGTAGAGTAAGAAAGAACTGAACTCAAGTCGAAGCCTGCCATCCCATAAGAAAAGGGAGTGCCAGACTCATTTTGGATGAAAGGAGAAATGGTTAAAGTTGTCAAAGGGATCGACCTACTTCCTGAAGTGGTAGGCATATGGACAACCGAGGTCCTGACAGCTGGAGGTGAGGGAGGAGTCACAACACCCTCTCTTATGGCAGTCATGAAGGGAGTATGAGGACTCCCTGATGAAGTAGCATTATATTCTTCCATCACCTCTTGCCATATGAAATGGTGTTCAAGTGAATTCACTTCAGGAGGGAATTCTGAAGTAAGAATGATGCCAATAAATCAATTATCAGAGGGTTTGCAGGCCTGAAACCTTCTGGTTCAAGGTCAGAAATGATGGATTCCTATGGTGTTGGGTACAGTTTCCTGCAGCCTGGTAGCTTCAAATGAACATTCTTGATCTAGCCTACACCTCAATGGTGGTTGAGGTGGCTCCAAAGTAACCAATGACAGGCCCTGGAGCCTACGTGAATGGTGGAGCTGTTGATATTCCACTTTGTGAAATGATCAACATGTTAGTACCCTGTAAATCTGTTTGGTTGTCAAAAAAAATGACAGGGGTAACTATTTCAACCAGCTTTAGAGCTAAGGCACTAGCCTGCTCAACTCAAAGAGGGCTCTCTCATGTCACTTGATGTTTCTTTGGAAATTGGTGGCTAGATTTGGTTTGTTTTGGGGGGTTTATTAAATTTATTGGCAAAGAAGGGGAGGAACACTGTGGGCTATGGAGTCAAAATTCTGAAATTGAATGAAAACAATGATCAACCAATTGAACTCTCAAGAGGATAAATGATAAATGAGGAAATAAATATGAGTTATAAATTGAATTTAATTAGAGTGGTAATGGGAAAAAGAAGCAGATAACTGCATCAGACCATTACGAAAATGAATTTTGAATTAGCTAAGAAGAAACATACACAGTTTAAATTGCTTAAGACAAGAGCATCAAATGATGAATTCTGGGCCTTTAACTCTCCAATTTAAACAAAAGAAAATTAAAATGAAAGACAGGTCATAGGAAATACAAACAATGAAGGAAGACAAGACTCATATCATAGCCATTAGAATATTTTCATAAACAGTTCAAAATGCTTCTGCATGTGTATTCAATTCAGTCCCAGAAAATTACAATGGAGTTTAGAACAACCAGAACTGTTCCCTTGCACTTCTTCTCACCCTTAATACACTCAGAACCTCTAACACTTATACAATTCGAGTTCCTTTAGTGTGCAACCGATTACAATAACTGAAATCAAACATTTCATCTTCTACAATGATTACAAATGATAGTTTTTAGAAGAAACGTTTCATGATCCCTGCAGATTCCTTTGACATTCCAGCTCCTTCCTCTGCCACATTCTCTTTGAAATGTCACTCATAATCTTTCAAATATAATTTCATTTATCCATATTCTCATTAAACATTTGGGAATATTATATTTGAAATAAAAATAATTCCCAAATATTTTTCTATCCTGTAGAATTAAATTTCCATAATTTAATTCATGCCCGTGGTTTTTAAGACCGTGTCTTGTTTGCCCAATTCACTATTTCATTTTAAAAACATTTAATTTTACCATTTCCCTGTGAAAAACATTTACTATGTAATGTTAAAAAACATTTATTGTGTAATGTTTTTCCAATTTACTGTCTTTGGAAAAATACCTTTTATCTTTTTCTTTTACTTGTGTAAAACCTTTCGATAAAAATTATCCAAGTTCCCATTCATGTGCATCTTCCATTTAATTATTTTCCATGGAAATAAACATTAGTCTCCTTGATTTGTAAAATTTAAATCTTACCTCTGTAAAACCTTTTCACCTTGAGGAGGAATCTCATTTATTAGAAATTTCATAATTGTTGTTGAAATGCACTCCTGGAAAAATGTCGCACAAAACATATGATAAATGGTGCATTTATTACATCGGGCTTGGGTTGGAGTGGTTTAATTCAAATTGCTTTTACCTCCGATGTGCTCCACGTAAAAACACATGTCCACCAAATAAACCACGGTAGTATTCCCCGGTCTGCATTCACATAATTAACCTCCTCGTTACTTCAATCCCCGATATGTATGTGTGCCCTCCATCCAACCTTTGACTTTTCCACATTATAAATTGAGATTCGTGCCCATGATATGATTTGACATGATTCCATAAATTAAATATTGGATTAAATATTAATATAAATATTTTAATATAAAAATATTTATATTAATAATAAACATTTTTTCCAATTTTTTAAAGACTTTGGGCATATGAAGCTTTAACACATGACTTTGTGGATAGGATAAGGGTGCTTAATAAAAGGCATATTTTTTATTTTCAACGGGAATATGAAAATAAGGGTAAAAATGAATGAAGTGATGGAACTAAGGGATTTAGATAAGAATTAAGGCTAGGTATAGGTTTGGGATATTTGCCAACTTTTGACTCATGGAGTACATGAATATTTTGGATGATCCATTGGGTGAAGGATTTAGGTGATGGGAGCTTGACGAAGATGGTGAAAAAGTTTGAAAATCTTAGTGGAAAAATAACACAGGGACAAGATGCATTGGAAAAGATTAATGCAAATTAGTAGGTGATCTATGGTCCGCCGAGTCTCATCAACTTTCGATATCGAGGGTTGGAAAAAATGGTTTTAGGTAGACCTCTTTTCTCTCCAATGTGCCTCTGAGGGTGCCATGCATCCACGAATGAAACCACGATAGTTTTCCCCAGCCTGCCTTCGAACAATTAACCCTCGCTCTATTTCATTGCCCAATATGATTGTTGACCGTTGATCTGTGGCATATGAGATCTGTGGTTGGCTGGGTCCCATCACCCCTGCGTCTCCGCTATATTTTTCCATATGCCGCCATATGTGACCTTATTCTCCAAACTATCATGCTTCCACAACGATGTAGCTCTTTGCCAAATTTCCGAGACTTGGATCCTATCTAAAAATTGTTATGGTGATAACATAGGCTCCTATTGGGGATGCTATCCTCCCTACAAGGTAGAAAATAAAAATAGACCACGTGCCTGATCCATTAGGCTGCTCCCAAAAAATGTGTGTGTACCCTGCTCTGACATGTCACCAGTGTCTGCTGAAAACCAAACTCTGCACACTGCTCTCAACTGGATACTGAACACTGAATACACTGCCAAAATCTGACTGTACACGCTACTAAAAATCCAAACTGAAAAATGCTTGACCAAAAATATTATTTCCATACTCCTATCTACTCTAAAACTACTGAAATGAAAACTCAATCAAGTGATGCTAAAGTGCCAGTGCAACCAATCAAGCAATTGGCTTCCCGATTTTTCTCCGATCACATATTTCTTAAGTAGGCAGACAAATGTAAAAGATGGCAGCTAAAAATACAAGTTGAATCCAAAACCCGAACTTATGAATGAAAAAAAATCCTCCTTCATTGAAGACTACAATAGGATGTCCACAGGATCTCGAAAACCATGAAAAATCATTTCTTCATGATGAGAAAAAACAGAAAGACAAGCCTCTTTCATAAGTGTTTGTTGCTCTTTCTCTATTTCTTTTGTTTTGAGAACATTTTCAAATGAAATGGCAGCAATATTTTTGTCTACTTTCCCACGCATCTCAAAAAAAACATTCATACATTCTTGAACATCTTCAAATGTGACAACCATATTATGTGCATCCTCTTGTTCATCAAACAATTCTGATTTGGTTTCATTAAACTTTTGGAAATTTGCTTGAGGACTGTCATTTTGACTTTCAAATGAATGAATGGAAATAAGTTCTCTCTCATAATCTTCTTGCAAATGTGAAAAGCTAACAACATGCACTATTTCACAGTCTGGAGTTCACATGGATGCATTTTCAAAACCATGATTTTCAAATGAATCAAATAAAACCACTGCCTCTTCATTATCTTTCTATATTTCTGATTGAAAAATGGCATATGTTGTTTTGTTGCTTTCCTGAAGCTCTATGCCATTTGTTTGTTCATTGTTGGAAGTTTCCATAGATGCAGTTTCAGAATCCTCATCCATGTTTAGGCCACTTAGAATTTGAACAACCACATCATTCATAGGGGAAGAAAGACAACTTTGAAACACTTTGTCTTGCTGGAAATCTTGTTGAATATCTTAATCAAGTTCAGGGGAAGGAAAATGAATTTCATCAACAATTTCTTGATCATATTCACCTTCAACCAAAGGAGGGGCTACTATTTGTTTTTGGGATGAATATTCATAAAGGGATTATATGATTTCATCATTCATACACTCTTCATTTCCAAAAATATTTTCAAGGTACTTAATGAAATGTTCACAAAATTCACAACAATCTTCAAACACCATGGATGAAGAATTAGATTCTCCATAATGCTTAAAGAATGTTATATGGAAATCTTTAAGAGAGTATAAGTTACCTGGTTTTAAAGCTTCATACCATAGGCCTCCCCTCTAAAGTAGCCATAAACATTTTCATCAAACAATCCTCATGAAATTCAACCCCCAGCTTACATATGTGCATGTGAAATCTAATCAAGTGCAAGGCATCATCATTTCCTTTCCCATCTTCGAATTTAGGAAAATATTTTTGCCAATTTATGTGAGGAATACGATTTGGAAAGATAGGAATATGAGATCGATTCATTGGAGAATACCTTGCAGATATTGAACTCATCTTCGGACAATGGAGTTGCCAATGATGTTTTGGAAGCTAGATTCTTCATTGAGAGTGGAGTCGCCAGTGAAAGTTCAAATTTATGGACTCTTCTACTAATGGAATCAACTTCAAACTGATTTTTTGATGTGTGGATTCGCCAGAGAAGGAATACAAACAATATGTGCCTAAGTGTCTGCTTCTCTCAGACCTTAGAAATCAACCATGTTGTTCTTCCCAGGAAAAAATTTCAATTTCATCCCCGGCAACGGCTCCAAAATGTTAGCACTCTGTAAATCTGTTTGGCTGTTAGAAAAAATGACAGGGGTAACTATTTCAACCAGCTTTAGAGCTGAGGCACTAGCCTACTCAACTCAGAGAGGGATCTCTCATGTCACTTGATGTTTCTTTGGAAATTGGTGGCTAGATTTGGTTTGTTTTGGGGGGTTTAATAAAGTTGTTGGCAAAGAAGGGGAGGAACACTGTGGGATATGGAGTCAAAATTCTGAATTTGAATGAAAACAATGATCATCCAATTGAACTCTCCAGAGGATAAAGGCTAAATGAGGCAATGAATCTGAGTTATAACTTGAATTTAATTAGAGTGGTAAGGGGAAAAATAAATAGATAACCACATCAGAGCATTACGAAAATGAATTCTGAATTAGCTAAGAAGAAACATACACAGTTTAAATTACTTAAGCCAAGAGCATCAAATGATGAATTCTGGGCCTTTAACTCTCCAATTTAAACATAAGAAAATGAAAATGAAAGACAGATCACAGGAAATACAAACAATGAAGGAAGACACGATTCATATCATAGCCGTTAGAATCTTTTCATAAACAGTTCAAAATGCTTTTTCATGTGTATTCAATTTCATCCCAGAAAATTACAATGGAGTTCAGAACAACCAGAATTGTGCCCTTACACTTCTTCCCACCCTTAATACACTCAGAAACTCTAAAACTTATACAATTCGAGTTCCTTCCGTGTGCAACCAGTTACAATAACTAAAATAAAACATTTCAGCTTCTACAATGATTACAAATGACAGTTTTAAGAAAAAATGTTTCATGATCCCTGCATATTCCTCTGACACTCTATCTCCTTCCTCTGCCACGTTCTCTTTGAAATGTCACTCATAATCTTTCAAATATAATTGCATTTATCCATATTCTCATTAAACATTTGGGAATAATATATTTGAAATAAAAATAATTCCCAACTATTTTTCTATTGTGTAGAATTAAATTTCCATAATTTAAATCATGCCCGTGGTTTTTAAGACCATGTCTTGTTTTCCCAATTCACCATTTCATTATAAAAACATTTACTTTTAACATTTCCCTGTGAAAAACATTTACAGTGTAATGTTTTTCCAATTTACCATTTCACTGTGAAAAAACATTTACTGTGTAATGTTTTTCCAATTTACCATCTTTAGAAAAATACCTTTTATCTTCTTCTTTTACTTGTGTAAAACCTTTGGATAAAAATTATCCAAGTTTTTGTTCACGTGCATCTTCCATTTAATTATTTTCCATGGAAATAAACATTAGTCTCCTTGATTTGTAAAATTTAAATCTTACCTCTGTAAAACCTTTTCACTGTGAGGAGGAATCTCATTTATTAGAAATTTCATAATTGTTGTTGAAATTCTCTCCTGGAAAAATGCCGCACATGAAACATATGATAAATGGTGCATTTATTACATCGGGCCTGGGCTGGAGTGGTTTAATTCAAACTGCTTTTACCTCCGATGTGCTCCACATAAAAACAAGTGTCCACCAAATAAACCACGGTAGTATTCCCCAGTCTACCTTCACATAATTAACCTCCTCGTTACTTCAATCCCCGATATGTATGTTCTCCCTCCATCCAACCTTTGATTTTTCCACATTATAAATTGAGATTCGTGCCCATGATATGATTTGACGTGATTCCATAAATTAAATATTGGATTAAATATTAATATAAATATTTTAATATAAAAATATTTATATTAATAATAAACGTGTTTTCCAATTTTTTAAAGAATTTGGTCATATGAGTCTTTAACACATGACTTTGTGGATAGGATAAGGGTGCTTAATAAAAGGCATATTTTTTTTATTTTCAACGGGAATATGAAAATAAGGGTAAAAATGAATGAAGTGATGGAACTAAGGGATTTAGATAAGAATTAAGGCTAGGTATAGATTTGGGATATTTGCCAACTTTTGACTCGTGGAGTACATGACTGTTTTGGATGATCCATTGGGTGAAGGATTTAGGTGATGGGAGCTTGACAGAGCTGGTGAAAAAGTTTGAAAATCTCAGTGGAAAAATAACACAAGGACAAGATGCATTGGAAAAAATTAATGCAAATTAGCAGGTGATCTATGGTCCGCTGAGTCTCATCAACTTTTGATATCGGGGGTTGGAAAAAATAATTTTAGGTAGACCTCTTTTCACCCCGATGTGCCTATGAGGGCGCCACGCATCCATGAATGAAACCATGGTAGTTTTCCCCAGCCTGCCTTCGAACAATTAACCCTCGCATTATTTCATTTCCCGATATGATTGAGGACCATTGATATGTGGCATATGAGATATGTGGTTGGACAGGTCCCATCACCCCCACATCTCCGCTATATCTTTCCATATTCCGCCATATGTGACCTTATTCTCCAAACTATCATGCTTCCACAATGATGTAGCTCTTTGCCAAATTTTCGAGACTTGGATCCTATCTAAAAATTGTTATGGTGATAACACAACTGACACTATAAAGTCAGGATAGCATGAAATCAAGATCACACACTAAAATTTCCTAAAGGAAAAGCAAGCAAACAACTAACTAGTAGGAAGAACAGTTACGCCAATCGACACTAGAGCAACTTATCGTTGTAAGTGTAACTTGAACACGGAAACACCCTTAGGGTATACTCTACAAAGTGTGATCTGATGTCTACCCTAGGAACCGTGGTATACCCCCGTAGTAACCCATGTAAGTCTCTAAAAAATAGGCATCTATGTTGCCAACTCGCAGTCAATCACCAGGAGGGTACAGTCGACAATCGAGCTCATTGTAATGAGGAGGATAACAAGGTCTAAAGCCTTTCAAAGGTAGCAAAAGAAAATGGTCCAGAAGAAAACAAAGGATCTCAAATAGATTCATCCATGAGGCTCCATATTCAAATGAAGTCAACGTGATTCCCAAGAATGACCCTCAATATACAATCCCCATTACGTTCAGTCCAACTTTTGAGGGGTTATCTCCTCTACCTTTCCTTACGCGACCTCATGTTTATCCCCTGTGTTATAGGGGGATCTCGAATGAATTTTACGACACTGGAATTTTCACTCCCTACCACATACATCTATGTTTGTTAAGGTGGCCTTGAAGTGTTTCCTCTTCACACCTATTTCAAGGCCCTAGAGCCTAGACTACTTGGTGAACCCTAAAAACAAAAAGTCTAATAATTTTTATTTTTTAAGCGTTGTCTTTTAAATGGCTTGAATTACGCAAAAGGTTACGAAAGTGAAACTTGTGGTGTTATAAGATACCAAAGAGAAGAAACGTTTTCAGAAGAACTTTGGATAAAAGAAAATTCTACTTGTCAATTAAAATAATTAACCTTTTAAATCTTTGCAACTACAAACTTCTCAAAAATGATATTTCAAAATCCTCTAACCAATAGTTTCCTAGAAAACATTTTGTTTCACAATGCAAAACTACTTATGCCTTCAGGTAAATAAAAAGGAACTTTGAAACATAAATCTTTTCTTTTTCTTTTTGTAAAAAGGAAACCAACGATATTATAACCAAACTAAATGCATAAAGCATTCTTTTTTATTTTATTTTTTGAAATGCTTAAACAAGAAAAACAAAAGTAAAGATTCTTTTTGTTTTTCAAAGCATAAACTCAAAAAAGAGAAGATAACACCCATGACTCATACATACCCTAAATCACTACATAAATGCAGGGACTCCTAAGAATCCAGAGGAGGATATATTGCTTATAGGCCAAATCTAAACCTCTAAGGAAAACAAAAAAGATCAAGAAATAAATTTAAAACTGAATCTTTAACCCAACCAAATACCACTAACAAAGAAACTGTAAAGTCTACAAAGGGCCTGAGAAGCCAAGGATTCTAACAGGAAAGAGAAAAAATCTCTTTTTAAAAAAGCCTAGAAGACACAGAGACGCGGGATGTTACACCAGCATCTTGCGTATGTATGCAGGTTGTGTACTCTTCAGCCTGCTTATGTACATGGGCAGAGACAAAGAAGGGCATGTACACCTCTGAAATATTTCAAAAAGGGGTCTAGCAGACTAACTAGGTAGGGGAGACTGGTAGACACCACAAAGGTGACCAGAGACCCTAGACTGATTCAGTAAACTTGATAAAGCTTGAAAAGGAAAAGAAAACTAATTAAAACCATAAAACTCACTCCAAAGAACCTAGAGATATTCCCCACCGAAGTCGCCAATTATGCTAGTGGGGAAATCCCCCTATTACTATACTATGTCTAAGTACAAGCAAAGAAAATGATCTCCCTTAAAAGAAAGTCCTAACCATAAAATACCCCAAACTTATCTAAATTATATGAAAAAGAGAGAAAGGAAGAAAGGTCAATAATCATACCTTCGGTCCTTACCACTGATGTATACCTCCTTCATCCTCATAACTTCCAAGGTTAACAGTCTCCTCCCAAAGATGACCTGCAAAATCTTAGACAAACAATGATAGAAGATACATTATCTCTACTTATCAATATCAATGTTAGATATAAACTAAAATGTACAAATCAAATGAAAACATTTAAACACAACATTTGGGATGGGAAAAGACTCTTTTACTCAAATTAAAGATTAAAAGTTACAACCTTCGTAGGATGATGCTCTGTGAACCTGGTCCGGGATCCTATATAATTTTTCCAAGTGCTTTATTCCCACTCAAACCTCTCACAATCAACTCGTCAATGGGACAAGGGGAAGGGATTGTATAAGAGAAAGGGCCTGAAGAAGGTGCTGAGGCAGAAACTCAAAAAAGGGAAGCCAAACTTGGGCAAAAGGGAAAATAGATTTTGGCAGAGTTTAAATATTCTCTTGCTTGTTCTTCTAAATGGGACTCCAACACCTCTTTTTATATGATAAAAAAGATAGTTGATTGGTTTGGGGACGAGATACAAAAGGTAAAATGGTTGGGAAACCTCCTATAACCCATAAAATCTACTGAATTCCTTACAACTTTTTATTTTTTGCAACTTTGGGAGGTAAACGTGGGTTGTTTAAGTGAAGCTAGTGTATGTACATGAAATGTCTAGTATGAAGCTCACGTGTGTATGCGAGATGGATAGTATGCAGGGTGCGTACATCTTCCAAAAAAAAAAATTAAGAGGAAGCCTTAACAGTACTTTGGAAAATTAGGTAAGTGGAAAGGGCAATGCCATGTATGCATAGGTAGGTAATTTTTGGACTATAACAGGGTACAAGTTCAGAAAGTAATAGTTAACTATCTACACCACGCGGAAGCGGTAATTCAACAAGTTTCAAAATGGCAAGAGTAGATCCCACTATCATATTACCAGAGTTTCGTGGTGAGGCATCAGAGGAGCCTGGGAAACATTTATTCATCTATAAAAATATATGGGAGGAAAAGAAGGTCACGGATGAGGATAAAAAAGTGGCACAGTTGGATATAACATTTAGAGACCACGCTCTACACTGGTGCATGAGCATTGATGTAAACAATCAACAAGGAGCACCAAATACTGTCCCGGAGGTAAAAAAGATGCTACTAAATGAATTTCAAAATCCTATTTCACAAGACCAGTATATGAATGAAATGATTGAGATCAGGAAGAAACCAAGTATCAAAGGTTTAAATGTCTAAAAGGTAAGTTGAAGTACTCTATTACTGACTAGAAACATAGGAAATTATTTGTGAACTCACTATTACCATACTTGAAGGATCCTTTGAGACGACAAAGTTCCAAATTCAGGAAGAGGCTCTGCAAGAATCTCTGTAGTTGGATGAAAACCAATATCAACAGATAGATCCAATGATAGAAGAGATGAAAGAAGATATGAAGAACCTGAAATTTTAGTTTAACCAGAGTAAGGGGAAGGAGAAGAGTGAATTTGTATGGTGCACATTATGCAGGATAGAAGGACACCATAAGAATGAATGTCCAACATTTGCGTAGTATTTGGCAGCAGAGGCACCACACCCCTTTCCTACAGGAAGACCATGGTGTGAAATTTGTAAGACACATGGACATGATCATATCATTGTCCCATGATGCAAAAGGATAATATAGTGCCAAAACTTTCTTACTGCATTTTTTGTAAATCAGTGGGTCATGATGACAAGGAATGTATAACGCTAGAATTGATGAGAGAGAGAAATTCAAACAACTATAGGGTGCAAGAAGAGATAATGATAGGGAAAGTCGCACGACAGTTCAATAATGTGCAACCACAATTCAATACCTCATAGCCACAATACAACAATGCATAACCATAGTATAATAATGTGCAGTATACATAGATACCCCAATATAATGCACCATGCAGAGATAGAAGTGGATTCAGAGGTGGAGGAAGGGGCTGAGGAAGATTTGGACAAGGCAGGGGGCCAATGGTATTCCATAATTTTCAACAACCAAGCCATTATGAAAGATGTTGGATCATGTTGTCATTGATGCCAATGGTTTGATTGATTGATGTCATTTATTGATGTCAAGTGAATGTTTTATGTCAAAGGATTGATTGATTGACGATTTATGTAATATAATATGTATTGTCCTTGATGAGAATGCATAGATGAAGATGGATCAATGACTTGTCATTGATACATGATGAAGATGGATCATAGTGGTTCCATTGGTATATGATGCATTGTTGGAAAAATGTATAGATGACTCATTATTGTCTTATCATGATTGATAAGGTGCACAAATGGATGAACTCCAAAGTGGTCCCCTTATGGTGAAATCCCTCACAGGAAGACACTTTGTGAATTGAGTTGTCCTAGAAGAATGGTTGGAGGACCCATGCTCTCACTATTGTCTTATCATGATTGATAAGGTGTACAAATGGATGAACTCCAAAGTGGTCCCCTTATGGTGAAAGCCCTCATGGGAAGACACTTTACAGATTGAGTTATCCTAGAAGAATGGTTGGAGGACCCATGCTTGTATGAGGAA